>BMAO01032235.1:0-329430 GCA_019973975.1 Trichonephila clavata | reverse complement strand
AACATAAGAACATTGCATACGTAAATTTCAGGTGTCTTCGTAAAAAAGTGGGAGCACTTTATACGACGAATATACCTAAAAATTAAAAAATGCTGCTTGAAACTAGTTGTGCGTTATACGCCGGATTTTGCGGTATTTATAAATATTGAATCATTATAAATAATAGAATGTCATGATTTAAAATATTCACTTTTGCAATAGACATTCCATAAATTCTAGAGTTCCAAACTCCTTTACTAATTTGTGTTATTCCTTGACATTTGAATTATAAAGGAATATTTTTGTAACGAAAAATGTTTGAAAAAGACGTTCGCAGAGTTTATTCCTAAATTAAACAAATGAGTCATTTTCTTTCCTCCTACATAGCATTTTGGAAAATTTTAAATTCATTTTCTTAGTATTCGAACCATAAAGAGGGAAAACCCAATTTTTTACTTCAAAGAAAAATATTTTTTTTTTTATAAAATTATTATAAATTAACGAAACTGAAAAAGAATTGATAAATCCAAAGTATTAAAGAAATCAAAAAGGAAATTAAAAAAGCCGGAACTTTTTTAGTAATTTCTATTCAAAATTGTTTATTTATTCATTTATTAGTATTATTACTATGAAAAATATTAAGCTACAACATTTTAATATATTTTTCAAACTTTTGTTTGTTTGAACAGAGCTAATATCATTAATTTTTTTCTTAAATATATGTTTTGAGAATAACAATAAAATGTATCGTATAAAGCTTTTCAAAAGACTGTAAAATATCTAATTCCGTTATTTTATTCGCATAATTTACTTTAAAGTAAATTTTATTTTTTATTTAAAAAATCTTTCATGTACGAAAAAGAATTAAAATTTTATTTTACTCGCATATAACTATAGAGTTAGAACAAATAACAAGATTTAAAAAAAACGAACTTATGCAATTTTTTTCTTTTATCACCGGAATTATATGCTTACAGTTTTGATTTGCTTATGAAGTTAAAAAAAACTTAAATGCTCAAATTATAGAAAGGTTTGTAATTTGGAATGGGAGATAAATTTAATTTGATCACAGATATAAGAATAAATTACCTCCTTTTAGCTTATTGATAGTCAAAGAACCTTAATCTTTAAAAAATATATAAAAATTAGGTTAAGTATTAGACAATCATTTCGCAAGACTGGAAAGTCTGTACTCAAGCAATAAGTACTATTTTTGTATGAGAATACTTAAGTACACTTTTATATATTATTGTGTTTAATATAATTATGAAAATATGGTTTCCTATTTTTTTATTTCAATTATGCTCTCCATTCTGTAAAAGTTTTAATCAAATTCATTCATATTTATCAAATTCAGCACCTTCTTGATAGACACTTATTAATACACATAAAAATTTAATCTGATGGTACGTAATTTTTTTTTTTGTACACTAGCTCAGAAGTTGGAAATTGTTTCGGCTCGAGGGCTACATTGTGAAAGGGAGAATACCGGAGTTCCGAAATTTTTTAAAGGATTCCATTCATTAGTTTACTATGCATCTCAAAAAAGGAATCATACTTTATAAGAAAATCAATAAATATAAGTTAAATGAATTCGTGCAGCGTTTCTCAAACTGTGAGGCGCCTCCCCTACTGGGGGGGGGGGTGAAAACTCTACGAGAGGGGCCCAAACATACTGAAAAGTCAAAAACAAGGATTATTTTAAAATATATATTAATTTACTGAAGTAAATAAACAAAATATACTCTGACATAATAAAAAATAAAATGCACATTTGCACTGATATAATACACCTATAAATGTATCAGTACAGAGTACAATGTATTTCTTAAGTAGTTTAACAATACCAAGTTAAAAACAGGCTCGATAATTACCAGTGAACCCATGGGCATGAATTTACACTTATCTTGATAATTTTTACGGATAAAAATTAATTTCTTTTTAACTGCCTATTAAAAGTTGTGCGATTCACTCCCCAATGCCACCATTTTCCACATAGACGCGTGAATGTGATATTCTTTTTGGGGGGGAGGAGCAAATCTCCTCTGAAAAGAAGTAATTCCTTCGCAATTACTGTGAAAGCCCTTTTATTGCATTCCAAAGCCTTCGGAATAATCTTGGGGATAGCATTGCACAGAAAAGATCGTACTTTGGAAAGACGTACATATACGTCCAGAAAATTAATGTTTTGGCTGAGCAAGACGTTTATACACGCCGGTATCATCAAGAGGTTAAAGTTGTATTGTAGCTTTAGTGTCAGTGTATAGTAGTATTGAATTCTATACATTGTTATTGTATGGAGGGAGGTGCAATGAAAATTATGATTGAATATTGGGTCGCGAATATTGAAAGTTTGAGAAGCACTGATTTAGTGTAAATTTTATTTTCAGTTTATTTATTGTACTAATTTCACACCTCTAGCTGCAGGCACATGTGATTTTGGAACTAATTTAATGAGGCAAATGCACCCAGTCAACCTTTTCAAAAATATTTTGTAAATTAAAAATTGTTAGAATTCTCATTACATACTACAAGTTAATATCAGCCAACTTGTATCGATATTTACTCAAATACAGTGTGTTGCTGAGTGAGTGAATACATATTAAAGTCACGCTGTTCAGATACACGATGGCTTTCAGGATTATGCCGAATATGACCGCCCAATTCAGCGGGATGATAAGCAAAATGGGGACGACAAATCACCGTAGAACATGGGGTCGCGAACCATGATTACTCGGTAAAAATCATGACAATAGTAGCTGTCGGGAAAATGAAGAGTCAAACGAGGGGAGAGATCAAATGAATCCGGTGATTTGGAGCTTAATTGTAAGGTTGAAGAAACCTGCAAGTATGTACGAGTAATTTTTCCACTTTTCCCGGAACTGTTGCAGGGAGTAGCGGCGATTGCGTAACAAAACGTGTGGTTTATGCACCATGGTGCACCAACACATGCTTATACGTAGAATAGATTACGGAGTACCTGTTTCTGTGCGGAAACTTGACCTCCTATCATAAGGAATTTGAGTACAGCAATGAAGTATTAAGATTTTTTTAACGATTTTAAATTAGAAATTTATGATTATGCATTTAGGAATATAAAAGCGCTTTGTGTGTGTGTGTGTGTGTGTGTGTGTGTGTGTGTGTGTGTGTGTGTTGTGTGTGTGTGTGATAAAATATAAGACTAGAGAGAAAATTAAGTGCTTTAAGTAAGTTAATAATCAGGGGCGGGATAAAAAAAAGAGATAACTGTGTTTAACACTGTGCGCATCGGGGAACAAATGCGCTTGAGTGAGAGACTTGTCTGGTGGGTGAGAGAACGGCTCGTGGGTGTCCCTTTTAGTTGGAGTAAGCGCTCGGAATGTGAGTTGCCCAAAAATAGGGGGGGGGGTAAAGTGCTTTGGGTGCATCGGCCCCGGCCAATCGGTGACCTCATGTTCTACATTGATTTGCCATCCCCATGTTGTATACTATCAGCCCTTTGAAATGGCATTCGAATTCGGCAACATTCTGTATATGCTGACAGAAACGTAGAATATTTTCAGTCTATTTGGTTGTCATGTTGCCTTGGAAGACCGCTATTTACCAATCCCTGTACTAGAGTTATCTATACATATAAAGGAGAAAAGCGACTCATTTATCTCAAGATCAGTGGAACTGTTAGATTTTTACAGACTTGAAATTTGGTAAACATGTTGCTTTCCTTGAATAGAGATCCGCTAAGAACGGGTTGTATGGAAACTGAGTTAAAAGTGGTTAACGGGGATTTATTGCGGTAGAAAGAAAAAATCCTTTTTTTTTTGTACTATTAGACCAACAGATAACGTGTGGTTTGCATGCTTCTATTGATTAGAGATCCGTTAAAAAATATTTTTCAAGAAATCGAAGCTTAAGAGGTTTTAAGGAGGTGTTATAAGTAAAAACTTCAGTTTTCGATCTAAAAGACTTAGAAACCTAAAATTTGGCAGGTATATGTTTTTCATTGAATAGATGTGTAAATAACAAGTTTGTGAAAATCTAAACGCAAGGGAGAGGAGAGTTAAAGCGTGTTATAGAGGGGAAAAATCGTTTTTTAACTATTAGTTCTATAGACATCAAACTTTGTTAAAAATGTACACTTTGTTGAGTATAAATCCGTTAACCTGGGAGCACAGAGTCACTCCAGGCTAACGAAATTTTTAATTCTGGGAAACTGTTTATTTTTTACCAATGACCTTGTCAGTATCCTCTTATAAACAGTCTCCATGGGAACTAAAATGTACTTGTCACATCTTTTTTTTTGTGAGTGGCATTTTTTTTTTTTTACAATCTTAAAGTACTTTGGTCACGCAAGGAATTCAGATAGCCCCTTTGTCCTAAATCATTTTCAATGAATAGGCTACATTTTCACCCTGTGAAATATTTAGTGTGTTTTGAATGATATACTGTACGACTCATTTCGGCTTATAAATGTAAATGAACAGAATATAAAAAAGAAATGGGCATCTGCGATCTCTATTAGATGAAGTTGAAACAGATCGAGAAAGGGATGAAACTGATGGAATAATGGATATTAAACATAATGAAAATAAAATTGAAAAACGCGATGGAAATGAAACGTTTTACTTGAAAGGAAAATTTTCAAATGCTACTTAAAATCTCCTTCAAGAAAGATATGAAGCCAGATGTGTACCACAAAACAAATTGCGCCTTGTCAAAAAGACACAAGCAAGAAGTAGTTCTACATGCTATTTGTCGATCCTCAAAGAGTACATTAAAACTAGAACAAAATGCGACAATTTTGCCTACCTGCAAATATCATTCATGTAATGTTAGTGAAAAATGTCTGAGATTGGTATCCATTATTAATGCCACGCACGTTTAAAACATCTTAGTTCAGTTTGATTGGATTTTTTCTCAAATTTTCAAAAATTGAAAATACTTTAAAAGTATATAATTATTTTTTCTTAGTTAAATAATTCAATGGAATTATGATTTTTATATGTACAATTAAATAATCATAAAAAAACAGATACAGAAAAGAATAGGTTCCATGGGTAGGGCGACAGTAGCATTGTAGATAAAAATTCCTCTTTTGAACTATTTAACCTTAATTCTTGAACTTTTCTAAGCATGTCTTTTTTTGTGTAAAGATCCGCTGAGAATGAATGGGCTTATGGAAATCGGCGTAAGGAGTTGTGACTGGTTATGGAAGGCATATATATAGATATTAAAATTCATCCCATTTTGAAGTATTACTCTTACATTGAAAACTTTGGAAAGCATGTTTATTTTGTTCAGTAGAATCCCGCCAACAACGAGTTTAGAGGAAAGTGAATCTGATAGTTAAAAGTTAAGGGGGTGTATAAAATATTATACTTCCGTATTACACTTTCAAGTCTGGATCCTTTTAAATATAGATACAATAACTATATATATAAGAATATTTAATAAGTAAAAAGAAAGTTTGATGCTGGGACTTAGATATCAGTAACGTAAAGAAAAGTATGTAGTTATACAACAATCATGAAATATATCACGAAGCGGGTGGGTATAATGATTTATAAATGCATTATTATTATTAATCATTATTTACCACATACAATTTTTTGCTATTGAAAATTGTTTAAAACATGATTATCTATATATATTTTTTTATACTTGTATTTGTAATTAGCTTGATTTTACCGATTTGTTTTGAAATTTATTTATGAATTCTCTCCATAATGCATTCACTAGGTAACACAACTCTTGATTTGTTTTATATAATAATTTATATTTTCACTAAGCCTCTTATCTCTTAATTATAAAAGATTATTTCATTCAAAAAATATATTTTTAAATTTTATATGGTTTTTTCACGTTATCTTAATTAAATTAATATTTTCTTATGATTTATTTTCAGTTTTTCTTTAAGTGTGCACTGGTTCAGATGTCTTAGTCCCTGGTTGAAGTATTTTCTAATTAGTTTACTGTTCGGTTTTAATTATATTTGCCTTTTTTTAATTTTTAACTGGATTTTAGGTTTGTTCGTTCGTATTGTGAATGGATTAAATTTCTTATTATTGCATTAAGTTTTAATGTTTTAAAAAAGATTCATTCTTCATGCACTAATCTATAGTTCTTTCAGGTCAGTTACATAGGCAAATATACAGGAATCTTGGTTATGCTTAAAACTACTTTAACCCTACAAAAGAGAGGCCCTCAAACTGTGGGGCGCACCCTTCTAGGTATTCGTGATGACTCTACGAGGGGGCGTGAGCGTATTGAAAAAAAGATGAAAACAAAACATTTTTCAAAAAAAATTATTAATTTACTGAAGGAAACAAACAAAATACTTTCTAACATAATAAAAAAATAAATACACATTTACACTGATATAATACACCTATAAATGTATCAGTACTGACCAATGTATTTTATAATTAATTTAACAATAGTATGTTAAGGAAAAGTTTAATAATTACCAGTGACCCCATGGACTTATCATACCTAAAATACATACAAAAAGTAACATTTATTTTCATAATATGTACGGTTTATATTTAATCAAAAGTTACGCGATTGTTCGTTGCTGCAATGCCATCGATTTCCACAGAGGAGCGCTTATGTGATGTATTGGGCGAAGGAAAGAAAATGAATAAGTAAGCAAATCCTTCGCAAACATTGTGAAGGTCCTCATAATGCATTTCAAGGCCTTCGGAATAATTTTTTTGGATGATTGTGCTTTGGAAAGACGTATATATACGTCCGGGGCAATTATCGCTTTGGTTGATGTGAGGTGTTTATATACGTCGGGCGCACTTAAGAGTTTAAAGTAGTAGTGTAGCCTTAAAAGTATAGTATTATTGAATTCAATACATTGTTATTATATGGAGGGGGCGATAAAAATTATGATTGAATATGGGGTCACAAATTTTGAAAGTTTGAGAAGCACTGCGTATAATATTAGTTCCACAAAGATCTAAGAGTTTGCTGATGTTTTCTATGGCCTTTCTTTTACCTACACTATCTTGTTATTCTTCTATTTATATTTCAGTTTTAAGTTAAGTTTATGACAATTTACTATTTTAATAGGAATTATATATTATATATATATAATATTAGAGATTCCATTATCTATTCAATTAAATTTACAGTTAAAAGTAAAATAAACGATATGTGATTTTTGGTAAAAAAAAACATTTAAATAAGTTTAGTGGTAAATACTTTTTGTGCTAAGTTCAGAAAAGCACGTCTTAAGATATTGTAGCAAAAAAATTAGCTCTCTTCATGAGTTAACATTATAATTAAGTTAGTAGTATTTCACGCTTTACAGCGATAAACCATTAGTTCGAATCCAACTGTAGGCGAATTGCCCAAGAAAAAAAAATGTATGCAATAAGTGAAAACTTTCGCATTTACTTGAATATTATTATTTTTATTAACTGTAACTGAATAATTAATTGTATTAGTAATTGTTTCTTTTTAAGTATTAAAAGCTCTAGAGTTGTTGTGCGGACTGCATATGAGCAGTTATTATATAAAACGGATTCTGCATATTAAAGTGTGGCTTCCGGTATTAGCTTGACAACTTTTATATCGAAATCAAAATTAGCTTGCGTTTGATTATTATTATAAAATTTATTTGCTTTATTTTAAAAAATGCCTTTAGAATAGAAAGAAACATTCCATAATATCTTTCCAGTCTCTTTTCTACTAGCTGACCTGACACAGGAGCCTCACTACAGGCGACGTCTCTGCCTTAGACGATCGGATATAGCGCATATGGAGAGAGCTCGCGCCAGGACCCTTCGCATGACCATCATCATTGTTCTTGCCTTCTTCTGGTGCTGGACCCCTTACGTCGTCATGGTGCTGTGGTATCTTTTTGATCCAGTGTCAGCCGAGAAGGTCGATGCTAGAATACAGTCATCCTTGTTCATGTTTGCAGTGTCCAATTCATGTGTCAACCCATTGGTCTATGGAAGCTATGTACTGAATTTCAAGCAGTTATTCACAAAATGTTGCTGCAAAGGACCATCCTCCATTGCTGTTTCGATGAGTCATACTCAGATTACAACATCTGCGAAAAAGCCCCCATTCGGTGAAATCATCCATAGAGATGTATCTGTACATCTCAACGTAAATGGCAATGGAACTTATCCAGTTTTGTTGAACAATGTCGAAGGAATAAATCACCAATTTCCCACTGAAGATCTTAGGCGTTGTCATTATAGTAACAGTTGCGGCATGCTATGTGCAAGAGATATCTGTGCTGCCAGTACGTCTCAAAAGGTGGAAGTGGTCATCCATAGCTTGGATCGTTGAGATATCTTTTGAGACCTTTTGAAGCTGCAGAGGGCTATGAATTAAGTGTAGCTTCAACATATGTTGAAATTCACATTACATCATTGATAGACTTCTTTTGTGTTTTTTGAATGTTCATGTATTATTTGGGACTTGAAAATATCAGTTTAAGGTGCCGCATGGACACATACAAAATTCATAATGTATAAAAGAAACGCCAAACCATTAAAATAACTTATTTGAAATCTTGCCATAACAGTATTTGAGATTCTAATAACGTTTTTTCTACATACAATGTGAATCGTAGAGTCAAGAATTAACAATGACTCGTCCTCCGGCAAGTTATAAACAGCAAAGAACAAAAATAAAGACGTTAATGTCTGACCCAGGAGGTCATTATTTCTCGATCCAGTCGTTAACGTGCGTAAAGATGGGCATTTAGACCTAGAGACGAGCTGCTCAAATCATTTTGGCTCCAAAGGAAATAATTAGGGTTACCAGGGGACTTTAATTGCTAATCAATAACTGTTGATAAACTGGTGACCCTTGAATTAAACTCTAAATGACATCCCAGCTTAACATACTGGTTAATTATGCCCATTTCAAATAAGACATACCCAATAAACCACAATTAGTGATCAAACAACTATGGCGCATGCATTTACCAGACCCGATATCTCATTTAATGACAGCCAATAATACCAACGGGAAAACGTTTCAACAACACTCAAACAAACTAGAGATGTATATTAATTGAAGAAATGAGTAGAAAACAACCTTCTCTATGCATGGCTTAGAAAATCCTTTAACAGGATAAACTGCTTTTTTCTTTAGGAAAGGGGTATGCAGCAATCCTTTCTTCTACAATTCGCAACCAACAAGACAGGAATAAAAACACTTAAGGATTGCCCAGAATAAAGATTCATTTTCGTTCCAGTCCACAAACAAGTGAACGTTGTAGCTGTTGATTGGCAAGTTGAAGGTTTAATTAAATCACTAATGGTAAGGTCAACTGATAGTTGTTGAAAATTTTATTCTACGAAAATTATGATAGTATTTTCTTATATTGCAACTCCTGTATCGTAATATTTTAATCAGGAACATAAATAATATGTTTTAAATATCCTTCAACCATGCATGTTTGATATCTTCGCCCACAGATAGATGTGTTTTACCAACACGTTTCCTCCAGAAATTATAAGTTTTAAGACAATGCGTTAAGTTACATCTCAAACTCTGAATAATAGAACACTCATGTTGAGATCATTTATTTTATATTAGATCCGAATGCCTTAGGCTAAGGATTTTATTTTAATATAATTGAATGTTTTTGCTAGGAACTGAGTATTACACCTTATAACTATATATTTCATTCATTTTTTGCATCGTATCTTTAAAAAAAAACGAACAAAATACTAGGATAAATTGTTCAAAAGAATATATTTGCCATTACTTCAGAAATACTCTATTTTACTGGTGAGTGGAGTTAATACAAGAAATAGTCAAAATGTTTTTACATCCTAAATGCAGAGATAATATTTTGCATTTAGAAAAAAAAGTTATTTCCTGATAGAATATTGTCGCTTTTAAAACACCTTCGTCTGTAAATAATAATCCTGAATTCCAAACTCTGACAGGTTTGAAATCAGAATTGAATCAAACCTGATTTATTTGAAATGAAAAGCAGTCAAGATATTCTTAAAGAAGCATAGAAATCTTTCAGAATTTAAACAGTGAAATACATACGAGATTCAATTCAAATCAATGTCGCATTCCATCACCTGGCAACCCATTTTGAATAATTCCCAAGTGATACCAATTCGGGTTCTTAATTAATGGAAACTGAACTTGTGAACGCTTCACATGAACTTGTAAATACCGAAGATAAACCAACTTCATAATTTCTAATGATTGTCATTACTACTTTAAAAAGACTGAAATTCCAGTGCAATACTGGTGCTACACTATTATACCGGTTGGGCAAAAAGTCCGTATAAATTTAAAACTTTATAAAACCTGGAAAATTAAAATTAAAAAAAATGGTTTGCATGTTTAACATCGATAAGTCACGGGATTTTTTTAAGATAAGAAAAAAAACCTGCCGACAGATGGCGCTCGTACAAATGTTGGAAATATGCAAATGAGGCAGACGATTACAAATACTGATGCTCTAGATCCAGACCTAATTTTCCGTTGCATGCCAAAAAAGTGAACAAGGGTGCTGAGCGAGAAAGATGAAGCTTCGTTGGTGAAACAGTTTACCATGAGCAAGGAATCAGCGACTGGTTGTACTACTGAAATTCCGACTTCAGAAATATGCGACGACTGGAAAAGGGCCTTCAACAGTGGTATGCCTCATAAGGCTTGTTCAGCGATTTGAGGAAACTGGATAGCTCGAGAATCGTGTAAGATCCGGATGGCCAAGTCTAAGAGCGATTAGCAAACGTTTCAAGTTTACACGGTCTCCATATTTGACTGCAGTAGACTTTTGGCTGTGGGCATTAAAATTCCCGGGTATATTAATCCCGTCCACCCAATCTGTCGGAATTGAAAGATGCGATTCACCGAGAGCTGTCATGTATACAAGCGGACATTCTACACTCTGTCATTGCTGGATTTGTGACACGCTTGGAATGTGACATCTCTGTGGTGGTGGATATGTGAAGCACATGCTGCTGTAATAAATTATTTGGTAACGTTACTTCTGTTATTTGCGAGTCTTTTCTTTCACTTATATATGAAACGCCACCTATCGTGTGCTTTTTGAATTATTTTTTTCTTTTTATCTTAAGAAAATCCTGGGACTTATCGATGCTAAGCCTGCAAACCGTTTTTTAGTTTGTTTAACTTTCTGGGTTTTAAAATTTTTTAAATGTTTTACGAAATTTTTGCCTACCAGGCATAATATCACTTTTGTTTTATATTTTTATGTCAAACTGTTTTCTTAACTAGTATACGTGAAGCACGTATTCTCTATTATTCAATATTAAGTAATTGTTTTCTATGAAATTTTACTAAATGTAAATTATGCTTCAATTATTATTCTTATAGCTCTTGGTTTCTGAATGTAAATATGTCACAACAATGTATAGATATCACAGCATGTACACATCAACTTGAAACTTTTTTAAGCAATAGTGATAATAATGTTTCTCCCTACACAGGGACGTCTTAAGGCATGGGCCAACTAGACCTCACCCTCGTCTCGTTCTCGAATCATCCTAAATAACTCCATGGTCCGAATAACTTTAACATTAAAATGTTATTCCAAACACATTCGAATAATGTGGATTTCGAGCACTATGCCAACTGGAAAGATTAGATTATTATGTGATGACCATCGTCTATGTCTACACATAGACTTACTACCGTACACCATCATTACTCATTTAGTCGAAAGGCCGGTTGATTGAGCCGGTTTGTGAGATTGTAAGTAATGCACATTTAACTATTTGGTTTACGTTTGCACGAATATTTGACAGCGTATGCTATATATTATTTAAAATAGTCGAATGTTTAACATATGGACCTAGGACCTCAAAAGTCTTAAGGTGTCCCTGTCTGTACTACTATCAATGTTTCATCAATATCAGCATAATGATATAGATTTTAAATGTTCTGTTATGAAGATACAAAATATATATCCACCATTTTTGTCACATAGTGAAAAGAATAAGTGTTTCCTTTTAATGGTAGGAAAATAAACAATGCTCTTTGGCACAGTGTTACATTCGGGTGAATTTTCTCTATAAAAGAAATACATGTATATAGATGAATTTTTTCCAGAAATATCCCAATAATTTGTTTACTTCTTTTTGAATGTATAATAATGTTAGGAAGATAAAAATGCATCGCATATCTATTTATTCTACTTATGAATATGGAGCTTCTTATTTTTGACTTTTAACAAATGCTTCGTTTTCTTTTCTCTTGTTTCCGAATTTAACATATCGGAAAGGGGTTCTCCTCGTTTAAACTAATTGAATGCTTCTAAAAATAGCTTCATCTTTCAAATTTTAAATGATTAATTTTTTTTTTTTTTACTTTTCCGATCCACCATGGCTAATATTTTGTAATTCTTCACATTTTATTTTTTGCTAACATTATACCGAACAAATTACTAAAGTTTCCATCTCAATTTGGTACAGATGTAAAAACTTCATCGAGTAGAAATATAATAATAAACGAACTAAAAACAGTTTTACAGTCTGAATCCTTATTTTGTGATAAAATTACACATTTTGAGTGTTTTATACGACATGGAGTAAGATAAATTATATCCAAATTATTACCTTATTATTTTCAGAGTCATTGCACCCCAACATTTTATATTTCGATCGTTATGTTTCACCTTATACCATTTACAATTACTTGCAAGCATACTTTAAGAAAATAATAAAATTCAGAATCCGTGCACTAATGATTTAAAATGGTAATCCAGATCACTTTATGGATTTCATTGTAATATATATATATATGTGTGTGTGTGTGTATGTTTTACTTCTATTTTATTTTAATACTTCATTGAATGTCTTTTTTTAGAGTCTTGCAAAGCATACATAGTAGGGAATATTGCAATAATGTAGAAAAAGAAAAAATAATCAAAACCTATACTTTTACGGAAAAGATGTTCTATAATATGGAGATTATATTAGAAAAAGGATTAAATTAAAATAACAGTTTCAAAATTTAATATTGCCATAAAGGGGATGAATTTTCAAAAGAATTGGAAACAAATTAGTTTTGGTTAGGTGATTTTAGTACCAAAATAATTATATTTCTACTATATGAATAACCAGAAACGATAATCAGTAATAACTGAGCACTAAGAAGAGAATAGTTCAATGTACTTGGTGCTTTACAACATTCCACTGTCTTGGTTTTGTCTCCCAGCACAGTCTAATCAGTCTGATCCGAACTTTTTCTGTTTTCCGCTTTATAGTGCACAATGATTTCAACAGTAAGTTTTTTTTATGTTCTACTAAAGAAGCTATTAAATATACCTGATGTTTTTCTTTTAACTATTTAGTAGATATCCTCTGACCGCAATAAATGTAACGGAACGCAATAAGCTCGAATACTCAAACTTCATTAACCTTTTGGCTGTAGTCATCATGAAAAATATATTCTTTTATTTTATTTTCCCATTTCTGAGTGAACATCTTTTCCGTATGGATAGAATATGCAGTACTGAAAAAAGACATTTTGATGACCTCTAATATGCAGTCGTTAAAAGCAGAGAAAAAATGGTACTTTTGAATTCTTATAAATGGAAAAAATGGAAATTTATTCAGATGGTTCAAAGGAAACTAAATTATGACGTTGAAAGGTTAATTAGTTTATTCCATTATCCTGCTAATGAACTTCTAAAATATATTTTCCATTATACACATAATGTTAAAATTAATTAACTATTTTCATAAATTACAATTTGAAAATTCTATATACGAGGCTAAAAATGAGCCCTTTAAAGGAATGATGAATCCAAGTATAAAATCTTTTTAATACATTAATATTCCTTTTCTTCGTGAATGTATTTACCCCGATTCATATGTGCATAATAATATTATTTATATTTTTTACTTGAAAATAACTGTCTATCGTAAGGCTAAGTTGCTTCATAAAATATTTAGTAAAACAAATACATTAATAGGTGAAGGAAATTCTTGTTTCAAATTAAGATTTTTGAGTAGAAAATTCTTTACCATTTCGTCCAATATTTCAAGAAAAACTCAATTTTCTACCAGTGGATCAGAAATCGCAAAGATTTCAGTTATTTCATGGTAATTTATAAATAATTATCTCTCAAACCTTCACAAGGCGTTAAAAAACGGGAAAAAAGTCAGAAATCGTTTGCGCCGTACTACCATAAAATCCCTTAATGCCCCCCCCCCTTTTAGTCTCTGGAGTTAATGTTTGAGAATAGATTTGAATATGGTAGTAACTTATTTATAGCATCCTGTACCGAAGACTGAGAAGAAATGGAGGTCATTATGCAAACATTAAACTTAATAAATATAAATTATTAGTTCATTAAGTATACTATTATATATAAATTCGTTCCTTTTGAGCAATTAAAATTGATATCATTTTTAACCAAATACAACGTAAATTATGAAAGTTATTACCGGACGGCCATTTCTTCTTTCTCTCTGATGATACCACTAATTTATACACACATAATAGTAGCCACTATATATATATATATATATATATATTCTTTCGCTTCTTTCTAATTTAGCACTTATACAAATGCAAATTAATAACATGATTATGCATAATCACTTTTCTGCGTATATATCAATTTCTGTAAAAGCACTCGAACATAAGACTTCTTAATAAATTTTCAATAATAACATGTACTTTAACCAGGAAAAATTGATTATTTCTGGTGGGAAGAATGTGTATATACTTGCTTCCACAGATAAAGTTACAAAGTGGTATGAAATAAGTTTTCCCTATTATAAGTCTTATGAAAGGCTGATTCAATTCAAGATGTGGATTAGCCCTAAAATTCTTACATAAAAGTATAAAAAATTATACTTTCTGTCAAATCTATTACGATATGCTGGGACAAACCAAACTTAAAATATTTTTTAGAAATATAATTGATTTTTCTTCTTTTAAGTTTAAATGAATGTACAAGTTATAGGAACAGAATTTTGCTTATGCTTATGATGCCATACCTGGTTAAATAACATTTTATATTTGGCATGTAAATGTTTTTATTCATTGAGGAGTTTTATGTGATTGATGTTAGATGTATTATAATATGAAATTTAGTATTGCCATTGCTGTTATATTTATATCTTTGTATCTGTATTTTATAGAGTACTTAAATATCTGGAATTTAGTTCTATCACTAAAACTATATTCCATTTCTCATGGAATATCAAACTATTAATCGATAACAATAACGTACTTTTAATTATTTGACATCAGAAATCTTCCTTATAAGAAAAAAAAATTACACATAGATGAATTAGCATCAGAAACTCATTTCTCGGTGTAATCTAAAGCCTTAAGAAAGTAAATTACGTGAAAAAAGCAAGTTGTTGTTGTTATTCAAATTTTTGAAACAAGAAAAAAAATTATCATGGTCTTAAAGAAATGAGCTATCAGTTGTGCTTTTAGTTGTACTACGCTTTTCCAGTTTTTAGAAATTTTATAAATTTTTTATTATATGGTTAGTTTATTCGTTATAAAATATAACAGTAAAAAAGATCACAATATTAATGAAGTATTTTCTAAATTGCTCCATAATGTAGAGAAAAACAGCTATGTCGAGTTAAAATATTTATCGCAGCTAGTCCTTGAATTTCAAACATTTAACTGAATAAAAACTTTTTAAAATATTTTTTGATGGAAATATCTTTTAAAAATTTACTTTTGAAGTAAATTGTGTTTCTTATAGACAGAAGTTTGATATAGCAAGCAAACACTCAAATTTCAATAACTACATATAAATCTATAATGAACACTGATAAGGGAAATATATAATGGCAAAAGAAGAAAATGTTTTAAGACTAAATTCCGGAAGATGAAACAAAAAAGGAGAAGATCAAAATTGAATTTGTTAAATATTTATCTGAACAAAAAAAAAAACAATTTTTATATCTGTTTACTGAATAGACTGTGTGAATCAAATGTAACATATTTTTAGCAGTAGTAATGAATGTAACAACCCTTATTGAAGTAGTTCTTGTATATATTTAAAACTTTAAAAAACTCGTTTATGCACTCTGTATTTATTCATTGAAAAGTAATGATAAATATTGTTTATATTTAAAAACTAAAAAAAGCAAGAACATTTTTTGAAACACGTGTGGATTGGGAAGTTATGTCTTCTATTTTATATAATTAGTTTAATATATTGAAAAGTGATATTGATTATGTAAAAGTTTTTCGTTATAGTATATTAGTTTTCATTCTGACAAGTATTTTTTTCTTACTTCATTTAATTACATCAAGAAAAAATTTACAGGAATACCTCCCTCACAGAGACTTCACTCACTGTAGACTCCGTTATAATACAATTAGTAATTTGAATAATATATTTCAATCAGTGCTGAGTGATTCACTATTATGCGGTTTGGACAGATTTTGCTCCAAAAAATGTTATAACAAAAATAGAATTGCCAAAAAAAAAAACAAAAAAAAAGAGCTTAATACTGAAAGTTAAACGTAATAATTAGAGCACGTATCCACAAAAACGATCGCCCTAGAATAGAGGTAGGAAAACCACGGTTCTTTTCCTAGATATTTGCGGCTCTTCAGACTTCTGCCTCGATGTACCATTACAAAATAATGACTCCTAAAAATTATTTACTTTTCTCTCTTTTTCATCTAGAATTATCTTTTGTAAAAACTTACCTGTATTTGTATACACATTTAAACATTTGATTATCTTAGAAAATATTTCTGTAATAACTTATTTTTCATTAACAAAAGTTTATTGAAAGTCAGTGAATTAGAATAAGTTCTAAATGGTTAAGAGTTCGATTGATTGATAAAAATGCGGCCATGGAAAAACATTCTTCAACGTCATCTTCAGCAAAACGTTTATGTATTAACATACACAGATTCGAGAGGACTCATGAATGGACGGGGGATATACCAAAGCCACCAAAAGAAGTAACGAAGACTCATTCCATTCATGATTGAGGTTTAATCAAAATAATGTTGAAATTATTATAGTTTTATATTCAAGAACAACCAAAATCCGAAACGATTCTTGAAGACAATAACGTGACAAGGAATAGATTAAAACTGTCAAATCCACTGATACCAATGATAAAATATTCGAGAGGGTTATATTCTTATTTTTATTACCTATTTCTATCTATATCCTATACAAATATATTACTGCCGCGATTCTGAAACTGTGGGGTGCGCCGCCTAGGAGAGCGTAATAATCCTAAGCGGGGTGCGCCAGCGTACCAAAAAGTCGAAATTTAAAGGCTTTTAAAAAAATGTATTAATTTACTGAAAGGAAGGAAAACAAAATTAATTTTTACATAATAAAAAAGTACACATTTATACTGATATAATATATTTATAAATGTGCCAGTACTGCACAATGTGTGTGTGTGTGTGTGTATTTGATAAATTATGAATACTAAATTCCACGAGTATGCTAGATGTGATGAATATAAGAAAACGCACGATACATACAAGACTATTTTTCTAATGACACATTTATGTTTTTAGAAATAAATAAGTAAGGAAATTAATATTTATTTTACTAAAAAATTCTTTTGAAATCTGTTCCAATTTAAAAATCGGAAAGGAAATGCAACATAATACTTATCCTATTATTTAAAAGTAAACTGCCCCCCCCCCCTTGAAATATCTATTACTTCAAAGTACTATATACAAAGTTTAAAACTTATCTTCATCATTTGTGTAGTTTATAATCAAGGCCGTATTGTAGTTTTAACGTCAAAGTACATTATTACTGCATTCAATGGATTACTATTGTATGTGAGGAGGAGCGATAAAAATTATGAATGAAAACTGGATCGTCAGTTTTGAAAGTTTGAGAAGTGATTACTTTGTTTTCCCCCATGTTTTTTGTTATTCGGGAAGCATAACTTTCTGCAGTAATAAAGTATAGTTGAACAAATGACAAAAAATGCCCGATAACGGCAAATAATTCCATGGGAATATTTCTATTCTGTTCTATAAAATTCCCAAAACACTACGCTGTTACCGATACAAAAACTGAAAGAAACACAGTTACGTACTAATATTTACTCTTATAAACAATTTAGATTTATTAGGAAAAAGTAAACTAGAAATTCACACAAAAAGGCAAAGAGTGTTTTTCCCCTTCCCCTTTGAGGAAGAAACAACTTGAAAAAAAAACTGACTCAAGTAAACAATTGTTTTTGAAAACCCTTTAAAATAAATAATTAAATAAATGCAAATAAACTTTGAAGAATTTTCTAGCCAAAAAGAAAGGAATTTCTGTTCTGTAAACATTAAGCAGTAAAAATATTTACTTGTTTTTACTTTTCATTCTTTAATTATGATTCATTATTTTTAGGTAAATATGTAAATATTTCTGCTTGAAAAATTTAATTGAAAATAATTCTTAATAGCTTTTAGAAATACTGTTTGACTGAAAACAAATTTATTTAACAGAACAATATGAGGTATTCCTGTATTGTTTCTTGAAAGCAATTATATGGTTGGCTTAAAAAATAACTAAATTTAAATGTGTAATACATTCTTACAAACAAGAATTTTGTTAAAATTTCAGAGAAAAAAAACGAGTTTTTAAGCGTAGGATATATTATATTGTTATCAGTGTTTTCTATGTTATGTGTGAATGAAAAGTTGTCAACAATACATGGTGATTCATCAAGAAGTATACACTTCTACAAAACAGTAGGAATCAAAGACAGGCGCCCCTCAGCAAACCGTACGTTAGATGTTCTCGGGAAGTTTGGTGTCTAGCATCTGATAGAATTGACGCAAGCAACAGTACGCACGTCATATGACTAATCAGTCCAAATGGTGTTCAATGTCTACAGTGAAGATAACTTTTTTTGTGTTCTTGGATTTAGCAAAAATGAAACCAGCAACTTCTGTGCAGTGGCATTTTTTATCACGATTTAGAAACGAACACCCAGCTAAAAAATCTATCTAATAATAGTATGAAAAATTTCAAACAAAACTGTTTCTGCAAAAGTTAAATTCCTTGACGAAGCTGGAACAGCTCATCACAGCCACTATCGACGAACTTGATAGCTTAATACGCGTTTGAGTGGAACTGTATTTACATCACATTGCGGGTTATGTAACTAAGTGTTCCCACATAGTCCATCTGTGACTGTCTCTAACAAAACTTAAGAGTTTCATGCAATTTTGTTACAGGTGACGTATAATATCTTATATTGTTCTTGATTTATAGAACACTTAAACCGTATACTGCTTTATGAATCACCTTGTATATCTCTCAACATTATAATATAACGTCTAACCTCTATAATATATCTTAATGTATGAAATGTGCTTTTATTGTGTGTATAATGGATGTTGAAATATTAATAAATTTTTCTGCACATCACTGAGAATGTTTACTTACTTTGATACATATAAAATTTTCCTCGCGAAAACACAAAGAGGCGAGCTTTAACGAATATTGATAAATTAAAATACCAAAGAGCATATATGAAAAGTGTCTTCATAAAGACATGGGTGAGTGAGTGAATATTAACGTCGCACTGCTTAGCAGCACGAAGGCTTTTGGCGACGGTCCACGTAATTTTGAACCCTGGTCAAGTGACGCGGACAGCACCTGAGCTGGCAACCCCCTCTCCTAACTACCACACCATGCCAACGGGAGGACGTTTGAGCTCTCAACAGATTTAACGTGCATCGCTGTAGGTACTTCTAAATTGACCTGACCTTCCGTGATTAATATTTTGTGCATGGATCTTCTAATCTAAAATTTGTAACATGGATTGGTCTATGATCGATGTGATGATTTCCGAAGTGTTAGAACAGCTTAAATAACTAATTATATTGTCCCAAAAGTTAAACTTCACGTAAAATCATCTAATTGTCAGTGAGTGAGTGAATATTAACGTTGCACTGTTCAGCTACACGAGGGCTTTTGGCGACAGACCGCGTAATTTTGAGCCATGGTCAAGTGACGCAGACGCCACCTGAGCTGGCACCCCCTCTCCTAATTACCACACCACATCAACGGGAGGACATTTGAGCTATTGACAGTTTTAACGTGCATCGCGCCTCTACATGGCGGGTCTTTAGTGGTACTTGAGATCAAACTCATGACTCGCTAGCCATGATCCGATACTTAGACCACTTGGCTACCGCGGCCACCATAAAGACATGGAAACAAATCAGAATTTAAACCCAATTTTGGTTCTTGAAAAAGTAGTGAGAAATCGAAAAAATATACTGCTGGTAAAATATTTTTATATAAATTTAAAAGAATCTGATTAAACCATCCATGATATATACAGAAGACTTTAAAAATAAATTCTAACACGATTTTATTGTTTTAATTTAAGTTACACTCTGAAGCAACATGGGGGGGTCTCTGAACAATAGTCAAGAAACGAGGACGAGATCTGAGCTGTCAGCCCTATCTCTAAACTATCTAACGACGCTAACGGGATGACTCTGAACCACGACATATTTGACATGATTCAGCCCTTTCAGGTGGAGGGTCCTCATTGTCCCCAGGACTTGAACCTGCAGCTCAACAACGCTATTCACGAATTCCAGACCATGGCCAAATGGCTACTGTGAACACATTTTACACATAAAATTGAGTGTTGAAAAGAAATATTAGGCATTTTTATACTCTATTTATAGTAAATATAGAGCATAGAAAAGCATATTTAAAAATCAAAAGAAAAAAAACCTTTTTAAGAACTTTGTATCTGTATATACACCAGTTTTTATAATTATAAATTATTTTCAAATAAAATTTTTAAATATCTAAAATTGTATACTATCGTATATTTCTAGACATCTGATTTTACATACACTATTTTTCTATAAATCTAAAATTTAATATTCTAGTGAATGAATTATTCATCAAATGCTGCTGTTATAAGTAAAAATTTAACATATTTTAATATAACCTAGTAAAATCTTATGAAAATATATTGATAAAACTACTTATGTTGACAATTACTCCTTTTCACGAGTGGTAATTTTGAAAAATGTTCAAATACATAAGAAAAAAATACTGAGCAGCTTTTGTTTCGATAGAAATAGAATGAGCTTAATTGCAAGTTTTTGAGTAATTAATGCAGAGTATTGTGCAAGTAATAAAAAAGTTTTGACTCAGTTCATTAATAATTATATGAGTATTTGGTTCGGTGAGAATAAATGAATGGACAATAACGTCACTCTATTCAGCTAATCGAGGGCCTTTGGTGACGAACCTCGTAATTTTGAACCACGGTCAATTGATGACGACGGCACCTGAGCTGGAACCCCTCTCCTAACTACCACATCTCATCAATGGGAGGACATCTGAGCTCTCGGTAGATTTAATGTGCAACACTCCCCTACACAGTAGATCTTCATTAGCACAAGAGTAGTTGATGACATGAATTATTCTAATTCATCTTTCATGTTTTGTTTTTCAAAACGTAAATCTCCTAAAACTAAAAATTCAACTTTTATAGAAATAAAATTTGTTTTCATTAAAAAAACAATGATAACTGCATTTCATCGCTTATTCGTTTTATTTATTCTTGTTTAAATAATAATTAATCCCGCCAGATTTCTAAAAAAAAAATTAGATGTGTTTACATGAGTTTCCGGATCTTTTGCTTTAAAATCCAGTTTTATAATGCAATAAAAATACATCTCCTTTTCTTCTTTTTCTCTTCATTAAAAAACTTAAAAGTCAGTAAAAATAGTTCCAAAAAAAATATATGAAGCCGAACGCGTTTGTTCCTTTATAATACTACAATACTGCGTAACAATCTCACACTGAACAAAAATATGGTATAAAAATCCTTCTTAAAGGAATGTTTCTTATTAAATTCCCCCTTTAAAAAAGAGCCCTGCCGCATTTTTAACAAATGTTCGATTATTGAAAGAATTCACTAGAGTGTATAATATTTTTTTTAAAAATACAACAGGGAACCGGACAATTATTATATTACATATCATTTAAATGAATTTGTCTTTAAACTGAATCCGAAATTTATTTTTTGTTTAAGGTATCCAACTACTTGCGAAAACTTTTTTTTAAATGTAGATAAGGTGATTTTTTTTTTGTCCTTTTTAGATTTGCTTAGTACATTTAAGAAAAATATTCTAAAATTAGGAAGGGAAAAAGAATATATTTTTACTAAAATGGGAAACAATTGATAAAAACAACTTAAACGCCGCCCATTTTGTACCAAAAGTTTATGAACACATTTTCAATTTTTCAATTCTGATGTGTTGCTATGCAATTCATTTTTGAAATGACCTCCAGGATAAGAAATATTTTAATTTTTACAAAAACTAGATCACTTAATCTTAGTTATATGAAATTAAACAACTTAATTACTTAAACAAAACAGTGAATATATTCACTAAGGGGATGTAAAAATTGTAATAAAACAGTGATTGATAGATCTAAAGGTTAAAATACTTCTATTATATACAGAACATACACAAACAAGATATCAATCATTGGCATGGCCAAGTAATTTTAGCGCGTTTTTCACATGTTGTATTTTACAATAATGCAACTAATGAACTTTTTAGTAACAGAAAGTAGTACTATACTTAAAAAAAATTTAAATTATTAAATTTAAATATGATTCGGCTCATATAGGGCACAAATGCGACCAAATGCCGAAAAACCCGAGGTCAATCGGTTAATTATTGGCTGAGAAAAAGGTACGACAAAATATGTGACGACGAAGCCGAAATGTGCGTCCTAATAGCGCTTTTTTTACACGATGTGAAAAACGCGGTAAAAATTTGAGTCAACTATTTTCAAAACTTCTTTAGCAATCGTTGGCCCCGATTGAGTATTTTCAATAAACACATTTGGAGAAAAACGCGTTTTAATGTATGACATCTTGCTTGAAATAATGGCTTTTACTAAAACATTTGTAGTGTTAAGTGAAATTAATAAGCTTGGTATTTTTATAAAGCTAATAAGATGGTCTATAAAATAAAATAAATTTGCGAATTTTTGGCAAAATTCACAATTTTACGCTAGTCGGAAACTTTAAGGCACACGCATTCCGATATTACAGCTTTTTATTCATCTCTGCAACAAATGTGTTTAGCTGTAATTGAGTTATGTCCAGGTATTTAGGCGTTTCTGCATGTTCGCATTTGTACGCTACGTGAACAGTAAGAGGGGGGGGGGATTATGTGATTATGACGTCACATGAATTTAGTCCATTGAGTGCTTTAAAAGGCATTTTATTAACGATTGAAAATTTGAACAAGATAAATATAGATAGTGTGTGAACTAATAGTCGGAATTGGATAAAAAATTCATTTTTATGCTAAGTTCTGCCACAAGAGGAATAGAATTTAGGTATTTGAGCTTTTTTTTATAGTTAAAAGTCAAAGTAATATTTGTTACAGAAAAACAGGCATCTTAGTACTTCATAAAAGTGTTTCTGATTTCTTGGGTTTTTTTAGTCCCGGGAAATCCTAAGAACGAATGATTTCCTGAATTCCCGGGAATATATCGAAATTTCGAAAAATTAAAAATCAAGTTACTTTTAATGGATATCAATAATAGTTATGCTATAAAAAAAGGTACATATTAATTCAAAAACACATTCATTTATACATTCAGGTAAAAACACAAAAACTTTATAATATACTAATTTTTCGTTCTTAAAATGCGATTTTAAGAAAACATAAGCAATCTATGATTTTAACACTCGTCTAGTCCTCAGATTTGTTATGAATAACCCAGCAGCAAAAAATACTCCATCGCAGTGGCGGCCAACCTTTTTCGGAAAAGTGCCATTGCCTGTTGATAAGAAGCTATGAGTGCTACTTCCAACTTTTCAAACCAACAGAAAAGTATGAAAAAGTGAAAAATGTTACTATACCTATTATAAAATTTTAACGCAAATAGCACATTCTTTATGCAATTCTTAGTTGGGGAAATTTAACAATAGTATAATAAATAAGAGAAAATAAAAAAAAACATAATTTTTATGGTTAATAAATTTTTTGCGAGTTCAGAATCAGTTAGGTTAGATATAAAAAAATGAGTCACTATATATGCAGTTTAATTCTAAATAATTATTAAGCAGTCAGTACTTGCTTAGTGCGCATTTGGAAATTATATATATATTTTTTTTTACCATGTCATCTGAATTAGGATTATTCCTCTTTAAAATATTAACAAAATTAGGTTGTCTTAGGCGCAAATTAGTTAATGTTGAGCAGTATTTTCATTTTATTATGTTTCATAATAGAAAACATTTGTTCACAAACATGTTGATTCAAGCCCCCTCCCCCTACAATAACATCCCTCAACCAAATCACATAAATTTAAAAAATTGTTTGCTAATACAAATTTTAATAGAGTTCCAATCACTAGAAATTAAATAAATTTATTATATTTGCTTTTCTGTAGGCCAATAATTTCGATCTGGATTTAAGTTAGGTAATAATTAACATCTTGTAGAGAAATTTTAAAAAAAGATTTGTGAAGAGAGCTCAGCACTCAGCATGTTTGCCAAATTTCAATTGTAAGCTAAACCCATCGACTGCCCATGAAAAATTATGCAATTTTCATCCCAGTGCCACCGTGTTTTATTTAGCTGCACGTATGAAGTGCATATGAGTGGGAAGAGAGAAAAGACACAAATAAGCAAACATTTCTCTGAAATAAGTAAGTCCTGCGCAAACACAGTGTCAAGATTATTTATTGCATTTAAAAGTCTTCGGAAAAGTTGTACTGATAGTAGCGGAAAGAAAAGAATCCTATATTTCAGAATGACGCATATATACGTCCTTTGCACTAAATGCTTCGGTTTAGAGAGAGGGATATATATATACGCCGGTGGAATTTAGGAATTAATCGTACAGAAAAGGAAATTTTTTTATCGTAATACTCTTCCCCCCCCCCTTCCTTCTTTGGAAATGAATTTCTACTAAATCCGGTTTTACTGGATCTGCACTCAACAGAAAAAAACCAATTTCAAATTGGTATCTACACAAAACTCTTTCTAAAATCTCTATTCCACAAAAGGGTCACGCTTGCCAAATTTTAAATCTGTACACCTTAAAGTTCAACAACTTTTTTTTGTCAACAAAACTCTCCCCCCCCCCCTTTGAGATTAATTTCCGCAAAACCCATAACTAACGTATATCTACTCAATGGAAGAAATATGTTTGCCTGAATTTCAATTATTTGGGGCTAATATTTTTAAAACAAGAACTTGTAAGCACACACAAACCCCCTCTAGAGTTCATTTTTGAAACATCCGCTCTGAGCATTTCTATTTAATAAAAGGAATATTCTTGACAAATTTCAAGACTTTAAGTCTTATAGTTTTGAATGCTCCTGATGAGTGAGAGAGTCGTCGTTATCCCTTAAATAGATGCAAAATTTACAGCAGTCTATGGAGTGTTCTTTAGTGTCATACACCTATCTTTAAACTCTTATTTTGTTGTATTTAAAAGTAACATCGAGGAAGTGACACTCACATTAACTTTAATAAAAGTCAAAACAATTCCATCATATCTTAATTAGGTATACCTTGCGATGGAGGAAGCTAAATTAAAGCAACCACTCTACTATTTTACGGTGAAAACTTTACATGTAATTATACTTTCCTGTAATGAGATTGTATTTATTCAGTAAAAATTCAAGAAGGCTTTCCGAAAAGTATTTGCGTTAATGGAGAAGTTGGGTTCACTTGAGATAGTGATAAATAAATAACTTTCGAAACTTTTGAAATCCTGTTATATGTAGCATTCCTGGCTGTATCTATCTATATAATGAAGTATAGGAGCAGATATTCTATTACTTTCTATGTGAGAAATCGAAGAATCAGAAGTTTATGTTGCAATTCATTAAATATTAAGAATTGTCTTGGTTCGGGAAATGTAATGGGATACAACCAGTACAAATTCTGTTGAAAAGTATTTGCGTTTTGTAAATTACACATATCTGTGCCCTAATGCTGTGTCATCAAAGTGGGGTACACCTTTTCAAACCAGTGCGCAATGACACTTGAGGGAGGGGGTACATGAACCAATGAGTGAGTGAGTGAATATTTCCGTCGTACTTTCAAGCTACACGAGGGCTTTTGGCCACGAACTTCGCATATTTTGAACCATGGCTAAGTGACGAAGACGACACATCTCCTAACTTCCACACCACACCATCGAGAGGACCTTTGAGCCTCGACATATTTAACATCCATCAACCACTTCTGTACGGCGGGAACAAGTTCTTGAAAAATAATGCTTATTAAATTAGTTCATTTTGTCATTGAGTGCAAAGTAGTACTCATTTCAACTATTGTATCAGAAAAATGTACAGTGCTTTCTGTAGGTTTTTTAATTGACAGCTAGAAAACCTGAACAATATTGATCCAGATTTAATTATAGAAGTTTGTATCGTGTGTTCTCATAGAATACAAAATGTAATGATATTTAGAACACAAATAAAAAGTTATCATTCATTTTAATATTGAAATCTCTATTTCTACCCTAACAAATTAATTATCAGAATGATAGATGTACTACGATATTACATGTAATATGTACTTAACCAAGTACTCGATTTAGGAGATTTTTAAAAAAATTCTGATATACACAATTGTTAGACAAAAAAGAAAAATGACGGCCGTTTTAATAATACCCAGGAATTGATAATTACTCTTAAAATATTTCTCCACTAAAAAAAAAACAAGAAAAACAAGAATAAAATTAAAAACACTTTTGTCTTAAGATATTTTTATTCCCTCTATTCCAAAGTTTCATTTCAAATAAACCTTCCATAATATTTGAAGATAATAATTATAATTTGGGTTATAATTATTCTATATTTTCATAGATAACATTTGCACAATGTTTTGTCTTATTTTTTACAAATTATCTGTACTTCATTCAGTGTGATTTATCTTCTCTTTGTATAGTTAGAGAAAAAGAAAAATGTATTATATATAATCAAGAAAGCAAACATTTTGATTAGTTTGAAATAAATTTGCTCCAATGCTTCTCAGGGATTGTCAGTAGCGGATTTCGAAATAATTAGTCCAGATTACAATAAAAACCTATTACATAGATATCAATGAAAATATAATAAAAACCTACTGCATTGTGATATCAAATTGAACAAGTATTAAATTATATTAAATGAGACTGTGTGGGCTTTATCTTCAACCCGTAATAGGATTTGAAGTAAAGAAAATGGGTCAAATGTCACCATTTCCATTAAACCAGGGCTCTGATTTAGGCCTTATGTGGAATCACTGAAATACCAATTGACAGATTTTAATGAAATTTAGCATGCTATGCATATATAACAGAGAAAAATATGTATCATTCAAAAGTCAATTTATGACGTTTGATTACCGGTAAAGCTCATATTGTAGAAATGACCAAAATCCATGTTGTGATATCGACTTTAAAATGATTCTAATACAGGGTATAATCCCCTTTCACATCAAGACAGGTTGCACCGCGTGACGTCATATTGAACAAGAATTCATGTGGCAGTCGATTCAATTACTCCAACAATGCAGTTTTTATCAGCGGTAGATAGAGAATTGCACTAGCTCTCCCAGGAACGTCTCAGATATGTTAGATAGGGTTGGAATCAAGAGATTTGGCTGACCAATCACTGTGGTAAATATCCTCCCTTTCCATGTAATTATTGACCAGCTGAATCACTTATGGACGAACGTTGTGATTAATTAATAGGATCAACAATACCTTTTTAAAGTTGAGCATATGACGTTAAGTTTTCCTCTCTACATCCCATTTCAGTCAAGGAGCCTGTGTCAAATACATGCAGGAATATGCTGCAGTCCATTGAAAATCCTGTGCAAGCCCTTTCGCCTTCACTCAACCTATAAATCAGTTTCCTTAATGATGGAGAGACGATATCGAATTCGATGCTCTCACTAGATACCGGTACGTCTAGAATCAGTATCCAGATTGAATCTCGTCTCATTTGTAAGAAAAATGGCACTCCAGTGGTCTGGCTTGAGGCACTTACGTACAAAGTTCTGTGCATCTTTTTGTACAAAGATAAATGTGCCCTTGTAGGCTGCAGTGACCAGCACGCAATCAATGGATGATGCGGAATAAAGCCTTATTTGTCATTGTAGATACTGGATAAGGTTTGTCGACTCTTCTTGATATGGATTAAAAGTCCTAAAATTATTTCCCATAATTTACAAACGGCATTGGGAGTTACATTGTGCTCTATAGACAACAGGACTTATAATTGGCCTACCTTCAATCTACCAATAATTTTCCATTTCAATCAATCTTCCATTACTTCGTGACTACTAATTTTACTTTTTAAAATTTACCCAACTGTGACTTGAAACATAATGATAATAATTACGGATAAATTACGTGATACTTCCATTTTGAAATGAACTGTATGGTCACAAAAAGGCACATCAGTCTTCTTGCCAAAATAAATTTCTCCATTCTCGAAGTATGATTGCAAATAAACGCGATGTAGCCTTAAGATTTTTTTCATATCCATCCAATTCTCACGATCTCTCTTCAAGTTATACTTTCTTTCCACTACAAATATCAAGAAACCATTGGGGGATCAGAGATTTAAGAAAAATAATGTCAATCAGGAGTACTAAATTCTGCAATGATAGCCTTCAAACGAGCAAGAAACATGGGAAGAATTTTATAACTCAGGATGATAACTACGTTCATATGTCTTAAAAATAACAAGAAACTAATAAATATATTGATTTTTAGCAATAATTCAAAACAAATTTTTCGATGACCCTCGTATATCATTTCACAAAAATAAAAATTCATCACGAAAGAGTTTATTTTTTTTTTAAAAAAATTATCTCACTTATGCGTCGTTGCCGAAATTTTTACCTAACTATAATTTGTATTTTCCTATTGGTAAAAAACAAGATTTTGAAAAAACATTTTCTTTAATTAGTTAAAAACTCGTCAAAATTATTCGTACAATTTCAATAAAATACAAAAAAAAAGCTTTTCTTTGAACATTTATTAAAGTAACTGCTTTAAATGTTTCAGTTTATGAAATTAAGTACTAGTATTTAAGATTTCGCATATTATTAAAAGAAAACAAAATAGCTTCCGACTTTGTTTTAGATATTCCACACTTAAAGAAGAGTCCGGTGGGCATACGTAATCAATTCAATGTGATAGTTCTCCCGACAAAGAGGTCATCTTAAAACTCAACTGCGTAAGTAAGTGCTTCTCTAACTTTCAATATTTGTGGCCCCAATTTACAAGCATAATTTTCATCGCACCCCCACCCCCTCCCATCCATACAATAACAATGCATTGAATACAGTAATAATGTACTTTGATGCTAAAGCTACAATACGACTTTAATTACAAACCTTACAAATTATCAAGTTAAATATAAATAATTTTGTATACCAAAAGTCCATGTGAGTAAATTAAATTATATTAACTTAGCCCAGTGCTTCTCAAACTTTCAAAATTTGTGACCCAATATTTAATCATAATTTTTGTTGCACCCCCTTCCATACAAAGAACAATGCAGAGATTCAATAATACTATACTTTGACTCTAAAGCTACAATACGACTTTAATCTCTTAAGTGCCATTGGCGTATATATACGTTTCGCTCAACCCGTGCGTTACATTCCCCGGACGTATATATACGTCTTTCCAAAGTGCTATCTTTTCTGCGCACTTCTATCCACATAAAATTATTCCGAAGGCTTTGGTATGCAATAAAAGGACTTTACAGTGTTTGCGAAAGATTTACTTATTTCAGAGAATTTGCTTTTTTATTCATTTTCTTCCATCCCCTCCAATTCATTCCATAGGCACTCCTACGTGGAAAACGAAAGCATTGGGAAGCGCAAAGCGCATAACTTTTAATCGGCAGTTATAAGGGATTACTTATAAACAGTACATATCATTAAGAAAAGTGTTATTTTTTGTATACAATTTTATGTATGAAAAGTCCATGGGGTAACTGGTAGTTATTAAACTTTTCCTCATATATATATAACTTGGTATTCTTCAATTAATTATAAAATTCATGGTACATCACAGAGACATTTATAAGTGTAAATGTAAATTTTAACATTTATTATGTCAGAATGCATTTTGTTTATTTACTTTCAGCAAATTAATAATTTTTTAAATATTTTTTCGACTTTTCAATATGCCCACGCGTCCCCCACGTAGAGTCATCACGCCCCTAGGGGGCGCGCCCCACAGTTTGAAAAAAAAACGCTGACTTCGCCTATATATTAACTTAGTATTAATGCATTAATGATGAAATACTTAATGCAGTACTGATACATTTATAAGTATATTATATCAGTATAAATATGTATTTTATTTACTAGGTGGGTGTCTCAGAATGTATTTTCTCTTACTTCCTTTCAGTAAATTAATATTTTTTAATCAATCTTATTTTTCCGACTTTCGATATCCTCGTCCCCCCCCCCTTGTGGGATTATCACATCCCTCTAGGAGGGCATGCCCAACAGTTTGAGAAAAGCTGCTGTAAGTTCAAAAATTCCAGAGGCTTGATATCCCAAAACACAAGCGTTGAGACTAACCGCAAATTTTTTAATTACCCCCGCAAGGTCCAAATACATCAGCACCGTACATTATCCATTTCAGTTGGGGGTGACAGAAAATTAACAATACATATTATGTCGCGTGGTACTGTTGAGGTGTTTCATAAATTCATCCTATTTGAAGATTTCCAAAAATAATGAAGAAAGACATAAATGTTTAAGAATTTTAAATATCTATTCTAGAATGCAACAAGTGCACCTTATCAATCCTTTTATTTCTATAGCAAATATAAAAGATCAAAATCAGTTGAATTTCCGTACATAAGCATAATATCAGGAACGGTATTACCCTGCCTTTCATTAGACGTTGTTACAGCACAAACGTTTTCAGCACAAGAATTGCAAGTTAAATTTAACACGTAGGAAAATCCTATCTTGTTTCCAAGCGCAAGCTTAAAAGTTTGTTTGTCACAGCCAGGGCATTTTAGTTTCATAAACGTTTTGCTGATTTGCTCAAAGTTCACAATAATGAAATTTCCAATTTCAGAATATTCAGTTTTTTCAGTATAAAATAACTGCTTAATTCTGATGCTAGAAACTAAATTGTTTTCTGCTGTGACACATGTATTCACAACATCACTACACCAACGTTTGCTGTTCATTTGAACAGAATGATTTCGACGTTTTAATCGTAGCATTTTTAAGACAAATCTTCAAGAGATAATAGGAAAGATAATATTGAAATCTCAGCAGTTTCAGCATCAATCTTTAAAAGACAGCAAACATTAAAATTCTTGAAAAAGACTGTCTTTTTTCAATGTAAAACGCAAGTAAAACTAGCATGATAACTGCAAAACAAACGTAAGATGCGCCAACAACAAATAGTTTGTAATAAATTTGTAGTCGCTAAAAAGTACGAAAAAGCATTGCAGTTATGGTTAAAACAAAATAAAATTTATTTTAAAAAAGTAGTCGATAAATATTAGCTTAAAATCACTGACAACTTTAAAAAGAGGGCGTGGTTGAATTTCCAAATTTGTTTGCTTACATTATTCAAATGAAACTTTTTCCAACTTTTAATTTTCAGGCATACAAAAGTGATACATCACAATCGAAAGGTAATCGTTCAAAGAATATAACTAAATAAAAATTTAAAAAACGATAAATGGTTCATTTTTGTCGTACCTAGTCCTCTTAAAAAAACTTGATCCATTTAAAAGTAACCTTCTCGAGCAAAGCAGGAGTTAAGGTATCCGACTACTCTCGTGGCAATTTTTTCTTTTTTTATAAAAATTGAGATATGTGGATTTTTTTGTATTTTTTTAGATTGGTTTAGTACATTTTCAGAAAAATATACTAAAATAAAGAGAAGAAAAAAGAAATTATTACTACTAAAATGGCAAAAAATGGGTAAAAATTGACAAAAATAACAAACACGACCCATTCTGTACCAAAAAGTTATGAACAGATTTCCAATTTTTTAATTCACATGTTATTCATTTTTGAAATGGCCTGCAGGATAAGAAATAAAGCCCTCGTGTAGTTGAACAGTGGGACATTAATATCCACTCACTCACTCTCAGGATAAGAAATAATTTAATTTTTACAAACACTAGATCACTTTATCTTTGTTATTATATGAAATTGCCTAAAAAACAGTGATTATATTCACATAATGGGATGCAAATTTTGTAATAAAACCATGATTGATAAATCTGAAAGTTCAAACACTTCTATTATTATACAGAACATAAACAAGAAATTTCACTTAATGATTTTCAAAACTTTTTGGCAGTTAGTGGCCCCGTTTGAGTATTTAAAACACACACGCATTTCGAGTCAAACGCGTTTTAAGGTACGGTATCTTTCTTAAAGTAATGATATCTGCTTTTGCTAAAACACTTGTAGTTTTTGTTCTAGACAATGGAAAATAATATACGATATTTTTGTAGAGCAATTAAAATGGCCTATAAAATAAAATTTAAAAAAATTTAGCAAAAAATTTAGCAAATTCACAATTTTAGGCAAAATCACAATTTTAGCAAAATTCACAATTTTAGGCAAAATTCACAATTTTAGGCAGTCTCTCCAAAAGTCCAAATTTATCCATTTCTTAACACAACTTCTTACATACACTAATTTCTTTCACTGAGACCATCCTTCGACATCTTGTCTATGGACCAAGAGCTGAATTTACTATTCCAATTACAGTGAATCAAACGCATATATTTTGTCTTGTGGATTTCAAGAAGCGTAATCAAATTCATTCCGCATAAAAATGTCCAAATTGCACAATGAGAGAGATACTACAAAGGTACTGGGAGGAAATTATTTCATATTTCAGAATGCACAACTAGCACTTTACTAATATTCAATATTTGTGTTAGAAATATTATTAACAAAAACATATTTGCGTATTTATTTACAAATATGGTATCTATAATAAACATTAGCTTTGAAAAAATATTGTTCATAGCATTACAGTATGCATAATGTTACGGATTGCATTATACAGAACATGCTTGACCGGAACAGGAGAATCAGCAATTTTTCTTTATTAGCTACTTCATGTATTTATAAATTATTAACAAAGTTTATTCGAATATTGTATTCAAACTTTCCAAATGGAACCCCTGCTCACAATATATTTGATTTGCTTACTCACGGATATCAAAGCGATTTGTTTAATTATAAATTGTTATTCTTAACCTCTTGAGATGCCTGGTTCCCAATGGGGTACATTAACAAATTTCTGTTAACTAAAGTAATTATAGTTAGTTCTATTTGAAAACATGATTGATATATACGGATCAAGCAAAATGATTTCATTTAAAAATAGAGAAAAAAAATGCATGCATATAAAACAACAAAATGCCATTTGTGTGTCACAACAAGATAAACGAGGATTTTGGAGCTAAGATTTAAAGGACAAGAGTTATATAATTTACAATTTAAGTTATCCGACTACGTTCGTTGATATTTAGTTTCACCTGAATTATACTATGTGTATAAGTTTATTTTAAAGCCATTATTAGAAGAAAACAAATTATTTAAATGCAATTTTTTTGACAAAAAAAGAAGCTAAGATGACATTTTCAAAGCAATCTCCTTTTACGCAAACTTTTTATTTCTAATGGGCTGCGGATGGTGTTTGACCATTGCAGACCTATTAAATTTCCGGAAGCTGGCATCTCTTCTTAGTGCGGCACCCTACAGGCTGATAACAATCGCCGCAGATAATTTTGATGTCCAGTTTCGTTCCGATAGGGAGGCACCTGAGCTCTAAAGATGCAAACCTGTACTAGGATTTAATTTTGCCGAGATCACCCAAGCCAGACATTCCATGGATCTTTAACATGTCGTATAATGATACGTCATGGCCGCTGTTGATTTTCTGCATCATGAAAATCCCCCAATATAGTTCGAGGTCAAACCCTCAACCTTAGGTTTAGAAGGGCTGCGACAAACCAACCACGCCATCCAATCGAACCTAAATATTATTTTGTCTATTTACAGCTAAGACTTCTGTACAAAGCCTAAACTGGAATTTTCGAAATACGTAATTTAAATGTGGATTTATTCATACTTTAATGCATCAGAGTAGAGAAATTTTAACAAATAATAGCACTGGGTATTATTTCAATTGATTAGTACTCTGCACAAATAAAATTAATTTTTCAAATCTCCTAGTTTAAACCCTATAGAGAAGTCTTAATTATATATTCGCAACATATTATTATAGAATCATTTTAATAGCAGAGGTATGCTTCGAAAATATAGTTGTTTCTTCATTTTTTTTGCCAAAAAAATGCTTTTAAATAGTTTTTTGTAATAATATTCTTAATACAATTTTATATGTAATTCTAATTCAGGCGACACTAAATATATATATAAAAATACGATATTTCAAAATAACGATTTTGAACGCGCGGGCACGTACTCTGATACTTTAACTGCAAACTTAACTATTGATTTAGCTTTCCCACGTTCAAACACTCGGTGATGATTGCTTCCAGACTTAATTAAGAAATAATTCATGGAATGCATGTTTTTGCTGTTCTTAAGGGTTATAAATAGAGGAAGATCTTTGAACAATTATGGCAAGTAATGATGAAAGTATCATTACATATTTATGGAAGAGTAAAAATAATCATATTATAATATCAGATACAGAAAGCATAATAATTTAAAGCTTATTAGCTGAAATAAAGAACATCTTGGGGAAATTAAATACCTCATTTGTGAAGATAATCATATAATATATATGAGCAACAGAGGATTCTAATTTTCGTTTTATCAAAGTTCCTTTCCTGAATAGTTGTGACGAAAAAGGGCTCTGAAACATTATACAATCAGAATTAGCAAAAGACATAGTAACAGATTTTATCCGGTGGAATAAATTATGAAAATAAAATAAGACCATGAGAAGATTTTATTGTGATTAAATCTTGACAAATTATATCATATTACTTAGCTTCAAATATGAGACACTGTTTATTAGCATACTTTAAAGTAATGGTCCCTAACCACCGGGAAGCGGACCGTTACCTTTCCGTAGATCAAATGGTACCAGAACATTAAATGATTTCTGTTTTATTTACTATGGTGTATTTCTCTAAGGTTTGTGCGACTTCCCATGGAAATCACTCTATATCCCATGTAAAATCGCTTTATTTTAATTTTAGATATAACTGTATTTTATTCTGAAGGCATATTTAAATGTTATTAAATTAAAATTGTTAAGTTAAAACAATTTAAATACAAGCAATCAACATCCTACCACGACCATGCTTCCCGAAGCGTACTGAGAGCCAAGGTAAAATTATCAAACGTTGACCAATCAACGATGAGAAAAAAAGTTTGGAAAGCACAGCGTTAAGGTACAGCGAAGGCTATTCGAGAAGTAATTTGTAATTTTCGAGGACAACACCTGAGGTGGAATCACAATGTCCAAACTCCCGCACCATCAATGTGATGACTTTAAGCCACAACTGAATAAACGCGTCGACCACTCTACACAGAGGATTTTCTGTGGCAACAAGACTGTTACTCAAGAATTCACGACCACATAAATTATATTAAATTCGATATATAAACATATTTTGTATAATATTCCTTTCATTAAGTAGCTTTAGCAATATTAAATCCTTGTGATCAGTTTCATAAGTTGATGTTAGTTTGATATCGGGTTGCTACACGCAAAGTTGTTGCTTATGTTTGACAAGATGGGCGATAACGTTACACAATATGGTTACCTTGATATTTTAAGGCAATATATGGTACCATCTTCACAATTTTTTTTTATTTTTAATATTTGATATTTAATTTCAATTGTATTTTATAAAGGTTAATATTTAATGATAATTTCATACAAAAATTTTAAATTTGCTAAGCAATTTGTAAAATCTAAATTTTTTTAAGCATTTTTTAAATTTTTAAGGCTTTTTTAAATATATCTTTTTTTTCAAAATTTTTTCCAAGCACCTTATAATATACTACATAAAGTTGTGCCCCAGATTTTTTTTTCTGCTGTTGCTCTTCAATTTTCTATTAATTTTTTTTATAGTTAAACTTCCAAAAAATACTCAAAAAAAAAATTTGATTTTGAAATTTTTTAGAAAAAGTACTGAACATGTTAGAGCTAATTCCATCCACAATTTTACAAAACATACACTTCACAACATGTATAAAAAGTTCCAAGCCCATACTTCAGTTATCAAAAAAGCCTTAGGGTTTTGATTAACAGTATATGTACAAAAATTCACCATGGAGAAATATAAGTTTGAAGTTTTCATTCCATGAATAGCATGATATAATATCCATCGAATATTCTGAAACTTTTATGAAACGTTAATTAACTTACTTAAAACTGCTTACCATAAAAACTTGCACAAATGTAGAACAAATAAACATTATACTTCCATTACGAATATTCTGAAACTTTTATGAAACGTTAATTAACTTACTTAAAACTGCTTACCATAAAAACTTGCACAAATGTAGAACAATTAAACATTATACTTCCATAACGAATATATAGAAGAAACCGAATGAAAAATCAATATTTCATAAAACTTTATCTTAATAATCACATAAAAAAACACTTCAGAGCTAATTCCATGTTCAGAGCTAAAGCACAACATCTACAAAAGATGTGTATGTCTTTATTTTTTATTTCCATGATTTTAAAAGCCTTCGCATGTGAAATATTGTACACGAATAAAAGCAAAATCAAATAACAATTTATAGGCAAAATACATCAAAATCTAAGAACTGTATATGTGCATTTCTTTAAATAAATACCTTAAAATATTTTAATAATAAAAGTGTTGAATCTCGCACACATGGGATAAATATATATCACCAAAAACAAATATATAAAAATGGGAGAGTTTTTCTATTCTTGCGAATTAGATTTTTAATTATCTGAGTTATCAAAATGAGATTTAGTATTTGTGCTTTGGGAGAATCCGTTTTGAAATTTTAATTTCATTCATAATAATATCATTAAAAACACGCACAAATTTTAAATCTTGACCAAATCCATTTGCTCTTCCCCCCCCCCCTCCCAATAAACGATACACAAACTAGAATTTTTGCGTGAATTGCACAATTCTTTCTTGAAATGGTTTATTACTGCATATATAATGTCAGTCTCACTTATGCGCAGTAGAAAAATAATAAATTCATTTTTTTATCAGGCTCTGACAAAAAATGCAGGTAAAGCTTTGAAATTTAGCAGGCATGTTTATAAAAATTTGTGGTATCAAGCCAATAAAAAAAATTTTCGCCAGTTTAATGATTTTTAGGGTACCATATCTCCTTAAAGAGTAAACTTGTCTTCGCCGTTGAGGCTACGGTAGCCTAGTGGCCAGGGTAATGGACTCGTGGTAGGAATGTCATGAGTTCGAGCCTAGCGCCACAGAAGACCCACTGTGTAGGGGTGTGATGCCCTTTAAACCAGTCGAGAACTCAAACGTCCTCCTATTGGTGTAGTAGTTAGGAGAGGAGGTGCAGATTCAGGTGTTCCTTTCACTTGACCTTGGTTCAATATTACAAGGTTCGCCGCCAAAAGCCCTCGTGTGGCTAAAAAGTGCAAAGTTAATATTCACTCATTCATTCACTCTTCGGCGTTCCTTGTTTCCTGGTATATTGATATACTTTATAGTTTTCGGGTCTAATAATCAAGTTTTAAAAGTTCAATTGCTTATCACTTTAAGTTTGTTGTTCCGTATAAAGACAAAACAAGTATTATAAAAATTAAGCCAATTCCTACTTTGAATGGTGAATAGAAAGCCTTTTATTAACGATTGAATATTTGAATATATATATGTAGGGAGAGCGAACTAATAGTACAGAATGAAATATATAGCATGGTTTGTCTACATTGCTGCAACAGTACCACACAGTTTACTAATTTGTTGAAAATCATTCGACTCAACTGTCATTTTTAACAGCTGCATTGTTACATCAATCTAGATAAATCTAAGTTATCGTCAAAAACCGGAAATTAATTTAATTTAATTGATTAACTGGTAATTAATGAATAATATGTTTAAAAAAACTATATTAACATGAAGTGTCCTCCCTATAAGTTTAAAAAATTTATTTCAACTTGAGCAGATTGGATAAATAGAAAGAATTTTATTAACGATTGAAAATTTGAACAACATAAATATATTTAAGAGAGTGTGCGTGAGCTAATAGTAGGAATTGAAAAAAATTTCTATCATGGATTCAAACTTATTTTAACGCACAACACGCGTGCATTTGACACAAGACGAACTTGACGCATGAAGATGTCTCTGTCTATTATTATATGCATTAAATCATAATTTTTAAGAGTAATTAAAGGGTTAGAGAAGTTGTACGTATTTTTTATTATACTTCGCTGGAATGTAAAAAAAATTTCTAAGCACACAAAAAAATGCTTAATTTTACAGTTTTATTCTTTCATATCCTCAAGTAAACTTTCTAGCACTCCTCCTTAACGTTTTTCCTAATCAATGAGTGACATGGCCCAAGTATTTGTTTTGCACTTGAATATCTTATTGCTAATGATGAAAAAAAAATTGCAGTTTAACCATTGGAATAGAAGTGTGGGTAACGTTTCTGCATATAATTACGAGAAATCTGAAGCTTGGTTAACAGAGAAAAACCGTTAGTTTCTAAGTGCCCTTTTCTCCCAAACCATATTTTCTTTTCATGAAATGTAAAATTTCCTTTTGTAATTATTTCTCAAAGTCAATACATCTTTACGTGAAAGTAACAAAAAAAAATAAATGTTTTTTCAGTATTCTCTGGTAATTTCATTTCAATATTCATTCTTAAATAGTAGTTTCCATTCGTTATTCCTTAATAAAATCTACCAGGTAGAATCCTAAGCAATAAATGGTATTTACATGTAAACCCAATTCAAGGGCATTATCGCCAAAATTAGTTGTATGCTGGAAATCAAATGACAAATATTTTTAAGCCAATTTAATTTATTTTGTATTCTAAGGATAGTTGCTAGAAAATTATTTATATTCAACAAAGGTCGCATGAGGTCGACATATATGCATGTATAGGAGAAAGTAACTCACTCAACACGAGATTTCCCAGACCTATAGACCTTTTGTTGAATAGAGATTCGTAAAGATGTTTTTGAGGTAATCCACTTCCAAAAGAGATTGATAGGGGTTAAAAGGGAATTATAGATACAATGTCCCGATTAAGAAATATTAGATCTACAAACTTGGCAAACATGTTTTGCTTGTTGAACAGGGAACCACTAAGCACGGGTTTTGTGGTAATCGATATCCACACAGAGGCTATGGGACCCTATATATAAAAAATTCCCGTTTTTGAAGTATTAAATCTCTACAGATTTGACATTTGGTAAACATCTTTTTTTTTGTTGAGAATTGATCCTCTAAGAACGGGTTTTGTAGAAGTTACTTCCAAGAGGTTAAAGAATATTATAGCAAACTAATATCTTGTCTTTGATTCATTACATCTACACAGTTAAATTTTAGTAAGCATGTTTTTTTTTTGGTGAGTAAAGATCTGGGTTCTGTGGAAATCGATTCTGGGGTGATTATGGGCAATAAATAAAAGATTAATACTTTCAGTTTAGAAATACAATGGCTGTCACTTTAAAAGGAAGAGGACTATAACAATATTTTTCCATACAATCTAAAGCAGTGATTTCCAAAGTGGTCTACATCGACCCCAGGGGTCCATGACGACCTGCAAGGAGTCCAAGTCTGCGAAAAATTAATTTGGTGGTCCATGAGATATAAATGGGGGCCTACGTTTGAGACTCATTAAACTAAATGATTTTAATTTTTTAAAAAAAATTTAATCAAATACAAAAAAAAATTAGATTTTAACTATTTAACTTTTTACTTAATTTAATGATGTTAATTTGAAGTTATAAGACGACACAACATAAGTTTTATCAAAACAAAGGCCACCATTTTACACCCACACACAGCGTTTCTTTCCAGAATTAAGCTAAAGGAGTATAATTTTGGGTAAATATTACTCAAATGTTCCCATTTTCCCAATTGGTCATAGACAATCTACCAGAAAAACGACGTTTTAACCTACATTCATCATGTAAATGCCCTTTATTGATATTTTGAAACAAGATTTGAGAATTCATTGACTACGGTAATTACAACAGTAGGCAATGAACTCATATGGTCACATTGGGGGGGGGGGGGGTGTCTTATTACAAGTGGAACTGATCGAAATAGGCAGTAATGGTGATCTTAAATTAAAGTTCAAAAACAACGGATGTCAGCAATTTTGATTGAAAGAAATCTCACCTGTTATTTATCCCGAATTATCGAGTTCTGTGTAAAAATTTTAATTGTACTTTTCTAAGTGAGTAGAAATGTTAGTGTGGTTATCGAACTCCAAAATTTAAAAAAAAAGAAAGGAAGAAAAAGTCTGAACAAAAGGGTTTCGAGTTAAACCTGACAAGATTGATGCCAAATATTGAAAATTTGTTATTGATTATATAACAAGATTTATTCCTCCCATTAGAAATATTTGTTCGTTTGTTAATAAGTTATATTATGTAATAGTTATTTTATGTATTAATTAAATTAATTCAATTAGCATGTAATTCTTAAATTTTAAACATTATTCTTCACTATAGTTAGAAATTTAAATCTTTTAAAGTAAATAGCGCTGTACCAGCTGCCAAAAGTACATTTAAGTTGATAAGTTTGAAAAAATTCATTATTAATTAAGCAGGGGTCTACCCAAACTGAAAAACATGGCAAGGGTCTATATGAGACAAAAAAGTTTGAGAACCTCTGATCTAAAGCTCTTTTATATAATTCTAGGCTTACATCTATCTCTCAATAACTCAAAGATGGTATACGGTTATCCAACAACATGGAATACCCAGCTAAGAGGTCGGGTACTAGCTAGTACGTAAATAACCTTATAAAATTGGCTAATTTTATTACCTGCATACATAACAAATGTTGAAATAAAATGATAGAAAGTATTGAATTAAAAATAAAAATAAGGATACGAGTTATATGTCAATGAATCAAATGTGGCAATCGTTTAAGCATCAAAGTTAATTTACGTAATTTTTTAACAATATCTATATAAGTAAGTTAACTGATTAAAATGAATTCTTTATTTGGCTGGTTGGCTTTATTGTTGCAAAAGACGCATTCGGCCAAGTAGCACTAACTACTTGTTAACACGTTAACCTCTTAAATATTTTTTCATTTATTTATAGGGTTTTTTTTTTGCGATATAGGTGGAAAAAAGGCAGACAGGTATGTATAAATTTTATGTGCTCCTGCTATTTTAAAAAATGCATGTGAATATTTTTTAAAAAAATTTGAGGTGTTTCAATGTATTGTTAAAAATCTAAAACATATTTAACACTCAAATGACAAGAATAACATTGTGTGGGTTATGAGCAAAATAATGTAGGATACAGTTTTAAAGAGCTGATAGTTAAAGAATATTTACGTCAATTATTTAAGTTAAAAGGGCTGAAACGAATTACTTTAAAAAATCTGTAAACATAAACAAAACATACAGAAGGCTTTGTGTAAAACTGTGCAGGAATTATAATGAACTATAACCAACAGATAAAAAATTATAAGACAAAAAAGACATGTTTGTGGTGGTGGATTCTATATGACACTTACTGCCTCTGGGCTGAAGTGATCCTTTTGGCCTAAGGGTAGGGTATGTGCTTTCGGAAAGGAAGGTACCGTGAACGAGAATTCTCCTTCATTGGTGACCCTGGGGAGCTTACAATAACCGTAACCTTCGCGCAGACATCGTGCGCTATCTATCCGGCGCAAATACAACCAAGTCATCAGCAGCATGACGCAATCAACCATCTCGCCCGAATGAAGCAACCTTCAAGCCGTCACATAGTGACGCAACAGCTTACACACTCACCGTAACAATGATATTGTTCATTCCACTTACCAATACAATGGTAGGGGAGTGTGTTCCGGTGATATCCATATAAGACAATAACTGCCTCTTGACTGAAATGATCATTTTGCTTTAGGGGTAAGGTGTGTGCATTCGGAACGGGAGTACCGAGAACGAATCCCTCCTTCGTATTTATTATAAATTATTCAATTCTTCCTTATTTCTAAACACAACTTTGTCATCAGATAAGCGTACCTTAATGTATAAAATCTTAAGGTTTAAGCATTTGTACATACATTCATCATTCTGAAACCTTACAATCTAAAATATAAAAATTTAGAATTAGATATTTTTTTAGATTTATAGGATTACGTAAACGAAAGGTTATTCTGAAAGCTTTTTGATATACGACGTAAATTTTAAATTTCCGAATATTAATGAATACAACAGCGTTTCTCAAACTTTGCGCCGTGTTTCCTAGGAGTCCATAACCGTACGAGGGGGGAGCATATAAAAAAAGTCGAAAATAACATTTAAAAAAATACTAATTTACTGAAGGCGTCGAAACAAAATACCTTCTGACAAATAAAAAATGATGTAGACATTTACACTCATATAATGTACTTATAAATTTATCAGTGATGTACAATGTATTTGATTAATTTAACAGTTCTAAGATAACAGCATGTTTAATAATCACTACTGACTCCCATCGATTTGTCACATACAAAATTATAAACAAAATATATCTTGAACATTTTTGGGGCTTATAATTAAAGTCGAATTGTAGCTTTTTCGTGCGTCACACACACAAAGTACATTATTATTGCATTCGATACAATGATATTGTGTGAGGAAACGCGATTAAAAAATTAGTTCGCAAATATTGAAAGTTTGAGAATCAATGGAATACAGAATAAGTTATAAAAGTTTTGTACCTTCCCTCTTATAGTATAACAAGACAAAGACAAAAAAAATCAATGTGGTTTTTTGCTGGAAGATATTTAAAATTTATTATCGCATTGTCAATTTTTATGTTATTTTAAATGAAGCATATGTATACCTTTTTCTATGATTCTTAGTTCAAAAGACAAGAGGCGAATTTAAAATCAATATAATTTCTTTCATCTTACATAAATATGACAACAGCGCACTTATCTAATAAATAATGTAACCAACGATAATGTAATGACTAGAAGATCGATCTTCGTATGGAGAGAAACACGCAATATTTTAATGATGTTTGAAAATGAATTCGAAATATTTCAATGCGATATATTTTTTAATAAACCATAGCAAATAGAAAGAGGTCAAAAGAATGACAGTAAGAGTAATATTGGAAACTTCAAGAATTAATCGACTTTAAACAGAATACTTGAATCTCGATATTAGAAAAATATTTCATTTCTCCAAAAAAAACTTTCGATTCGAATGTTATTTTACTATAAGATAAATAACATTTTCTACATTATCCCAAAACAATAGAATGAATAAACTGTATGTGTAAGTACTCTCCAAGAGAAATAAGAAATAAAGAAGATAATCAGAATGTCAGAAATAAGGTAATCTTTCCTCGAACCGAACACACTGCTTACACAAGTAGTGGGCTCTCATTTAAATATAAGAAAAAGAAACGAGTTATTCTTCAGTGTGTGTACCCCAATCAAATATATATACAAAGCATTATGCAACCAATAGTGAAAAACCTTTGTTTGCTTATTCCAATGCAATAATAATATCATTAGCAACTTCTTTTGAGTAGCGCTTTTTACTTGACAAAACTTGTCAACGGTATAGAACGTAAGTACTTATATATTTATAAAAAAAAATAAAAGGAAAAAACATACACTTATCGTTTGCTCTAAATTAGACACAAAAGTAGAAAATAACGAATCAAGAAAATAAATAAAACATTAATACTAAAATTAGAATTCATTTTATAAATATTTTTTAAACCATTTTATTATTTTAAAATAAATTATAGTTTTAAAAAAGTTAAAAAACATGCTTTAATACGGAATCGAACTAAAAAGTTTTTAAAAATTATTAATATAAGAATAAAATGATTAATGAGAAAATAAATGTCATTTGGGTAAAAGCGTGGGGTGCTCTATATTAATTGTTATAATTTGGTACTAGTTCCATTCCGAAATGTTAGTGTAAAAATGTAGTAAAAGCACCCCACGCTTTTACCCAATGACATTAATTTTCTCGTTGATAATTTTATTCTTATACTAAGAATTCTTTTTTTTTTACATTTTAGTTCGATTCACTATAAAAGCATGTTTCTTAGTCTTTTTTTAAATTATAATTTATTTTTCATTTTTTAGTCCGATCTACAATAAAAGCGTGTTCAGTTTTTCAAACTATCCTTTAATCATTGTTGAATTTATCCTTGAGTTTGATATTTGGAGCCGGGGGAGGGGTGTTACGTAGCTGTTGGAATAAGCCTTGCTCTTCAGGTCTAAGAGTATTTATTCTTTACGTTTACGGGACTTCGGATCAACCCCGTATCGTTATATTTCACAGATTCCCTATCTTCGGATACAAAAATTTTAATGTACCATGTTTTTATAACGGAAAAAAAGGATAAAATTTTCCTTTTCGTTTTTTTTTTTCCTGCATTGTCATCCACATCTGAGCTTTGATCCAAATTTCAAGTATTTAGCTCATCATGAAGTCAGTTTAAAATGAATTACAAAATTTTCCCCGTTCAGACATACAAGAAAGCGGAAGAATACAAACATGGCAATATTAAGTATCAATCGTATTATAACCTTGCTATAAAGTTAATTATAGTATATTATAATAAAGTCGGTGCCGCAGGGACTGGGTTCGAATCCCGGAGAAGGCATGGATGTTTGTGTTGTAATCCTTTCTTCTGTCTGTGTTGTTTACCCCCGTGTTATACGTTCGGTGGTGCACGGGGTTTATAAATGATAAAAAATAAAAAATAAAAATAAAATATATAATAAAGTATAAATATAATAATAATATAATATATATAGTATAATATTATAGCACTATATATATATAATAATATATATAATACTATATATATTATAATATATATATAATAATACTATATATATTATATATAATAATACTATATATATATATTATAATACTATATATATATATAATATATATATATTATAATATATATAATAATATATATATATAAATATATATATATATATATAATAAAAAAAAAAAAAAAAAAAAAAAAAAAAAAAAAAAAAAAAAAATATATAAATATAATATATATAATATATTAATATATATTATAATAATATATTATAATATATATAATAATACTATATATATAATAATAATAATATATATAATATAATATAAACGTATTGCTATAAAGTTAATTCGTACCATCACTTCTAAACGTATTGCTTTATAAAAAAATTAAAAATATATATATTTAGCAGTTGGAACATAAATGATTATTTTCGCATGTACGAGTCTTTTATTTCCATTTTCAGAAAAACTATACAATTGTTTATATTATGGTAAGAAATTATTGACGCAAACCCACCCTTCCCTTCTCACATGAAGAGAACACTTTTTTTGTTTGTTTTATTTCTATTAACTACAAGTGTGTATTTGTTTTTGGGGATGCAACTTAATCTTTTAATTACTAAATTTGGAATTAGTTGCCAAATCTGGAAATGGCATATGCAATAAGTCACCAAATCTGGAAATGGCATATGCAATAAGGCACCAAATCAGGATATCGTTATTCCTGCTGGCCTGATCAGGACAATGGAACGAAATTAGGAAATTATTCTATTATCGTCAGTCCTTGACAAATGTGCAAAATTTCGAATTTAGCTGACTTTTTGAAGTGGGTAAAAATCGAGTTCAAAGATTCCGTTACATACAAGTGAAACTTATAAAACCGTGTTAAAAAAAGACTGAGTTTTACTATAGAACCGCATAATCTTGTATATATTCCAATATAAGAATACGTACATGAATCTGATGTTTGTATCGTTTTTTTTTTCCTTTTTTTTGCAGCAATCATCGTTTGGTAGGTTCAAAAGGAAACGGTAAATTCTTAACTTAAATTTCCCCATTTCTATGTCAATGGCCCGTTTTGAGTCATTTATATAACTAAGGGTGGAACCATCCTTTTTTTCTTATTACGAGCATTATATACAGTGACTTTTGTTGCAACTAAACTATTAGAATTTTATCAATTTTTGGCAGAAATTTTAATCCGCAACTTGAGATAAAATGAAGATATCAAAAATGTAGATTTATTCATTGTTTTATCATTTTCAGTGCAATTCAAGTATCTGAATTTAGAAAATGCAGTTAAGGGATACAAATTTCGAATATCTTTTCGCAATAAATTTTAAAGAATCAGAGCAATATATAAAACACACAACAAAAAGCAATGTATGAACATCTAAACAAGATTGAATATTATCGGTACAAAATACACAAAAACAATCGATACTGACTCAATACTAGATTGAATAATATCAAAACATACACTGAAATAAAAAGTCAAAGTAGATAAAAATAGTGTACTCACCCATAAGGCAGGCAAAGACAAATCAAAAATCCAGCCAAGATTGAAAAGTGCATTCACTAAGGAGAATTGGTAGAAAAATAGAAAATAGGTAAATGTCCATACAATTCCCAGATTTCAAAAAATAGTATCTTTTTGTGGTATCCGAAATCTTCATTATTTAAGTACATGAAGCTCGAGATCATAGTTCTTCCTTAGGTCCAAGAAGGTATAGTTAATCTATGCATTTCTTGCTTGTTTGTTCTTGAATATATGTTTTCCCAAGATTTGTCATACGAGTTGAGGCAGGAAATTATTTTCACGAAAATGGAGCAAATTCTATGAATAAAAATACACACATTTTCAGGAAGAGAATCAATATGTAATGTATTCATAGCCACTGAATTAAAAACCCGATCTTAAAAACGTGTTTAACATATAATCACTCGCAGAAATACAAAAGAAAAGTCTTCAAAATCTGAGCTTGTGGTGAAGATTGGAAAGTAGCAAGTGAGTGCAAACAGAAACACTAAACGTTTAGGTTGGGTTAAATTCTTGGCAAAAAATGTTAAGCAAATACTGAAATTCATAGCATACAAAAATAATTCGTAGGATTCACTAAGTAGAAAGCAATATTTTTAATTAAAAAGGTCTTTAAATTGGAATTAAAATACTTATTTAATCGATGCATCCATTTGTCTATTGGCCGCTAGTAGCCGAACGGTTCAGGTCACAAACTCGAGACCGAGTTTATTTCTTTCAAGTCATGAATATGAACTATAATGCTGTTAAAACCTCTTCACATAGATGTCTGATTCAAGATAAATTTTTGAGGCTCCACATACACTCAATGGTGTGGTGTAAAGGTTTGTACTCACATCGCTTGACTGGGATTCAAAATTACGATGTCCGTCACCAATAGACTTCATGTAGCTTCAGTATGAGGCATTAATAAATAATCATATCTTTATCTCTGAGCACAACAAAGATTCATTGATTAATTATTCGTTAAAGTCGTAATTAGAAGTAAGGAGGACTGTTTTACTCGTCACTTGGTAGTTTCAAGCATTATTAAGTGACGCATAGAACACATGTGTTGACACTCCATTATCCTAATCTTCACACTACGATAACATAACATTCGCCATAATTCAGCACTCCCACCCATTGTACAGTGGTAGCTGAATGGCCATGGTTTCTCACTCAACGATAACATAACATTCACCATAATTCAACACTCCCACCCATTGTATAATGGTAGCTGAAAAGGCCATGGTTTCTCACTCATGGTCGGCGTTGATAAGGTACCACTGGAATCCCATCGAATAAGGGTGCTGATGTATGTTAAATATGTCGAGGCTCAAAATCCTCCCATCGGTGTGTAATGCAATTTTAGACAGAGGGTACCAGCTTGGGTGTCGTTCTCTACACTCGAATTTAGTTCAAAATTATGAGGTCCGTCGCAAAAGTCCTCGTCATGCTACAGATTGAAACGGAATTTAAAATCAACGAATCAGTTCTCTAGTGGTATCCAGCCTCGAACTCAGAGAACTCGACTTAAGCAACACCAGTTATGAGAGAATAAATAGGAAGACTCGATTACTGTGGCCGCAACATACAGTATAATTTATGCCCAAAGAGAACAAGACAATTACCTTTTTGAATCTTTTTTTAAGTTAATGAACTGGTGATGTTTTCAATGAGTCACGAGTTTGAATCCTAATTCTAGATAAAGACTCCAGGTGTAGTTTCGACTAAGCCATTATAAATCTATTGATGTTAAAATCCTTACATTTACGGCGCCGATTTGATTTGATTTTTTTAAATAAAATTGCAGTTTGAAACCACATGACGGACCTCGTACTTACAGCTTAAAGATGATGGCATTTAAGCTAATACCCCATTCTTCGAATTTTCACATTATGCCAACGTGAGGATTTTGTGCCACGTCAGATTTAACAAGCATTTACAGTTCTCGTAGCACGTCTTCAGAGGCACTAAGGTTTATATACTCATTGCTCGACATCACCGAGATATACTACAAATTCGTGATCATGAACATTCGGCTGCCATAGTCACCACATTTGCGGGGCATATATGTATTTAGAGGTATGATCAGTAGCGTAATGTACACCCTCACAACTGCCCAGCATAACCTAACATTATGGCTTAGCAATCTTTTGGTAAGTTTTGACATGGGGCCCAAAACCGGACTGCAGGGGGGGAGGCCTAATATTCTCTGTTAGGCTATTGGGTATGATGTCGGATCATGTAACAATCTCGACAACATAGCGTAGTTAAATTTTCTAGGCGTAAAAATAAGTTGATTGATTGTTTCTTAACGCCACGCTTAGAAGCCACGAGGACTTCGCGATTATCTTTACAATCTTAAGCCACCCACACTTCAAATAACGAGCACGGCACCGGAATAGGTATTTTAAAACATCTGGATTATGCTAATTATTGTTTAATTAGTTGATTAACATTGTAGTTTAAGAAAACACAAGAATTATTCTTCAATGTCCTCATAATTTTGTACCTCAGTCAAATGACGAGAATGACATTTAAGCTGCAAATCCTTGTTCAAACTTTAGCATTGCTCTAATCTAAGACATGTACACTTTGCCAAATTATGATCAAGCAATGCAGTGAAAATTCTAATATGAAAGAAGACAAATTAAGAGATCTGTATGAAATAATAAACTTACAATAAACAAGAAATTTTCAAAACATTAATAAGTGAAAGTGATTAATATTTACATCGCATGAAAAAGCAACACGATGGCTATTGATGAAGGGCTTTGTAATTTTGAACCATGGTCAAATGACGATAATGACACCTGAGCTGGTGCCCTTCTCTCATAACTACCACCCGCCACTAAAAAAAGACATTGAATTTCGACAGATTTAACGTTCTATACGGCGGGTCTTTAGTGGCAACAGGACTCGAACCCGCGACACTTCTAAAATCAAGTGAAATTATACTTTTGGAATGTTTCAACCAATCTAAAAGCTTGCAAAAACAGATCTAATCCACAGTACAGGTTCATTCTATTAACAAAGTATTAAACATGAAATACGATATTAATTTTTGTAAATTTTCATTGAGTGTCAACCAGAATATTAAAAACACTATTAAACATCAGATTCGGGGAACTAATTTGATATCGGAATGCAACACGCAAAGCAGCGCTTGCTGTCTGTTGTTGTTGGTAATGCCACCTGTCTGACATAGTCAGATCTAGGCCCACGAAATTCACCATGGATTATATTGTACTCCTGTCGTTAGCCATAGCTTTGAGCACCATGCAGGTGACAGTACTATTTGGCTCGGTTCCACCCCAATTTTGAGGGAGAACACCCTGGGTGTGGTCAGGGGTTTCCCACCTCTCCTCCCCTTCCACCAACCACACGAAAGGACATGCGGCTCGACGGCAATTTAGAGTACCCCCATGCCACACACGAAGGCACTATACATTTACAAACATCCATTGCCTTCTCCGGGATTCAAACACAGTCCCTACGGCACAGCAGTCAGCGTCGCTAACCACCATACCGGATGGGCGACGCGCTTGCTGTCTAGTGATATGGAATCTAAAATGACGGCCTATCTGTAACAAATAGTCAAGAAAATATGTTTAAAGAACTATTTTGAAACATACTTTTAAAAAAAGAAAGTAGGAATAAATTGAAAACAACCAATATAAATCAATAATTAATATGAATATAATATAATAATAATTATGTTGTGTAATATATAATAATAATCCTATAAAAAAACACAATTTAATAATAATTATGTGTAATTATCATATAATATAATTTATTAAATCAAAGAGCATTGTACTATATTAAATATTATATTATATAAAAAGAATTACGTATAATATATATTAAAATTAATCAATGATGAATATGGGTGCTAGTTTGACATTCTGGGTCTAAGTGCTAATTTGTTGTTTACGTTGGCCAAGATGGGCGATAACATTATATTATGGTTACCTTTATATTTTCAACATTTGGCAATGTGGTTGTCATAGGGATAACGTATATTACAGGTTATTTTTATTGTTTTCTTTTACTGCGGTGCATGAGGTGATGACTGTGGTAGCCTAGAGATTATGGTAGTAAAACCGTGTCTAACATCTCATGAGTTCGAGGCCTCGTGCTTTTGAAGAGGCCATGTAGAGAGATTGAAGCACGCCCAGTTTGTCAAAGATCAAAGTCATCCCTTGGAGAGGTGGGGTAGTTTGGATAACGAGTTAGTCAGCTCGGGTGTTGTCCTCGTCCCTTGACCGAAATTCAAAAGTACGAGTTCTATCACCAAAATTCTATGAGGGGGGGGTGTTAGTTTGCTGTAGAGATATCAATTCCGGTATTGTCTTAACCATTCGACAAAAGATGAAAATGAGGAGTTTCTCATTTTCTCAGAGTCTTTTAACATGCTTTGTGTGAAGTTAATTTAAGAAGCAAATCGAAAAATTGATATTTTGCGTACACCCCCTATGAGAATATTGTGAAAGGTGACTTTTTTGTTAAAGGCACAGAACTGTCACTTAATTGGAATGCAATGCAGAAAGTTAAAATTTAAGCAGTCAAACATGATTTTGTTTCTTATAAACTGTTGTTAAATGGAGCAAAGATAGGAATAATATGTGGTCAGCATTAAAAAAGGAATGATGTGAGGGTATTTTATTAATAAACAGCAATTAAGTTTGTATAGAAATAAAATAGTTGCGATATGTCCTTGAATATTAGCGACAGCCTATTTATATTTTTAAGATCTCCATTATTATGTGTAAATTCGTCAGTTCAAAACGCTTTCTTCTATTAATTGAAATTTCCCAAAATCGTAGGTGGCCTTGGCACCCTAGAAGTCAAGATCACGGACTCGTTCCAGGCGTGTCATGAGTTCGAGCCCAATGCCACTGAAGACCCGCTGTGTCAATTCATATAAAATATCAGTCGAAGCTGAAATTCTTCCCGAAGGCATTGTGTGGAATTTCGAAGAGGGGATGCCAGCTCAAGTGTCACTTGAGCAAGGTTTCAAATTACGAGGTCTATCACCTATCACCATTTCCTCTCATGTTGCTTTATACAGTGCCGTTCATTAACACTCATTCACCCGAAACTCGTAGTTGTGAATTTCTACTTACGTATCGTTTTTTTCTATTTACTTTCCTCTCTCTTCTGGTTTCTACTTTTTCTAAATAATCTGGCTAATTGGTGAACGCTTCTGAATTTTATCCATTGTAAGAGATTAAATATATTCAAACTCCAAATTGTTCACGTACACGCATTATACTTTTAAGCATAGAAATATCGTTTCCTGTGTAACCTAGGCTAACCTTAATTACAAAAAATTACGAGGTTCTTGGTATAAATAAATACTTAACCCTTTCATCATAATTTAGAAAGAAAATTGAGAAAAATAGTTAAAGTTCAATTACATTAATGAACAAACGAAATTAAATAGGAAATAGCGAAAAAGACAAATAAAAATTCTGTACTATTGAAATGAAGACAATGAAGAAAGCGATGATCCACGATATGCATTGTGTCGCCACCTATATTAAGAATCATGAACTAAGGAATTCACGCAAAGGCACATAAAGCTAAAATACAGTAGAACGTCGTTTATCAGAACGTTTATTATCCGGAACGTCAAATATCCGAACTAAAGTCCGGATACGTTTTTGAACAGTCCAATGCTCAAAATTTGTTTCCTGTGAGGCCAAAAGTGACGGGAAAACCCAAGGTGAGAGATATTTGGGGAATTTCATCTGTGTGGGGGGTTTGGTAAACATCTGCACGGAATATTAAGTCAGTTTATTTCTAAGTGAGGGGGGTATACGTGCTCTTTTGTTGAGCTTTGTTGATGTAGAAACCTGGATGGCATGCAATGCAGAACACAATGGATTTCAAATGCTAAATGATGACGAGATTGGGACTTAAGTGCAAGAAAAACCCGGCCCTGTCGACGATGAAACCTATGAGGAAGAGGAAAACAACAACGAAAGGAACAAGGGTCGATCAAATGCTGACGCTTTTTCTGCGTCAGAGACAGCTATGGAGTGGTACGAACAACAATCAGAGTGCTGTCCTACTCAACTACTGCTGCTCAAGAGAATCAGAGACCTTGCAGCGAAAACACGAGGTGTTCAATAGTGCAGCGAAATATAAGTGATTATTTTCCACAATAAAGGTAAAATTGCGACATTTTGCACCTATTTTGCTTTTTTTTTTCAAACACGTTTCCCGCAAGTGAAGATTTTCAATATTCGTATAGTGTCCGGTTTCATATACTGCATGGTCACATTCGTTTTTCGGTTATCCGAATAATTGCGTATCAGAAAGCTGTCCGGTCCCAATTGATTCGGATAAACGACGTTCTACTGTATAATCAAGTAAAATCTGAATTTTTACCTTAAAATTAAATATAGGAGGCAAAGCTATTAATATTAAATAAATTACCATTTTCTACGAGAGCAACAAAAAGGATGAGTGGAAATTTAATTTATAAAAAATTAAAAAAAAGTTACTTTTATTTATAAAACTTACGAAATTTTTATTTCCCAAATAATATTAGGGATTCCCAGTAGTCTTTTGGGGGCTGGAAATTCTGATTATCTTCCAGATTCGGAAAGCATGCTGCAAAATCGGTTGAAGAAATATTTCGTAGAACAAAATCTTGTGTGCGTGTGTTTAATATCGCCTTTTTTCTTTTTCGAGAAATTAAGCTATTGAGCATTTGGCTCACACAGGTAGCGCTAATTTAGCGTCTAAAATTAGCCTGTGGCCACCATTTTTCAATTGAAAAATTGGTAATAACTATATTTTAACTTAAAAAAACCTGTTTCAAAATCTCATTTAAAAAGATCAAATGAATAATCATCAACTCAATAATGGAGACAAAACTATTTTTAACAAGCCGCCACCATCTCAATGCAAAATGTCATTTCGGTATTATGAAATCGATATAATTTAAGTTTAAATTCTACAAGTAAATACTATACAAGTATAAGCAGTAGAAATAACAATAATAAAATATGATACTAAAGAGATAAATTACAATAATAATATTTAAAATTATTTAGAAATACGATTTAAAATATTGAGTATTCTATAAATATTGCACTACATATTCTTCCATTAGTAAGTTACGATAATAGGATGCAAGAAATAAGAAGTAAGCAAAATAAAATGGATGTACCTTGATACAGAAGTACCACACGGATTAATAAAGTTAATTAAAATATACTAAATATCTTCCCATATGTATTGTTGTTCATTCATTGTTCCCCAAATAGGATAGACAAAGGTATCATTCTATGGGATCGAGAGTATTTTTTTCCGGATTTGCATCTTTATTTTGTCAGTCTTCTCATGGCCGCTTGGCTACCGTGGCCACTCTGAATGTTGAAAGTATTCCGAGCAATTATGAAATAGGTGAATACGATTGTATATATATTTTATCCCTTTGTAAATATCTATCCACTGTTTATCTCATTTCTTACATAAACTGTTTTTTTTATTTTCTGTTTCTGTATGAAATCAATTGTTTATTTCGAACATTTACAATAATAAGGTATTCTCGAGGGGAAAAAATTGTGGTATGCTTTTTACTTATGTAGAACTTTAATGTTTTCGATAAGTTTTTTAATTGCTTCTTTATTTGTTGCTCAATTATTTAAATGTGTTCAAGCTTTTTTGTCAATGAATAATATGACGTGGATGTATGCTATTTTATTTGTGCTACAAAATCTAAAATTAACAAATAATTACAAAAGTCGGAAGGCTAAGCATATTTTTATTCCTTTTTTCTGTAAATAGTTACTTAAACAATGGGAAAGAGAATACATACAAATTAATTGAAGCTCAATTACAGAAATATAAGTTTGTGGCAAAAGATTTCTTTATACATTTCTTCATTTTCCTATGTAAACATAACTCTTATTCAATTATTCTTCATACATTTGTCGCATACCTTATGCAAGCATTGCTGAAAAAAGAAAAGAAAAATGAATCATTTTAAAGATGGGAAAACAATATACTTCCAATTATATCTCCGTTGTTCTTGAAGTTAGAAATAAAAGTAAATAGTTGTAAGTGGATAATATTTTAATTGGAAAACTATCTTTTGTTACACCTCAATAAAATCTTATTACAATTGGTTTTCCATACAAATGGTTTTTAAGAAAATTAATTCGTATTCAAAAAGTTTTACACAGTGGGCCCTAAATTTAATAAATATATTGAAACTCCATTTAGAATAAAAATGTTAAACATTAGGTGTGAAACATTTAGTTAAATAATATAAGAAAACTGATGGAACGAAATATGTAAAAAAGACAAATTTAAATTCTTTTTTAACTTACAAATTATCATTGCATATACCGAAAGTAATTGTTTGGTCAGAGATATAGCACATCCTCGTAATAACACATTACTGAATAAAAGTGAAAATAATCCACTCAAATAGCTTTTTTTTAAAAAAAAATGTATAATACTAGATATATTTCTTTTTTAATTTCAAATATTAAAGCAGGGTTTATTATTTTCTATGTATATTTTCGTTTCTTTTTAATTTCAAATTTTTTAAAGTTTTAGATCTTTAGTAAAAGCTAAGAGATTTAAACATTTAATCTAAATTATTTTCAATATTTTAATGTGCGACATGATCGTCTTCATTAGCTATATGGATATTCTTTTCTCGAAATTTTAACATAACTGGGCTCTACGCAACTTTTAAAGAGAATTCAGAATTCCTTAATTATACTTTTAGATGAATAGCGGAACTTTGGAATGAAAGTGTTATTTGAAGACTCCTGGTTTTTATTTCAATGACTTGACATATCTCCATATTTCATGTGTGCAAACAACCCCTTTTCTGTAATATCACATTCAGTTTTTGAACAGCAAAAGTCATCTTATATCTCCCCCCCCCCCTACAACAAAAGCATGTAACAAAATCATGAGAAATCCGCTTTGTGTACAGAACGGTAGAGCAAACTTTTTCAGTCACGGGCCAAAAATAAAAAAAAATAAACATTGTCGGACCAAGATAAATTTTTCTAAAATTTTAAAAACGATATACTAATACTATAAGTTAAATATTTTATAATGAGATTAATGCAATTGTGTGTGTACTTTCATTTTTAAGCTTTTGTCATAAATTTACCGTCTTAAAACTATTTTTCTTGCCGGAACATAAAACATCACAAACTTGGAGCATGCATTGTTTAACGAACTCCCTATCACTGAGAGCTCTATTATTTTTAGCAATATTGTACGCTACAATGTAACTTGCTTGTTGTAGCTGCTTTTTGGATACTGTTTACCTTCTTGAAAAAAGTTTGTCGGCCTGATAATTTTTTACAAAGACTTTCTGCATTTTGTGTTTTCTTTTCATATTCGGACATTGCTTCGTAGTTGGAATTCTCATGCTTAGATGGGAAATGACGGGAAATGTTATATTCTTTGAAAACTGTGACAGCTTCATTGCAGATGAGACACACAGGTTTTTCTTTTACTACTGTAAAAAAATATTTCCACGTCCATTCATCATTAAAAGTATGGCACTCTGAAACTGCGAGTGGCGACTGAGTTCACTCCCCCGCCCCTCTCATTTAACCACGCCTTGCACACCGTATTATGCAACACATCAACTACGCGGCTAGTTCAGCTTCTTCTGTAGGCTATGCATCTATTATTCTACTAAGTAAAATCCACTTTAAACTTCTCGACCGTCAAAACGTAATTGTAGCGGGTCGTGTACTATCCATGTCGATAAATCCTCGGTGGGCCGGATTAAATACTTTCGCGGGCCGGTGTTGGCCCGCGGGCCGTACTTTGCCCATCACTGGTGTACAGGATTGAGGGTGTTCCCTTATACTGTTTCTCACTTTACCGAAGTCCAAGCACCTCACATCGTACAGGCAAATTATGTCTTCTCACTTTTACACAACATTCTCAAAAAAATATTTGCACTTTCGTCCATGGAACATACTTGCCCTGATAGTGATCATCACGGTAACAAAGAATCTCCTAAATTTTTCAAATCCAGCGTAGCTTTATAAAGGCTCTCCTGATAAAAAAAAATGTATTGAAAAGACATCTCTCTCTCACTCTCCCTGTCTTCATCTTGAGCTTTTAAATCGTTTACTTAAAATCTTAACCATACCCGTAATTTTCTACTTAATATTTGCTGTATTGCTTGTCATTTTGTTCCAACACAGACATTTTTTCTCCAGATAATTTACAATACTTTCAAAACATTCCTGGCCCATGAAACTATCTTCCATGGATTCTAGTCAAAGTAATTCTGCAGTGGTAACGAAATTTTTATTAATTCTATGGGGAAAGATGAGTAACTGTGTCGTGTCTTCGTTATTTATACTGCCATACAGTGCCAAGGAATATCACTCAAAACCTTTTCTCGCAATTTCTGATGTTACATTCGTCTCCAATTGAGTAAAAGTCGCACGCCGTTCTTGACACGAAATGCTTTCAAATGTTTTGTTCATATCAGGCCGCAATACGCTGCAACACACAATATGATGCCTTAAGACTCGTCTGAAGAGTTAATTGGATTGTAAATAATGTTTGTTGTTTTTCAGCTTTTATATTTTTTATTTTTTATTTTTTCTTGGATATTTTGTAAACAAAATTTGAAACTATTATGTTTCATGGTATCATTTAAGATTGTGCTCTTTAAATATGGTTAGCACTTCGTGTCGCAATAAAATCACTGTATTATTCTCTACATTATCAAAGGAAGATTTTTTTGTGCTTTTTTTTTGTTAAATAATCGACATTTATGACCGATTTTACTCCCCCCCCCCCCAGTTTCAGAGAGAGAATGGAAATTAACAGGATCAACTTAAAAAGTACTGTGTATCATATATACACGGTCTTTGCGTATTGACATGATTATCCTAAAAGAAAATACGAAATTAATCTTAGTCTACCAAAGATAAAGTAATCTTTGTTCAAGGCAATTTTTCTTATTGCCGTGATAGATCACAAAAGACTCTTATCGGACCACTATTTACCCACCCCTACATTAACAAAAGTCTGAAACATCTCTGAGAGTTTATTTACTCATTCGGAAGCACGTTTACTTTTATAAATAGTAAAATAATTTATTTCACGGATTTTTTTTATTTTAATTAAACATCACATAATTAAATCTATAGAAATAAATCTATAGAATAAATTTTACCTTGTAAACTTCATATTGTTTTTTACCATCCTCATCTAAACTTGATTTCTAAAAGAAAAAAAAATATATTTAGAGAAAATTTTACTTCTTATATTTCGAGCATATCAATATATTTTGAGAATATATATGTAACACACACACATGAAAACTCATGGATGCTTATACAACACCGAAAATGCTTTTAATCCCTTTAATCTAAGATTCATTTTCCTGCAGTTATTTCATTTTTTAGATACAGATTCTTTTTTTAATGTTTCTAATAAAATATTTTACCAAAGAAAATTTTAGTTTTTACTAAAAAATTTTAAAAATCTCCCTTGCAAAAAAGTTTGAGTTTTTCAAAAGAACTCCTTTTTTATGTAAACACTTAATTTATTCACAGGAAGGAAGATAATCTAGAGAAATATGTAATAAAAATAAAGGAAGTACCAAAAAACTGAAAGGAGGAGGGCAAATAATTAGAATTCTAAAAATGCAAAATAGTAGAATAGACAAATGTAAGAAAAATTGAGATCGTTGAGAATTTTACTATTATTTTCTTATCGCAACAGAGAGAGTTGAAAGAGACAATTTCTTTAAAAAATTTTCCTTTTTCATTATAACGTTGGCCCATATCTTCGGATTAATTCATGACCAATTACTTTTTGCAACCAATATTTCATACATTTATAAATTATTTACCGACTCCTCAGACTACATAGGAAAATAGTAGCTTATCTGTGTTTTTTAAGTTTACAGTGCTTGAAGCATTTTTTTTTAAATCCTTTTTTTATCCTCCTATTATTTCTTAATCTCGTAAAGTTTTTTCTAATGATAATATTCAATTTCGAGTTTACTTCGCGTTATTTTTCAGGGTTGTCTCTTAAGGTAATAAATTGATTTATATAAAATGTAAAAAAGCCAACACATTTGTTTCCAGGGATCTACGTGTTATTTTTGTTGCTTGTATTTATAACACCATTTTAAGAATTACACTAGCAACAGCAACAAAAAATAAAAAAGCAACTTCGGAAATTCTTAAAATATGTATTCATCAATTCATTTCTTCAAATAAAAGATTTTATTACTATAGTTTTTTGAATAAATTTTCTTAATTAAACCATATAAAAAGCTCTAGGTATTCTATTAAAATTTTATTCAGGAATAAACTTACCTCTGAGAGGCAATTTAAATACTGAAAATGGAAACGTAAAAATTACAAAGTGAATTGACATACGACATGGTATATTTTTAATTCAGTTTAATTTTGTAATGAATTACAAGAATCGTTTTTGAGTAAGGAAGAAAAAATAAAGTAATTTTGTGAATTAAACTTTCAGCGAATAAATTGAATTTTAAAGGATATTGTTAATATGTAAGTAATACAAATGGGCGCATAATGCAAATAAATAAGTTTTTCTTGTACAACTTTTTAAAAGAATTCCACATGTAATTTTACTTATTGTGTGTACTTTTCATAGATTACATTTAACTTAAGCAATCATTTATCAAAGGTTTCTATTTGTCCTTATTAAAGGATATCTATCAAAAAATATTTCAGCATTAGTTTGCTAAGAGAAATAAATTAAAACATTTGCTTGGGAAATTTTATTAAGAATGTTAAAAATGTGCATTTTTATTTCCTATCCTTGATTAAAATTGCTGAAATAATTTTAGAAATATTATATCTATCTAATATACAGTGGGTAAAAAAGTATTTGCACACCTACATTTTTGTTTGCAATTCATAAAAAGAAGCATTAAGAAATAAAAAAATTGGTATTGCCAAATCATAATAAGTTTAATCATCCAAAACAAACAGAAAAATTACAATAATATAAATAACGATGCTTTTTTGTAACAAAATTAAAATATCTCGTGTCAAAAAAGTATTTGCACACCTGCATGAATACAAAAGAAATAAAATATTTAAGCAAATTTCAAATAGCCAATATTTAGTATGCATTCCTTTAGCATCTATTACTGCTTGTAATCTTGCTGGAATTGATTTAATTAAATTTTCTATAACAATAGGGTCAGTATTCGACCACTCTTCAATAAGGGCTTGTTTAAGGGCAGATTTGCTTGAAATCTTCCTTTTTCTTATTTTTAAATCCACAGAATTCCACAAATTTTCCAAAGGATTTAAGTCTGGTGATTGTGGTGGAGTGGCAAGTTTTCTGGTACATGATAAAGCAACCACATACGTGTTATACCGGCAGTGTGCTTGGGATCATTGTCTTGCTGAAAATAGTACGAATTACTGATACCCAATTTTATCGCACTTTGTGGCAAGTTATCTCGCAACACATCAATATAGGTTCGAGCTGTCATATTCCCATCAATGAAACACAAATTACCAACTCCTTTGCTAGCCATGCACCCCCAAATCATAACAGAACCTCCTCCATGTTTAACTGTAGGTAACACATTTTTGGTATGAAAAGCAGTACAAGGTTTTCTCCAAACTAATTTCCTGCCATCTGATTTAAAGATATTTAACTTACTCTCGTCGGAGAATATGACATTTTTCCAGAAATCAATTGGCTTATTGATATATTCCTTAGCGAATTCAAGTCTCTTCAGTCTATTTCGTTCAGTCATGAGAGGTTTTTTCCTTGGAGATCTCCCATAAATTTGTGCATCATGCAGGACATTTCGAACACTTTGGGCATAGATTTGAGCTCCAGATGTTGAAGCGACATCATTGGCTAATGTAACTGCACTAACAAATGGATTTTTCGATGCTTCTCCTATGATTTTTCGCTTAATTCGCAGTGAAAGTTTTTTTGAGCATCCAGAGCGCCAGTTATTTGATGTAGATCCTCTTTCTTTATGACGTTTTATAACATACCGAACAGTAGAGAAGCAAACATTTACTTTTTTACCTATTTCTCGATAATTTAGGTCATTTTCACGTAGAGAAACAATTTTTTCTCGCAACGAAATCGGCAATTCAGATTTCTTAGGTGCCATAACAATTTGAAATCGGCAATCAACTGATAAAGTTTCGACAATACCTCCTTTTATAGTAGTCTTACGTATGTTATTTACTGTTGGAGGACTGTCAAATATAATTAGCAAAAAAATGCAGATTTTCTAAAGTTGGGTTGAGTGTGCAAATACTTTTTTGACATAAGATATTTTAATATTGTTGCAAAAAATGTTTTTTATTAATATTATTGTATTTTTTGTAATTAATTTAAATGAATAGGCTTATTTTATTTTTAAAATGCCAATTTTTGTATTTCTTAATGCATTTTCTTATAAATTGTGAACAAAAATGTATGTGTGCAAATACTTTTTGTACCCACTGTATAGTATCTAATTTTTCTGCTTTAACACCATTTAAGAATTATGCAGTTTTTGGGTAAATCTATTGCTTAATATACAAAATAACATGCAATTTTAATAAAAAAATTAATATATCAAGAGATGATTTTTCGATAAATTATTAACGAATGAGTGAGAGAATATTAACGTCGCACTGATTAGCAACACGAGGGCTTTTGGCGACGGTCCGCGTAATTTTGAACCACGGTCAAGTGACGCGGACGACACCTGAGCTGGCACCCCCTCTCCTAACTACCACACCACACCAACGGGAGGACAATTGAGCTCTCGATAGATTTAACGTGCATCGCGCCCCTACACGGCGGATCTTTAGTGGTACTAGGATCGAACCCATGACATGCTAGCCATGATCCGATGCCTAGACCACTCGGCCACCGTGGCCGCTAAATTATTAACGAAGGTAATATACGTGATGTATATGTAGGTAAATGAGAATTTTGGCTTAGAATAAAATAACAATTACATATTAGTTTATGGTAACAATAGAATAAGTATGTGCTCCTGATATTTTTTTATAAATTAATAACTCTTTGTTAGAAAAACCAAATATCTACAAGGAAATTATTTTTTTAGGTGGATATTGAAAAATTTAAATTATATAACAAATTCATTTATTCCTGTTACCTTTTAAACTCAAAAACTCATTCTTTTTTTCAAAATCATGTTGTAAATCTAAACTTAGCATAGCTAATTACAAATGCACCTAATTATAACCGATCCATTCAAATACCCAAAGAATGACTCTTTAAAAAATGATCGGTTTCCTGTAGATTTTTTTTAAAAACAAATTGAAATATTTTCGAGTTTAATGGGTTCCTGTTCCCAAATAAAGAAACTGGTTATTTAGAATGTCTCGTCCACTCCCCAACTTTTATTTTCCCCGAATCTTTCTCATATATTATTGAGTGACTGTTGTCGTATTTAAAAGAATGTACGTGTGTTTACTCTAAAGAACCATCGTGGGATACAAAAAGATTAACATAGGATGGCTTAACGACATTTCTTACCTTGTTAAGTTTATCAGATGATTGGTACAGCGATGTATCGTCATTGCATGTTCCAAAACTGCCATCAGGATAAACTTTGTTTATGCACTTATTGAAATTTTTTTCTAGCTGAAATATATATTAAATGTGATTAGCGTAAAAAGAAACAGTGGTTTTTGCACTAAAATGAAGATGCACGGAATTATTATACTACGGAATTCTATTTGCCGGCTGGGTGGCGTGGTTGGTTTGTCGCTGGCCCTCTACACCCAAGGTTGCGGGTTCGACCCCGGCCCAAGTCGGTAGATTTTCTTGATGCAGAAAATCGACAGCGGCCATGTCGTATGATTATACAGCATGTGAAAGATCCCTAGAGTGCCTGTTTGGTTTGGTTGCTCTCGGCAAAATTAAATCCTAGTACAAAGTTCGCATCGCCAAGAGCTCAGGTGCCTCCCTCTGTGGAGGAAACTGGGCGTCAAAATTGCTTGGTGTAATTGGTATCGCCTATATGGTGCAGCGCTAAAAAGTGGTACCAGCTCCTGGAGAATGTACTAGGTCTGCAAAGATTTAAAATACCAATTAGCAGTCCCCTGGGGAAAAAAGGAATTCTACATATATTTTTAATAATGAAAAGTTATTAATGTGTAGAAGAGAGAAAAGACAATGTGTGTGATAGTTTAAGTTTTTATTCAAAGCTCAATGGTGGTCTTGCATTGTTATTTTTGAACATTTTCTTCCGTGCTGAAGAATCTGTCTCCTATTCATTTAACATACAATATAATACAAGGAGAATTAACTGTTTCAATTTATTATTTGCATTGAATTAGCTGTGGTCTTATCTTCGCTTTCCAAGGCAAAAGCGATTATATCCTGTTCTTATCGACAAGCGCTAATTCATTTCATGACGAGTTTGAGAATCGAAGGTTAAATGGGCACTATTGGAAATACAGGAATCAATGGCAACATCAATTTTCGATCCACAAAATGAAAATTTGTTATTTCGGTGAGCTCTGCTAATGGTTATAAATTTAAAGGCAGAACCATCAACCTGTATAAAGGCACTGACAATCTGAATTTGCACCGTGGTCAACTGCCTCAAGGGTAAAAACGATCCTACCATGCTCTCGTCACGGCCTCAATAAGATCATGTTCCAAAAAAAAATTTTGTCCAAGGGTATTTTCGGATATACACTGGCCGGTTAAGGAACAACCGTTTTTTGTGCTTTATTTGCAAATGAAGCAATGTAGAAATGTCATATTTGAATGGCATATGCACAAAACAGTTATGTATTGACTGCAAGATAGAAGTTCACATAACAAAAATTCAAAAATGATTTATAACAAAAGAAGGCAATCCCGCTGGAAAAGTCCATTCTTGGAAAAAAATAAAAATCACAGTTTTATGTGGTAAAATGTCACAGAAACATAACACAAATGTGTTTTATTAAGGAATATGCCCACCCGTAGCTTGAATGCATTGGCGGCATTGAATTTCCATGCTGTCAATTAAGTGGTCGGTTACCGAATTGGGACCAAAAACGGAATGAGCTTGGTTCCAGCTCTCCCAAAGAGGTCTTAAAACAGTAACCTGTCTACCAAGACAGTCCCAAAGATGCTCTATAGGATTTAAGTCTGGAGATCAAGCTGACCATTCCATTCGCTTCAAACCAAGATACTCAAGATATTCCTCAACAACTACAGTTCGGTGATGTCGTGCATTATCATCCACCAGAATGAAATCATTGACAATTGCACCAGCATACAGGCGGGCATATGGATCAAGGATCTCATCCCGATATCTCACAGGAGACAGAGTTCTTCCATGAAACACATGAAGGTCAGTGTGACCACAGAGTGAGATCCCTGTCCAAACCATTATTCCACCACATCGGTAACTTTGTCTTTCAACAGTGTTGGATTGATGATATCTGGTGCTTCGTTCCCTCCAAGAGTAGACGTCCTGAATCATTTTCCAGTGTGAATCTGGACTCGTCTGTAAAGAGTACAGAAGCCCATCGCTGTCTGGTCCAGGAAACGTGTTCTCTTGCCTAAGATAAGTGGGCCCTTCTCTGTCGTCTGTTGAGGGGTACACACACAACTGGTCGCCTTGCACAGAGACCTGAATTGTGAAGACGCCTTCGCACCGTACTAGCGTATATTCTTTTTCCTGATGTTACAGAGTGGTCTGCAACAAATTGCTTCACAGAAATCCTTCTTCTCCTTCGGGCCGAAAGAGCGATAAAACGGTCTTCTGCAGGTGTTGTAGCTCGTGGTCGGCCTGGAACATGTTTTCTGGACACAGATGCTTCGATTTGATATTGATTCCAGGAACGATAGGCCGAACTAAGAGACACATTAAGTGGCCAAGCAGCATCAGCCTGTGACATCCCCATTTCCATTTTTCCGACCCCCACCTTAACGAATCGTGTAAACGGCTTCTTTCAGACATTGTGAGACCCCACTGCCTATTATCAATAAATCTGCTAACAAAAGTTATAAATCAACAAAAGTTACCCACGTAATTACGAAAGCCTTATATATGTATATTTTTCTCTCACTCATATAGATCTGTTCTTTTCTATTAAAAAAGTGTGTGTTTTTAAAAAAAATTTGTATTGTTCGTTTTTATTATTTATATAGACCATAAATTTTATTGTTCCTGTCATTTTTTTACGGTGAGCTTCGAAAAACATATTGTTCCTTAATTTTTGGAGGCCAGTGTATTATCCAACAAAAACTGGATAATTTTAACTATATGCCTACTGGCAACAGCGGCAAGAATGCATTATGTTACGACCGTCATCTGTATCTAAGCCTAGGTGGAGTCGGTTTGTGAGATTGTAAATGAACCACATTTATTGTCGTGACGTCTGTACGAGTATTTGGTAGCTTTTGCTATACTGTCTTCTTAAAATTGCTACAGGATGGGCTTACTTCTACATAGGGACCCTGGCCCTCAGGAAGTCTTAATATGGCTTTGGGTAGAACCAGAATGAATGGTTTTGTTCCACCCGCACAAATCTAATGGTCTGATTGTATGCAGAACTTATTTCTTTTCTAGAGATCACCAACACACTTTTCAAACGCATCATACAGGAAACAGTATACCGTTTTATGGAATTGATATATTCAAGTGGATAGTAATCCAAAATATACAAACAATTAATTTAAATATGTATCTCGAATGTTCTAATTATTATAGTATCATTGGATATTTTAATTGCCATTGATTACATTACCGGTTTGGGAAGCTTCGTTTTACAATGTAGAAACTCATCACACAGTTCCTGATCTTTAGCTGAAAAAACAATAAAAAAACTTAATTATAAATTATTCTATTTAAACAAAATAGATGATTGGAAGAAGAAATTTCAAAGCAAACAAGACTGCTTAATGCAGATGTTAATAAAAGAAACAATTAGTCCACACAGAAAATTATTTTAATAAGAAGAGAATAGAAAGACACTCCTAAAATTTTCTAACTCTCCACAAAACATGACATAAAATAGATTATATAATTCATACGTTCCACAATCTAATGTGCACTCTGCGTTGAACACGGCGAAAAGGAACGTTTTGAAATTTTAAAAAACAAATATTATTCGAAGCATAACATTCCAGCAACTGGATATTTGTATGCAACAGACTGTTGCCTCAAAAATGCTTAAAAGCAGAACTTAAATAACGAAAAACGCTTATGTAGGATCTATATAAGATATATAGGTATTGAAACAATAGAAAATCAGGAATTTTTCTTTCTGAAGTCGGGAACCCTCCTTGTAGCTATACACCTTATAACGAATAAAAAAGGACTAAATGTGTATCGAAAAAAAATCAAACATTTCGTACAAAATATATAAAATCAAACGATAATTTTTTAAAAAGTGATTAATAAATTTAAAACTACATCAAAGCATTCGACTTGGAAATACACTAAAGTAACAGAGCGTTGTATGTTACAAGATTAAACTAAATATGTTCAATATCGGGTTGGGCTTAATAAAGTGTTCGTTAGTGGAACAATAATTTAGTAATTTTAGCTAGGACATATCATTAACAAAGTAATGGGCAAAGAATATCGCCAGTTTTCCCTCAGTGACAGACAACATTGTCTCCTCACCTGGCCCCTACTGAAGATGGGTGTTCGTAAGAGGGCGCATCTGCTAGTTGAAAAAGTCAGTTACACTTATTATAACAAAATCGGTTACAAAATGTATTACTGTAGTAGAACCAAATTTAAACAAATAATCAGGTCAGTGATTTACGTCAAATTTGTGTTGGACTGGAGAAGGGAGTAAAAGAAATATGTGTGAAAAACATTTTTGGAATTTTGGAACTGGCATAAAGTAAACACAACTTCTAAATGTTATCTCAAGTAAATATTTTTTTTTGCTTAGCAAACTGTGGAGCAGTTCTCCCGACCCTTTTCATGTGTTCCTTTCATAAATGTATTACTTTTATAAGTTTAAAAAATAAATTCATTTATTTTTTTCTGGTCATTTTTTTAAATGAAATTATTAAAGTGGTAACACATTGAACATCTTGGGATGAAGAGGTGATTTTTCATTACACCAAAAAACACGTAACATCTGTAGTGTTTCGTAATATCTCTTAAATAAGTACATTTGAATTTCTTCATTTGGTTAGATACTTGTGTTATAATCCCATTGCAAAAAGAAGCACTTTTTAAATATCACTTCCAACCAATTGACCCTACTCCGTGATATGTATATTTCCTTGAAAAGAACTCTTACCTTTGTTGACGCACATGTCTGTCTTTCTATTAAAATCAACAAAATCATCATCGTATCCTTTGTAGGCGATCACATTGCTAATTGCTATAACTGATAGCACAAGGACTTGGATTGGAAGTCTATTCATCGCTGCTCTTTGGATTTCTCTGCTGATACACTGAAAGATATGAAACCGCTTTAGTATGCAGTGATGGAATTTTCATAGATAGATTGAAAACTGTAGTTTTGAAAAAAAAACTATTCTACTTTCGAGTCAACCTACTTACATCCATCACAATATATTTAATTTTGTATTATTATTATTATATTTTACCTATAGAAATCTTCACTCGCTAAATCGCCAAAGAGTTAAAGAACGTGGAGCGTCTTCCCTCAGTTTTTTTTAAATGGTATCGAAAAAGGTTTTTTTTTCTAAGATATTTTATTTTAAATTAAATTAAACAATTCCTTTCCATGGCAAACAATGTTTGTTAAATTCCATCTGATATCATCTGTTCATCTGAGATCGATTTCTTATCATATACATATACTTAACCATTATATTACTAATATATTGCTCCCAGGGACGTCATAAGGCATGGGCCAACTGGACCTGGGCCTCGTTTCCTTCTCGACTGTCTTAATAAGATCATGATCGGGATAATTTTAATATGGCCAAATAATATTCTCGTTCATATAGTCTCAAAAAAACGAGAATTTTAAACTGCATGGCAACTGGCAAAAGAGTATTATTATGTGATGACCGCTGTTGGTGTCTATAGGCCTAGACCTAATACTATAAAGAATCATTCAACTCATTGAGTACAAATGCGGCCATGGGTCGAGCCGGTTTGTGCCAAGGTTTTTGAGATTGTGAATCGTGCACAGTTATTTGTTTCAATTGATCGTTTGAACAAGTATTTGACAATTCAAGTTAATGTCTACTTTTAAAAATCCCAGGTAGGGTCTAATTTTGCACGGGTCCCAGGGATCCAAATACTTTTCCGTGCCCAGGGCCTCAAAGAGTCTTAAGACGTCCCTGATTGTTCCTCATTAGTAATACAGAGTTTTTGTAATATGAAATGTTCGTGGTGTAAAAGAAACAATAATTATTTCCGAAATATTTTATTATACTAATTTGCTAAACAATCAGATACCCCCTCCCTTTTTGTCTTTGGATCTACTACTGTCCCCGTCCCGTCTAGGAATTTAAGATTTATACCGTACAAACAATATCAACTGTCTCATAACTGCCTTAATACTTAACCTTAAATTATTTTCAGATTATGCTCTTAGAATCATGTGTATAATAAGCATATTATGCCAACAAAGCTTGATTTTTTTATCAATCCCACGAAAGTTGCTAAAGTGGTTATAAATTGAAACCAGTGTATGTATAAAGATAACTTTTGGCAAACATTAAAATGTTTCGTGAATTGATTTTTTTAAGAAATGAAATAATATCTTACCTTTCACTGCCAGGAACTCTGCTGCTTCTGCAACAAAATGTGTGTGATGATCGGCTTTTAAATAGGATTAAGTGAATTTATTTTTTGTTATTATTTTCTTGAAAAGGCTGATAATTATCTTGTTGTTTCGTAATTGTAAGTATTTATCCTGTGGGTTCTAATAAACAATTTTGTTTAATATAAAATATATTTTTATGTTATATCATACTAGTATATTATTCTCTTTACGTGTGTGTTATTCTGCTTTCCATAATATATGTGATTTTCCCTGAAATTTTATTATTGTCATAAAATGAAAGAAAACATCATTACAGTATTACTAAAACTTGCAAAGAAACACAAAGTGTCGGAAAACTGGAAAAGATGTAACAAAAATGTGTACATTTCTATATAAACAGTTTTTATAGTGTAATTTCAGCGGGATATTTTAAAATATAGATGTAAGATGAGTCAAATTCCGAACGAAAAACATATATAACAGAAATTGCTAACTTGTTTTACTTTCAATAGAAATAAATCATTTTTAAAAATTTAAAGAGAGGTAATAAAAATATGTCTTTATAACTTAATAATATATGTCTGCTCATAATATTTGTGACCAAAGTCCTTGTTTAGTCATAGTATTTTCCCAAGAATAAAATAAACCTTATTTTTTAATACAACTGATTCTTTTCACAGCGTTTTGAAGTGCTCCCCTCCCCAAAAATAATGAAGCATTAAAGTTACAGTCGTCAGAAATTGGTGGTAACTTTAATTATTTACATTTTTCCACATAGTCAAATTAAGCCCCTCACAAGCAATCTACTAGCCCAGTTTTCAGCAACCTGTAGCTATTAAACAAAAGGTGACTCTTTACATTGACATTTCTGGATCTTCAGATCCTTGCCTCTTTGTATTATTGAAAAATAACTATGCTCATTAAAATTGTTTCCCTGTCTTTTTCCTGTGTAATTATCTGTTAAAATAATTTACCTATATAATTGCATACATATTTAAGACTTTGACAGGCAGTTACTTCTGCTTTACATTGTTTTGCATTAGCAAATTATAATTAGAATCATTGAAAATATTAGTTAGTTATAATGCCACAAAAGTTCATTTTATTGGTAAACATGCTTCTATGAGTAGACAATTCTCAAAGTTTTATATGGCACTGTTTATTTACATACAAAAGTGTGGGAGCTCTCATGAATAGACAAGAGAAACACTTATTTCATTAAAACAGAAATGACATGAACACGTTTCGTGTTTTATGATGTGCTTAAGGTTTAATATACATATAATGTTGAAATGATTTTATTTGCAATACAGTTAAAGTAAGTTTTAATTATTAATGCAAACATTAAATTAAGGAACAAAGTTCTTATGACAGAGGTGGCAATTATTTTCACTCGCAGAACACATAGGGGAAATGAAGGATAGCGGAGAAACTTGCTTTATATTCCATGTTAAATCACGTTATACTTATTTTTGGTGTGACTATATTTTACTCTGAAGGTATATTTAAATACAATTAAATAAAAACAATCAAAAATATCAACGTCTCCCCCTCTTCTGCGGACCGCGGTAAAATTATCAAATGTTGGTCAATAAAGTTCATGTTTTTTTTTTTTGTTTTTTATTCTGTTCACAACAATGCTTGCCCTCACACAGCCAATATTGTAAAGCAGTTACTGGCAAAAAAGGGGGTGGGGCAAATTGAACATCCACCATACTCACCAGATCTCAATCCTCTTGATTTCTTCCTATTCCCATGACTCAAACTCGCTATGAAAGGAAAGAGATTTGACGATATTTCTGGCATCCAATAAACGTGAATATGCTTTTGAACTCCATCCCAAAAGAAGAATTTTTGCAAAGTTTCCAGGACATGTATAACCTATCTCAGTGGTGCTATAACGGGTCTATCCACGAGCCTCTTGCTAATCCTCTTGAGGAAAACTATTTCATTTAGATATTGTCCTAGTGAAAACTTTCTCCCGAAGAAGACATGGTTTATAAAAATGAAGGATGATATTTGAGCATTAACTTTCAGGTACACGGAGTTAGTGGTTAGGAGTTAGAAGTCAGTGGTTAGTGGTTAGTGGAAAGTAGCTGTGAGCTAGTCTAGAGTATCTCGACGATTAATTGGTGAATAATTAAAGATCACTAATTCACAATTTAGTCAATAAGTTGGATTAGATCAGCGGTCTTCAGAGTGTGTTCCACGGAACCCTGGTGTTCCATAAGGCATACCCAAGGGTTCCACAAATGACAATAAAAAAATCTAAAAGAAACTTATATACAAAATGGATTCTGTATGAAGTTTCTATACCCACAAGAATTTAAAACTCATCCCTGCCATTGAGAAACTGAAAATTTTTTTCAATACACAACTTAATCATGCAATACTTTTTAAATATTTATTGTAATTTAATGAAAGAATAAATATAAAACGCTTTATCTTTACATGTACTACATACTGGATAGTGAATACCTTATTGTTTATTATCCGGGTTCCTTGAGATAATTTAATACTCGTTAGTACAATGTCTGGCAAAACTAAATGCACATTTTTACATTGGAGAGAAAAACCTACAATAAAAAAGGAACAACTTATTAATATATCAACTGATTCCATGTAAATAATCTAAATTTAAGCAAAAACTGCTCCTAAATTTTATCTTGCAAATTCATGTAAATAACACAATATTTCTCACGCAGCTATAAGTATTTTAAGCCATTCCGAACAATATGTGTAAGTGAAAAATATTTCTCAACGTGAGTAGCTACAAAAACCAAGAGTATAAAAAAATTAAATTCAGAATTTGTGTAATGCGATTGCAGTTTATCTTTGTTAGGCTTATTTTGACAGTTCGTGTGAAGAAATGCAAACACATTTATCAGTTTCTAAACATAATGCATGGGTAGGTGACTCTTGGATCACAGATTAATATTATTAATGAGTAAATTATATTAAAAGTCGATTAATATTTCATTAATAAATGCAATAGTTTTTGTAATTGCCTTTACATAAAGTACCTATAACACACATGTTTATCTACTTTAAATAATATTTTAATATATATCCTTCTAAAAAGTGTGTAAAATAGGGTTCTACGGAAATACTTTCTAGTTTTGAGGGATCCACGAAAACATTTTCTAGTTCTAGAGTTTCCATGCTTTTAAAAAGTTTGGATTAGATTATAATAACAACCAGAGGTTGAATAGCCGAGGACAGAATTATGGTAATTTACGATTTCTTTTTTAAATTCTTGTTTATCAGATTTACTTATCTAGATATGAAGTTATTAGTATTTTATTCTAAATCAAACAAGTAAAATCTCTCGCTACAAATTTTATTCATTTTTTTTTTTCTCCGATAGTTAAAACTTGAGCACAGTCAATTCAAAAAAATTAAGTTCCGTCTAAAGAATTTAATTTAAAAACATAATTATGTTCATAATTATTCAAATGGTTAAAAGGAAAAGTTTTATGTTAGGTATAAAATTCATTATAAATATAATTATGTTGAAAAATACCTTACTACATAAAAAATTCTATTCGTTGCATTAAAACAATTAGATTAATGCTAAAAAATTTCATTAGATAGTATTTCATAAAATTAAAATTACATTAGTTTAAATTATTTGTCGCATCGCTTCAAAGATTTTAAATATTTTTACAGACTTGATTTCAAAAACATTCTAAAATTTTAAAAAATGATGACCATTTTTAAATCAATATTTAATGATATAAATGATTTTTAAAAAGAAAAAAAAAATTTTCTAAACCTGAAAGCTCCTCATTTTTGAATGCTAGTATCTACGCTTCATAAACCTTTTTACAATATTCTCAATTTGTCACTCTTACAAGCTACTATAATGTTTCAGTTGGTGATTGAATTTTTAAAGAAATTACAAAGATCACCGAAAATAAGTATTCGAAGTCAAGAAAAATTTGTTTTAATAATTATCTTGACCCCTCAACAATCTATATTTGTTAGTCATGCAGAGTTAAAGGAATTCTTAATTGAAGTGATGAGATGAAAATGCATTACCTGTAAAAGTTATTAAATTAAGGGTCAAACAGATTATATGATTTCCTTTGGGGGAATAGAATTTGAAAAAAAATAGTGAAAACGCACCATTAAAGAGTTCCTCAAAGTAGCTATACTTATAAGCTGTTAAAAAAAAAGTTGTGTGGATTAACATTTAAAATACGATGCTCCAAATAAACATGTAAAATCTTTTTTAAGTCTATTCCTACTCTAAATGGATGAATAGAAAGTATTTTATTAACGATTGAAAATTGGAACAAGATTTTTATATACATAGGAAGAGAATGAACTAATAGTAGGAATTGAAAAAAGAGCATGATTTGTCTGCATTGTTGTAACAATGCACACCCGGTTTGGCTGAAGAACTGGTTTTCGACGCCAAGTTTGTCATTGTTTTAACAGTTACATTGTTACAACAATTGAGACGAATCTAAGTTATCCTCGAAAGCCGGTAATCAATTTAATCAACCAATAATTAATAAATTAATATTTGAAAAAACTGTGACAAGTGTCGCCCACTACAAGTTTAAAAAATTAATTTCAACTTGATTGGATAAATAGAAAGTATTTAATTAACGATTATAAATTAGAATTATATATATATATATATAGGGAGAGAGTGAGCTAATAGTAGAAATTAAAAAACAATGAAAATATAGTAAAATAATGTCATTGCTATATTAGATAGAATTGTTTGGAAATTTCATGTACATAATATCAAAGCTTTTAACCCACGTGTCCTAGTCAGTCATATATTGCATTTCACAAGTGTACCATTTAAATGCAAAATAATTGATAAATTCAGAGAGAACAGAAAAGGATAAGAAAGTAAAACATTGCTTCAGGAGACGTGGGAAACTAAGTCTAGCAGTATATTGGGGAGTGGCTGAGGAAATATTGTAAACTAAAAACATTTCATGTTCCTGTGCTAGTGTGGTGAAACATAACAAAGATAAAAGATCTTTTCTGCTTAAAACACACTGAAATTGTAAATTTAAAACCAATTCTAAAATTTGACAGTTGTTCATGTAGAATGTTATGTGAGTTGTTCTCAAATAGATACGCATATTTCTCTACTCTTTCCATCAAAAGAAATGGAAAGTGCAGATAAGCTTCAACTTCAGGTCGAGAGATCCATCAACTTTTTATCTTTCTCTGTTTTTCTTTTTGAATTTTCTCTTTCTGCGAGCTATCCGTTGATGAGCTTCAATTCTAAGACATTTTTGAAAGAAAACAAATTTGTGGGGCACATTTTTTTTTTTACAGAGCTTTGGCATTTTAAAACATTTTTGAGTTGATACGTCATTTATTATCCAGTCATTTAAAGCGCTTCTGTAAATGTGCTTAATTTTATATAAAAATTATTTTACTGATATTAAGCAAAATCATTGCTAAATACATTTTTATTCATTTAGTTGATCAATCGGTGGAGAAGAACACACACAATTTAACCTGTGTTAAATTTCACATAATAGAAACATAAGATTTTGATGGCTAAATATTTTTTTTCTATTTCTTAATTTTCGAAAATAAGCTTATCATTGAATTCCTCAATACATAAAACACACACACACAATTGCATCTTCTTTTTTTTTTTTTTTTTTTTTTTTTTTTTTTTTTGCATTTTTGAAAGACATGAAAGTTAGAATCATTTTCAAATTAGGATTATAATTTACAAGTATTTTTTGAAGTAAGAAATAAAGTAAAAATTCCTTTTAAAAAAGTTTTAAAAAAAATTCTCAATTAAGTGCCATGCAAATATGCTCTTCTAACGAACGACTTTAAGCAATTAATGCTTATATATCCAAAATACCATGCACAGTGTGTGAGTGTCTCGCATTTATTACCAATGTTTAAACTTGTAATACCGGTCGGTTCCTGCTTACATATGAAACCCCTTGTCTACCTGTAAACCCGGTTAGGTGTGTGGAAGAAACTGAATGATAAACATACATGATTTCTATCTAATTAATTTATTGTTACCAAAGTATCAATCAAACACAATAACAATCTAATTAAGATAGGCAATCAAATAGTAAAGCGCGGAAGTGAGATTCACTAACACGGGGATAATACTACGGACCCTCAACTGAATCTTCTGTAGGTTAAACGCGCTCAATATAAACTACGTCACACAATAATAAGCTAATTTCTAATTAAACAAGCCCACGATACCTGTACTTTTTTTGCTGCGGATCCTACACTTTGCAGATCTTTATCGGGATTAGATTAATGTCGTCGGATCCACTCTCAGTAATCCGTCATCCTCGACAACTCCCAGACCCCTTAATAATTCCTTTATCTCTTTCAATCTTCAACTAACAAACTAACTCGCAAACTCTTTGCTAACTCCTACTTGCCAACTCCAAACTCGCAAAAACGGAATTTATATAATATACTTCATTTACATAATCACGCTTTCTTGGTCGGCGAAAGTTGGTTGAATTAAAATATTTTTCCCCAGAAGAGTCCCCTAGGTATTAATATAGTCGCGGATAGATGATCTGTCACAAACTTAATTTGAAATAAAAATACACACAAGAGCCAATATTTATTTAAATAAGTCTAAAAATGGTGGGAAGAAAGTTAGAAGAAATACTTTGTAACCGTTCTTGTTAAAATAACTGTAATTGGCTGTTGCAGCAACAGAAACGCCCCCTAGCGACTGTACATCTTCAATAGAGGCTAGGTGAGCAGAGAATGTGGTCGTTATAAAAAACCGTCCACGACATGTATCCATTTTTTAACGATATGTATTGTCTTTGTGTAACTTAAAGTAATAATTAAATGTTGCAGTAAAGGTGGTTCCACTGAACTCATTGATTTTTTTAGTATAATTTTTATTGTCCACTGCTGTACTGCTTTAAATTTTTAATATTCCTTTACAAAATGTTACCACATAAAATCCCGAAGAAAACTATGGTAAATTATAATGAATTCAGCAACAACACCTTTGAAATAACAGAGCTTTAGTTGAGCACTATGTTAAACTATATTATGCAAAGTTTTTTTAATTAAAATTTTATATGCGAAATAAATTCCTTTAATTGTATGTTGCCTTTTTTATTTCATATCTTTAAAAAAAATTTAAACTTTTAAAGTAAATGTAAATGAAAATTGTTTCCTAACTATTTTCATACTTTAATTCATGTCGTGATTGTATACATTAAATTTTTGAATTTCTGCTTTTAAAATAATTTTTTCTGGAAAAGTTTTGTACAAAGCAGAATTTTACCCAAATTTTGACAAATTACCTAATTAATACTTCAAAATTGTAAAAAAAAAAATTGTGGAAATTTGAAAGGAGTTTGTTTAAATGCTGCTAATGTTACCTTTTTTGCGAACAAACAGAGAAAAAAGAAAGAAAGAAAGAATAAAAAATCGTTTAATGAACACTAGGATTACTCCTTGTATTTGCTTTCAGTAGAAATTAAAAACACCGTAATTAAATGTAAAAGTAAAGGTAAAATATTTGCTTTGTAACTTCGCTCAACTTCTTTGATCTCGAAGTGCAAATATATAATAGCAGTTTCCGCTAAATAATGTAGCCAATGAGCCAAAAATTGAAACAAATAACATTATATTCAGTACTTATTAAACTCTATGACTGTATAAAAAACGGACATTTTAAAAAATATACTTTACTCTCGGATTTCAATCCATAGTTTTTGTCCATTTCATTGTGAACTTAATTTTTCATTTTCTACGATTAACTCACATTCTGTCTATATATACGAGGTCTGGCTATTAAATAACGAGACAGGTTACCAAAAAGGGTTTTATTATAAATATTATTTTACATTCGAATGCTTTCCTTCAATATACTCCCCTCCCCTCACCACACAACTTTCCATACGTTTTTTTTCATTGATCGAAGCAGTGTGCTGGAAGTCTTCTTTGGTGAGGGCCTTTAGGAGCTCTGCCGTTTTTTGCTTTACCGCCTCCATCGACTCAAATCGGGTCCCTTTCAAAGTAGATTTTATCTTCGGAAACAAAAAAAAAGCCACACAGTGCCAAATCTGGCGAGTACGGAGCGTGTTCGAGCACTGGAATGCGTTTATCGGCCAAATACAGCTTTACAGATAGCGCGTTATGGGCAGGTGCGTTGTCCTGGTGCAAAATCCACGAGTTGTTCTTCCACAACTTGGGCCGTTTCTTACGAACTCGTTCTCGCAGTGTTACCAAAACTGACAAATAGTAAGTCTGGTTGACAGTCTGATTCACTGCTGGGCGCTGGTCATCTTCAGTGCTCTCTCGGCCCTCACTGAAGCGCTTACACCACTCAACAACACGCACACGAGATAGAGAATTGTCCCCATAGGCCTCTTGCAACAATTTATAGCACTCAGTTGGAGTTTTTTTTCAGTTTAATGAGAAATTTGAGATAGATACGTTGCTCCTGTTTTTCGTCACACATGGCTTTCGGCACGAGAGAAAAACACTTTCGTTTCAAACCGCTACTGCACAAATACTATAATAGTGAAGAAAACGCACGTGAATAGAGAAGATTTCCTGATACCCAACGCACTACTCGTTTTTTCCCCCACCCCTCTAAGGCGCCAGCTAGGCGCGCAGTCTTGTTATTTAATAACCAGACCTTATCTATATATATAAAGGAGAAAAGCGACTCACTCACTGACTGACTGACTGACTAATCACGAAATCTCTGAAACTGTTCAACCTACAGACTTGAAATTTGGTAGACATGTTCCTTTGATAGAGTAGACATCAGCTAAGAAAGGATTTTCCGAAATTCGAAACGCAAGGGGCGTTACGGGGGGTTAAGGGCTTTAATAATAATTGTTTCCATGTTTAAACTACTTGATGTACAATCTTGAAATAGGGTAAGCGGATTCCTTTCAGAGAGTAGAGATCCGCTACAAAATGAGTTTGGTGAAAATCGACCCCTAAGTGGCGTTGCAGGGGCTTAGGGGGCGTTATAGATAATTATTTCCATTTTTAAACTATTTGACGCACGGTCTTTAAATTTGATATATAGATTCCTTTCGTAGAATAATGATCAGTTACAAAACGGGTTTTGTGAAAACAGACTTCTAAGTGGCGTTGCGGGGGATTAAGGGGCGTAATAGATAAATATATCCGTTTTTAAACTACTTCACCTACCTGCTTGAAAATTGGTAGGTAAGTTTCTTTCCTGGAGTAAATATCAGCTACAAAATGGGTTTTGGGAAAATTGACCCCCAAGGGGTGTTGCGGGGGCGGAGGGTTTAAGGGGCGTTATAAATTCCGATTTTTAAGTTATTAGACGTACAGTCTTGAAACTTAGTAAGCAGATTCCTCTCATAGGGTAGAGATACGCTAAAAATGGGTTTCGTGAAAATTGCCTTCAAGTGGCGTTGAGGGGACTTAAGGGGCGTTATAGATAATTATTTCCATTTTTAAACTATTAGACGCACATTCTTTATATTTGATAAAGAGATTTCTTTCATACAGTAGAGATCAGCTATAGGAAGGTTTTGTGAAAACAGACCTCTAAGTGGCGTTGCAGGGGAATAAGTGGCGTAAGAGATAAATATTTTTGTTTTTAAACTATTTGACCTACCTGCTTGAAAATTGGTAGGAATGTTTCTTTCATGGAGTAAATATCCGCTACAAAACGGGTTTGGAGAAAATTGACCCCCAAGGGGTGTTGCAGATAAAGGGGTTAAGGGCAGATATAAATAATTATTTCTTTTTTTAAACTATTAGACTCACAGTCTTGAAATTTGGTTAGCAGATTCCTCTCATAGGATAGAAATACACTGCAAAATGTGTTTTGTGAAAATCGACCCCTAGGTGGTGTTGCGGGGGTTCAAGGGGCGTTATTGATAATTTTTTTTGCATTTTTAATTAATTGGACGCACAGTCTTCAAATTTTGCTAAGCAGATTCCTTTCATAGAGTGCAATTCCCCTACAAAATGGGTTTTGTGAAAACAGACCCAGAAGTGGCGTTGCGGGGGCTCAAGTGGCGTTATAGACAATTATCCCCATTTTTAAACTGTTAGACGTACAGTCTTGAAATTTGATAAGCAGATTCCTTTCGTAAAGTAGAGAACCGCTACAAAATGGGTTTCGCGAATATCAACTACCAAGTTTAATTTCGGGAGATTAAGAGGCGTAATCGATAAATATTTCCATTTTTAAACTACTTGATCATCCTGGTTGAAAATTGGTAGGCATGTTCCTTTTTGAAATAGAGTTCCTCTAACAAAGAGTAAAATGAAAATTGACCCCTAAAGATGTTTGCGAGGGGTCAAGAGGAGTTACAGAAAAAAATTCCTGTTTTTAATTGTTAGACCCATATACTTGAAAATTTTTAAGCATGTTTTTTTTTTGTTGAATAGAGATCCACTAAGAATAAATTTTAAACAAATCAAGTTCTGGGGGGTTGCAGGGGGTTACTGGGACGTATTGACAAAAAAAATTACTTTTTTCGAGCTACAAGGGCTATAATAATGAAATTTGGTTTGCATTTTTCTTTTGTTGAATTGAAATCCGCTAAGAGCGGTAATTTTGGAAAACGGCTCTCAACAGGATTACGGGGATATTTATAGTAAAACTTGCTTTTTTCTGTTAGATTTAGACTTGAAATTTGGCTTGCATGTTCGATTTACGGAGTAGAGATCCACCGAAAATTGGTTTTGCGGGAATCCACTTGGTTTTTGAGTTACGAAAGAGCAAACATCATTCTATGCTTCAATTTTAGAGATTTTTAGAAAATACAAATTAGATGAGTTCTGCCCTTTTTTTTATCAACAGGTGACAGTTACAGGTATAAGTATATTTTTCAATTCAGTCGAATTCTTAATGCTAGGACTTAGATATCAATAATTTATACATTTATATAAGCAGTAAAAATTTATAAAACATCATGAAATACCCAGCGAAGCGGGCGGGTAACAGCTAGTATATATATATTAATGTTGTTCAAATTTTCAATCCTTAAATAAAAAATTTTCTATTCATCCAATGAAGTTCAAATAAATTTTTTTAAACTTGTAGTGGATAACACTTGAAGTTTATATAGTTTTTTTTAAATATTAATTAATTAATTAATTTAATTTAATTAAATACCGGTTTTCGACGCCAATTTAGATTTATCGCCATTGTTGTAACAGTATAACTATTAAAACAATGACAAAAGTTGGCGTCGAAAACCAGTTTTTCAGCCAAACTAACAAAACCTGGTATGCAATGTTACAACAAGGTAGACAAATCATGCTCTTTTTACAATTCCTAATTTTATTTCGCTCTCTCCCTATATATATATATATGTATATATATATATAAATTTATTTATATTTATGCATATATGCATACATACATAGATAGTATATATCGGTCAAATTTTCAATCATTATATAATAAAATACTTTCTAATCATCCATTCAAAGTAGGAATTTGACTTGAATTTTTTTTTATATTATTTGTTGATGGGTAAAATGTGCTAACATAATAATTTTAAATCGGAATAATCGCGCTATTGAATTTTTGACAGAAATGACGAGCGAGCAATCAGGAAGAATACGATAAAATTAATGGGTATCGAGGAATTTTAAAATATGTACACCATCAAAGTCGATCGTTCCCGTCAATTATTACAATAATTTCCCGAAATATAACTGCAGGTTTTCTAAAAAATAAATGTTATGAATTCTTCCGTAATACTTTTTGGATAACCTGCTTCTAGTACTTAAAACACATTACATAAATCAAAAATTTTATTTTCGAAATCTGCTATGTTATAAATACTTTAATTTTATTTGTGTTTTTATTCCATTACAATGTTTCGTGAAAACCATTCTATTGGTCTTAAGAATAAGCACCGAAAATGTGTCTTATCATAACTACTTTGCTAAGAGAAATAAATTAAATAATTTACTCAAAAAATTTTTAACTGCTTTTTTAAAAAAAATTTTAACTTTTAAATGCATATTGTTGTCCACATTCCAGTTCCACTTATTATATTCAAAAACCAGAGTGAGGACTTTTCTGAAAGCAAGTGGATAGCCATAGATAATACTTGTAATTCATGTGTGGTAGAAAAAAGACATTACTTTTGTCATGTAATTTATATACATGCCAATGTATATATATTGACATTTGAATGTGGTAGATGATAAAATTCAATGTGTTACTAATTGATTAAATTGAAGAAAAAATATCTGTTATCAGGTAAACTAACCATGTTTGATATTGATTTGAAAATTTAATTGAATATATGCCATATTTTGGGGAAACACTGTATATTTCCAAATGTCTACATACAACTTTTTTCGAAATAAAAACTCAATATTATTATTTCGATTTATTTTTAGCCTATGACCACATTCCTACAAACGATTTTTTTTCAAACTCAAATAAAAAAATCTATGCATTTAAAGGGGTAATATTTATTATCTTAACCATAATATTGGAAGCATTCTTAAATCTTGATCAAACGGAAGAAAATGATTCAAAATATGATTTTTTTTATACTTGATTATCATATTTATTACAGTTTTTTAAAAGTTCTATTGCGAGATGTACAAGTAATATGCTACGTTCTTCACAAAACTGATATGTCAAGAAATGATTTTTCGATAAAATGTGAATTCAGTGTCTGAGGCAGAGGTCGATAAACTATGGCACGCGTGCTTCATGTGGCACGCTGCCCGATTCTCAGTTGCCCTCTGCACAATTGTTAATTTTTGAGTGGGTAGAAGTTGATAAATTTGTAATAGACCTTATTTGATAAACATCTTCAGAGAATTATGGACATCTACGGAATTAAGAAGAAATCTGATAAATAACATTAAAGATAAATTTACAGCTATTTTGCACGTTATTGAATGTCATTTATGGAGAGATTTAATTATTTGAAGAGAAAAAATTGCATGTACTCTCTGCATTTCCGATTTTGATTCTACATATCAGAGTAAAAAAAAAATTTCCTCATATGAAAAATATTTCGATTCCGCAAAGAAATTGTTTAACAACTGAATACTCAGAATCGTGTCAAATTGAAAGTCATATATTATGCCCCTGATTTTGTGATCTGAAAGTAGACATGCACAAACACTAGGTCCACATTAAAAATTTTATTTATCTTTTTATTTAACTACAATGAAGGGAAATACTTATATTTTACGATGTCAATTTCTTATATTAGTAAATATGCTTTCATATATGTTGAGGAAAAAGTTATAATTTATTTTGTTTACTTTTATGACAAAATATGTAAATGATGCAAAAATTATATGTAAATCTAATTATTGGCCTCTATTCTTTAATTCTGAATGCAGTTTCGGGGGAATTGAATTGTTTCAAAAATATCCTGGCACGATGTGTGCCAATCTGAATCATGCTGGTGAATTGGCTCGGCATGCCTCAGTTAAAAGGAAGCTGACCCCTCGTCTAAGGTAATATACGTGATGTATATGTTGGTGAATGTGAGTTTTGGGACGCAATAAAATAACATTTGCGAATTCTTTTATAGTAACATCGAATATCAATGCCCCAGATATCTTTCATCAAGGTCGTTTTCATTTCTTAGAATAAATACACCATCTACAAGAAAGAAAAATCTTATTGATTTATAATTTATAAAAAGTTTAGTTATATAGCGATTTCCGTTTTTAAGATTGTGCTTTAAATCTGAAATTCGTAAAATTGATTTTACGTAATTTCATTAAAACCAATGCTTTAAAAAATCCACTGAATAACAATTCAACCAATGATCAATTTTATGCAGATTTTAAAAACAGAGATATTCAAATATTTTTTTTATTTTAATGAAGTCACGTTATCCATTATTTAAGAGGTTGTTTAAACGGTCTCACATCTGCATTTTCCCCGAAACTTTGGAATAAGCACTACTGCATCTCAGTCGGTTTAAAAACGTTATAGTGTGACGGATATATACGCGGCTCTACTAACCCCTTCAGGACTCTTTAAGAAAAATATTTATTTCAACCATCTTTCTCCGAGTAAAGGAAGCGTGATTAAGCAAATGAAATGCATTATATAAATTCTGCATTCGCGAGTTTTAAGAATTTTTAGTTGGCGAGTTAGTTGGTTAGTTGGAGAGTGAAGTATCTAGGAATGATTAAGTGCATTTGGAGCTTATCAATGGAAGATTACTGAGAGTGGATCAATCGACGGTGATTAAATCCAGATAAGGATCGCTTTCATGCTTCAAGTGTAAGACTCAACTTCATAAAAATACAGATATCGTGATCCATTTTTAAATAAAAGTCTAGCTTATTAGTGCGCGACGTAGTTTATTGAGCTCGTTTAAGTTATCGTGGAATCAGTTGAGGGTCCGTATTATTATCACCAGGCTATTGAGTTTCACCTCCGCGCTCTGCTGTTATCTCAATTAGATTGTTATTTTGTCCACTTGATATTTTGGTGACAATAACATAATTAGTGTGAATCATGTCTGCTGTTTATTCAGTTTCTCCCACACACCTACCTGGGTCTGAGGGTAGACAAGGGGTTTCAGAGCGAAGCAGGAACCGACCAGCATTACAACAGATTTGTGTATATTTGCTCGAAAGAAAAACACTTCGAACAGTATGAAATAAAAAGAGGCTAACTAAGAATAATTCAGCAATGTTTCTTACTATATGGAATTCATCCTAAGTTCCGAAGCGTGTATCTTTGTCAAAGTATTTTGAGACCACGGTTGCCTAGTGAATAAGGTCACGGACTTTTGGCTTGTGTGTCAGGAGTTCGAGCCCTAGTGCCACTGAAAACACGCGATGTAGAGGGGAGCTATTGCATGTTAAATCTATCAGGGCTGGGAGTTCCTCCCGTTGGCATAGTATGGAAGTTAGAAGATGATGGTACCGGTTTAGGTGTCGTCCTCGTCACTTGATAATGGTTCAAAAAAATACGGTATGTTGCCAATAGCCATCGCATTGCTTTATAGAGCGACGTTAATGGACACTCACTTGTCATTGCATTTTCCTGTAGTGGCTCCAGGTTAATTGTTTTTTTACGCAACTCTTAAATGCATCTTGTACCTGAAGTATTAGATGCGATTATCATAAAAAGAAACACAGCGTTTTTTTTTTTTATAAAAGGGAGAATCATATAAATATTACACTTTCCATTTATCACTTGCAATGATGAGAGATTAATAATACAGAAGATGGGAATGATGTGATAGAAAGTTATTTAAAACTGAAGGTTTTTCTGAAACGTGTTAATTACCGAGATTTCTTGTTCTGCTGAATAATCTGTCTTGTTCTTTTAATATATAATTAATATTTATTTTTTAATTTTTAATATATATAATACAAATCCTACAATTTATTTCAATTCATTCTTCATTCAGACTTATCAGTCTCTTTTATCTCCTGTTTCCATGGTCAATTTGAATACTTTCTGTTTTCAGTGACACTTGTTAATTTATTTGACGACGAGTTTAAAAACTGAAAGTTTATTGGACAGTGAGGAGGAGAGTTAATATTCGAAAATAAATTATATTTCCAACCAGAAGATTTGTCCCTCAGAGAGATCTAGCCACTTTTGTTCATCACTACAATGAAAAATAAATATACGTGAGTAGTATGTATACGTATAAATATACATATCAATTTTGTCTACTTCGATTGCATTAATTAAATAGGACTTTTGACCTGTACGAGTAATTTATGCAAAAATAGTACTGAGTACAAACGTAAGAGTATAGTACTTTCATATTTAAAAATTACAGACGTAACGAAAATAATTTCACTAAAAGGTGTAATAAAATCTATCCTACATTCTAAAAAAAATATTCTACACTCTACAAAAAAAAGGGTGCTTACTTACGAAAGGGTGCTTACTACACTTACAAAAAGGGTGTACCAATGTAATAATAAGAGATTAAAGTACTTTTCAGAAAAAAATAGGAGTTAGCGTTTCAATTTCAAAGTATTTCTTGAAACATTAAAAAAAAAACTGGAAAATTTTTTAAAGCAGAATTAAAAATTGAATAGTATCCGTGCTCAATCAAGAGTGATATGATTAGAACGCGTAAGCGCTCCTCTCTTTGTGAGCTCAACAACACACGTCTGAAACACATCAGGCAGGAGACAGCTTCGTCTTCCGCTTTCGGCAGTCTTCATAGCAAGCATTAAAGGGCGTAAAATAAGTAATAAAACGTATTTCTCTCCCACAGTTTTATTTACTGAAGTTATATTCCTTGCTGCTGGCGTATGTGTTTATTGTTGCCGCCTAGGAGACTGCTCAGAAAACATAATTGAATGAAAAAAAGTTGCAAGAACAAATAAAAAATTTAATTATACTAAAGTGTAAACCTAAAAATTTTACAATTTATATTTTCTTTCTGCGCAATACTAACTAAAAATCATCTAAAATGATAGAGTATATTTGTAAAATGCACTTTTGATTCACTGACCGCAAATTTTAGTTTTCAAAAATTTTGTAGTAATTTTTTAAATGTTGTCATTGTTGGTGACGCATCCTTCCCGAAGGGAAGGAATAAAAGTTGTCAGAACCTGTGAAACAGGTTGTTCTTCTTAACGATAGATGGAGACACCACCTATCTCCACCTTCCCAATTTAGGCATAGAACTGGAGCGGAGGAAAATATTCTCCAGCCCCTGCATTCGTGAATTCTGCTAACGACCACCCACGAGACTTTCGGACCCACTGATTTAACGAGCACGTACTCCATGTGTACTCGGAGGGAATTTGGTGGACCTGGGCCCTCCGGTCTGGAGTCCGATGCTCTAACCACTAGGTTACCCACGGCCAAATTCTTTAAATAGTTATTACAAATGTAATATTTTAACCTTTGTTCGAAAAAATATAAAAGCACTATTTTACTATAAAAATTACAAAATAGATTCTTAATAGAAATATATGTACAATCCTATTTTAAGATGGAAAGAGCAGAATATGTATAACATTTCATAAAAATGACATTCAACTATTTTTTGTTCACATATATTTCTACTGACCGTTACCCTCTCAATTCTCATAGTATTTCATGACGTTTGATAGCATACTGTTTATCAATCATTGATATCTAGATCATATCATAAAGAGTTCAGTAATTTTGAAAAACGCACTTATATTCCTGACCTCTTGATTTAAAAAGAGCAGGACTTGAATTTCTAAAATAGAAGAAAAATAATATTTTTTACTTCCCATAGCCCCTCTCCTAAGTAGATTTACACAAAACCTATTTTTAGTAGATCTCTATTCAACAAAATGAACTTGCTTGCAAAATTTCAAGTCTGTAAGTGTAATAGTTCAATAACTAGATTTTTTTTATCTGCAAGCCCTATAATCCCTCTTGAAAGTCGATCAACGTAAAACCTACTCTCAGCAGATTTCATCTCATCTCAACATAAGAAACATGCAGAGCAAATTTCAATACTGTAGGTCCAGCAGTTCGAAAACATTATCTTTTTATCTATACGCCTAGAAAACCCCGCAAGCTCAAGTTAGGAGTCAATGTCCATAGGACCCATTCGTTGATCTTTTCTCAACAAAAGAAACATGCTTACTAAATGTCAAATACATAGGTTTAATATTTTAAAAACGAAATATTATATCTATAATGCACATGTAAACACTCATAATTCCTCCCTTGGTAGTTAATATGGCAAAACCTGTTTTTAGAGGATCTGTACAAAAGAACATGGATACAAAATTCCAGGGCTAATCAGTCTAATAGTTCCGGATATCTCACGATGAGTGAGTGAGTCACTTTTTTTTTATTATATATGTATAGATCAGTGCTACTCAAAATTTCAATGTTTGGGACCCAATATTCAATCGTAATTTTCATCGCACCTCCTTCCATACAATAACAATGTACTGAATTCAAAAATACAATACTTTGACACTAAAGCTGCAATACAACTTCAACCTCTTTAGGGCCACCGGCGTATATAAACGTCTCGCTCATTCAAAACTTTAATTGCGCCGGATAAATATATACGTCTGTTATGCCTGTCGGTTCCTGCTTTCCTCTGAAACCCTTGTCTACCCTCAGACCCGGCTAGGTGTGTGGGAGAAACTTAATAATCAGTAGGCATGATTCACTCTAATTATTTTATTGACACCAAAATATCAAGCAGATACAATAACAATCCAATTAAGATAACAGATCAGTTAGTAAAGCGCAGAGGGGAGACTCAATAGCCTGTGGATAATAATACGTACCCTCAACTGATTCCACGATAGCTTAAACATGCTCAATATAAACTACGTCGCACACTAATAAGCTAACTTCTATTTAAATAAGGATCACGATATCTGTACTTTTTGAATTTAAGTCCTACATTTGAACCTTGAAGGCGATCCTTATCTAGATTTAATCAGCGTCGATTGATCCACTCTCAGTAATATTCCATTGATAAACTCCAAATGCACTTAACCATTTCACGATCCTTCACTCTCCAACTAACCGACTAACTCGCCAACTAACCTTTAAACCTTGCGAATACAGAATTTATATAATATACTTGATTTGCATAATCACGCTTTCTTCACTGGGTGAAAGTTGGTTAAAACAAATATTTTTCTTAAAGAGTTCTGAAAGGGTTAGTAAAGCCTTATATAGATCCGCCACACGTCTTTCCGAATTACAATCTTTTTTGTACACTGCTATGCATAAAAATATTCCGAAGGTTTTGGAATGCAATAAAAGTACATTGACAGTATGTTCGCGAAGGATTTACCTATATTCCAGAGGATTTGCTTATTTATTCATTTTCTTTAGCTTCGTCTCCAATACATCACATACGCGTGTCTACGTGGAAAACGAAGGCATTCGGGAAAGAATAGCGTAATTTTAAATCGACAATAAAGGGATTAATTATAAACCTTTCACACTATTAAGAGTGTAAATTTTTGAATGTAATTTCATATAGGACAAGCCCATGGGATCACTGGTAATTATTGAACTATTTATAAGTATATTATATCAATGTAAATGTGTATTTTATATTGTATTATGTGCAAATGATTTTTTATTTCTTTCGGTAAATTAATAACTCTCTAAAAATTATCTTTTAGTTTCGACTTTTCAGTATGCTGGTTCCCCCCTCGTAGAAAAATCACGCTACCCTAGATGGGCGCGCCCCACAGTTTGAGAAACGCTGGTATAGATAGTTTTGTGAGCTTGATGTAATCAAGTGAATTGTTTTGTAAATAAGCACACAATTAAATCAAAGGTAAGTTCCGAAGAAATATTATGACCATGCTGGAAAATAAATTGATTTTACCCAGTCATAGGTAACCCCAACAAGCGATATTTTTTAATATCCAATATTATTTCTGAAATTGAAGGGGAAAAAATCCTAAGGAAACATCGGAAGTCATGAATTTTTTTAAGATAATGTCTTGTACATTCTAAACTCGAAAACATCATTAAAAATTTTATTTGCATTTGCTTAGACTAACGGTTTTGTGCAAATTTATCAGCATATTCTACATAGTTGTCGCCACTTTCATAATCTCCAGATACACAGAAACAATGGTAAAACAATTTTTTTGATAAAATCATTTTTTAAGGAGCTTTAAATATGAACCATGTTTGCTTCAGTCAGAATGATGAAATAAACACAAAACTTGTCCACACAAAGGAAATGTTGCTGTAGGATTGTATGGGGCATATGTTAAACGAGGGCGCATGCTGGATTACAAGTGGTGTTTCGGTAAGTTCTGAGTGAGCCATGGTAATGTCTAACTTTGTAGCAGAATTTTCGAGACAGCGTTTTGTGCGTTGCCTGTGTTTTTCTTAAAAATTCTGTATGAGATATAAGTACCGTAAAATCCTGCGTATAGCGCGCACTGCCGTATAATGCACACCTATACTTTCAAGCTGCATTTTTTAATTTTAAGGCATATTTAGGGAATAACGCGGATCTCCTTATTTTTTACGAAGAAACCAGGAATATACATGCGCACACAATGCTCTTGTGTTTTGAAATCATTTATTCGAGGTATTATTCCACGCTTTAAAGGAATAATATACTTCCTGAAAGACAACTCTTTTTTTCCCTTTTTTTTTTGCTTATGGAATATCATTTCTTGTAAATAAATAGTATTTCGATGTATGTAGAAGTCTAATTTTTTTTATGCTTTTCTATTTTTAGTTTTTAAATCTCTCATTAACACGCTTTTACAAGTTTCACTTGCATGTAACGGAATCTTTGAACTCGATTTTTATCCACTTTAAAAGGTCGGATTAATTTGAAATTTTGCACACTTGTCAAGGACCGATGGTAATACAATAACTTCATAATTTTGTTCCACTGTCCTTACTAGGATCATCAAGAATAACGGTAATCAGATTTGGCGACAATTTCATATATTACTTTCAGATTTGGCGACTTATTGAATATACCATTTTCAAATTTGGCGAATAATTCCATACACCATTTGCAGACTAATTTCATATTACCATTTCCAGATTTGTCACTAATTCCAGATTTAGTGACTAAAAAATGAGGTGTAACTCTAAAAGCGAGTGTTTTTAATTTAAAGCTAATTATATGGAAGTATAAAATATACACTTGCGGTTAATCAAAATAAAACGAACAAAAAAAGTTTTCTGTATGTGAGAATGTGGAGAGAGGGTAGGGTGGGTGTTAACAATTTCTTGCCATAATATAAACATTTTTCTGAAAATGAAGATGAAAAGAAGTCTCGTGCATGTGATAAAAAATAATTTATGTTCTAACTGCTAAATATTTTTATTTTATTTTTATAAAGCAATACGTTTTTAAGTGATGATACGAATTAACATTATAGCAATACGTTTAAAAGGTGATAATACGATTGATACATAATATTACCATGTTTTTATTAACTCGCTTTCTTTAATATCCGTCCTGGGGGAATTTTGTAATTAATTTTAAACTGTATGACTTTCCAATGAACTAGAGACTTGAAATTTGGACCATATCTCAGAAGTGGATGACAATGCATGAAAATGTGAAAAAAAGAAGAAAAAATTGAAAAGGAGGAATTTTATACTTTTTAGACCGTTATAAAAACATGGTACATTAATTTTTTTTTTTAATTCGAACTTTTTCTTCTTAACACACATTTATTTGTTTGACCTTTTCAAAATAGACGGAATCTAGTATAACGATACTGGACTCATCGGAGGCCCCGTAAACGGAGAGAATAAATACACTCCAGACCCGTTAATTAATATCCATCGAACAGCAAGACTAATTCCAGCAGCCACGTATATATATATATATATAATTCCAGCTTCAAATAGCAAACTCAAGGACAAATTCAGCAATGAATAAATGATAGTTTAAAAAACTAAAAAACACGCTTTATACTGAATCGAACTAAAAAGTAAAAAATAATTCTTAATATACGATTAAAATGATTAGCGAGAAAATTAATGTCATTGTGGTAAAAGCGTGGGGGTGCTTTGTACTACATTTTTGCACTAACTCAGCATTTCGGAAAAGAACAATTGATATATTTATAGAACACCCCACACTTAATTTAATGTTACCGGTTATAAAATATATGAATATAATTAGAGCAAAGGCATTAAACTGATGATAATTCAGAAAATATTGTGAATTGTTAGATCTGTAATACGGTGATCTTAACTGGATTTCTAAAGGGCAGGTTTTGAGTAGATTTTGGAAAAAGAAAATACTTCTTCTAAGTTTTTAGATCAGGAAAATTAATTACATGATGAAGGGAACCTATAATTTGACAACTGGCTATTCAATTTGGCATTTCTAGTTGACATCTCCAACCGTCTCAATGATGAAATATTAAAACTACAAGGTGAGAAGTTATTTCCTAGCTGCGTTAATAGCATCCTGTCTGGGTCACCACTATAGACTGAGTTTGATGGAGGTTAAATATGATGCATTTAGATAGTAAAAAATTAATTTATTACACACTAAAATCACCCGCGTTCTAGCTACCGATAGGAAATCTCACACATAACTGAACTCTTAAGAACATGGCAATAATATACCCATTGAACAAGCAGGAAAAATTGTTACATTTTTAGATATACACTGCGTTGCATGGTGCTGCCCTCTAGTGACAGATTTATTAGAAAATACAAATCATGCTACAGAGTAAAGTGGACAAATGTTCTGAGAATAATGTCTATTTGATCAAATATTTTTAAATCTACAAAATTTTGCAAGGGACAGTTGGAATCCGTTTTCATTAATTTACTCATTTGCTATTTATCATTTTTACAAATCGATTTTCACTTAGATGCAGATGCATATCAACGCACAAATTGATTAATTTTCAAACAAATTTCATTTTTAAAATTAAAATTTGATCAGCTCTATCTTGATTCAAAGGCTTCTAAAGTAATTATTTTCTGGGACGGGAAAATTTGAAAATTGAAATATATATGTCGCTTAAGAATCGCATACAAATATAAATAATCATTTTCATCAATGAAGAATATTAAGAGCAACTGATTCAAATTACGAGAATCCTTTGCAGCTCTAGGTAATAAATTTAGTACTAAAACATATAACGACTAGAGAAATCAAAACGGGCTCATAATTTTCATAAATGTTAATTTTTGTATAAAATAATAGGTATTGTGTTCATATGAAACTAGCTAGTATACCCGTTCTTCGCACGGACGAATTGGAAAATTAAACAATACAGATTGAAGGATAAAGAAGTTACTAATGAGTTAATTTTAAGTGAACTAAAAAGTATGAAAAAGCTTTTTGCATATTTCAGCAGAACAAGAAAAAAACATATTTGCTAATTTTTAAATCTGTAGATCTAATAACCGATAAAAAAAATATTTTTATTTAGTTGTAACGTCCCGTAACTCTCACTCCGTAATGGGTTGATTTGTGAAAACACCTTCCTAAGCTGATCTCTGTTCAGCAAAAGTAACACATTGTTGAAACCTTTGTGTAATGATTGCTTAAAATAATGTAAATAATTTATATATGGATGTGTAATACGTTAATATTACTTTGTGTTCTACTTATTTTATGTTAAAATTGTAAAGTTCGCAAGCAACGCCGTTCCTTACATTATAATGGCCATTCAATGGAAAGAGATCGAAATGCTGGTGATGGAGCTAAGTTGGCGTCATTTTATCTAACCAAGTATGCAACTAGGTGATTGTTTGAAGAAAACAAACTTAACTTAAACTAATATATAAAAATAGAATATAAAAAAAAATAAGAAAATAACTCAAATAAGAAAATCAAGCAAAATTATTAAGCCGTATATATATATGTACAGTAGAACGTCGTTCGTCCGAACGTTTCTTATCTGGAGCGTCAAATATCCGAACCCAAGTCCGGATACGTTTTCGAACAGTGTAATACTCAACAGTTGTTTCGTGTGAGGCCAAAAGTGACGGGAAACCCAAGGTGAGGGATATTTGGGAAATTTCAGTTGTGTGATTTGGCAAACAACTGCGTGGAATAGTAGGTCAGTTTGTTTCCAAGTGAAGGGGTGTATACGTGCTCTTTTGTTGAGTTTTGTTGATGTAGAAACCTGGATGGCATGCGATGAAGAAGACTGTGGATTTCAAATTCTAAATGATGAGGAAATTGTTACTTCCGTGCAAGAAGAATCCGACCCTGTCGAAGATGAAGTAGATGAAGACGAGGACATCAACAACAACGAAAGTAGCAAGGGTCCGTCAAATACTGACGCTTTTCCTGCGTTAGAGACAACTATGGAGTGGTACGAACAACCATCAGAGTGCTGTCCTACTCAACTACTGCTGCTCAAGAGAATCAGAGACCTTGCAGCGAAAAAACGAAGGTGTACAATGGTACAGCGAAAAATAAGTGATTATTTTCCTCATTAAAGCTAAAATTGCACCTATTTTGCTTTTTTTTTTCAAGTACATTTCCCACATATGATCATTTTCAATATTCGTATAGTGTCCGCTTTCATTTACTACATGGATCGCATTCGGTTATCCGAGCAGTCGTGTATCCGAACGGTGTCCGGACCCAATTGATTCGGATAAACGACGTTCTACTGTATACAGTGAAAATTCAGTCTAAGTAGATACAACAACCAAAAATTCAAATTGAAATTAAGAATAAAACTACTAACAACTGTTCAGTGCTACTTGATTGCAAGTGTACACATTCATTGTGAACTGGGTCAAAAATGTTATCTTCAGTAGATGTGTTAGATATTTTCAGCACAGCTGTCGACTTTGATTAAAATGCAGAATTAACGGCCTCTATTGGTTTGCGGCTGTCTTTTTACATTATTGATTATACAAATCTTAATATATCCTGCTACACAAGATTACGTAGAAATTTTAAGGCATGATCTATTTCAGGATCATAAGTAATGAAAGGTTGTTCCCTACAAGTAGCAAATTTCAAGCCCTTGCCTATTAAATCAGTTAGTTGTTAATAGTTGAACTTCTCCTTCGACTTCGCCAGAGTACCGACTTCTTTTTTATTATCAAAAACAGGAATATACTTGTTTAAATCATCCTAACCTAGAGGTTACGAGAACCAATTTTTTTTTTAAAAAAATTTGGGCTAAAACAAAAATTTTGCGTAAGAACAAAAAAAAAATCGTGCACCGTTTTATTTTAAAATCGTGTGAAAAAAGAGTTGGGTGTACGTTTAAGTCACGAGGGTGGCATATGAATAGATATCTCCCATTCCAAACTTGCCCTCGGGAAGAGTTTTAGCCCTTACAAATAAAACGTGCATCTGCTTTTATTTATGGGGAAGGGGGGGGGGCAATTAGTCTGAAACTCGCTACTCGACAACTCGCGCCAATCACTTACATCTACATCGGTTTTATACGCATCAAAAACAAATTTAGATTCATGAAATAAATAATATAGAAAGTAAAATGCGGGAGTTAAAAATATCCAACGGGATAAAAAATATGCAATACTAAATATTTTCGCAAATTTTTTTTTCAAAATTTTTAAATATTATAATTTAAAACTATTATTAGTTAAGATCAAAGAGTTATCTTAGTTTTTTTTTTATCAAAGCAATAACTTTAAATAAAATAGTGGAATGAAGATACTTGCTTATTTTCAAACCTCAAAAAAACTCTAGAAATGTTTTCTTTCATTAAAACGTTACTCAGAAACCATTGAGAAATTAATTTCTTTTTAAATTAATCATGGACAAGTTATGGACAATGTCATTTTGACTCATTAATAGGATGGTCTTTGTATCCAGCTGTAATTCAAATATTTCTATCTTCTCACTCAGAAATTGGCAACCTATGGCTCGCGTGCCACATATGACACGCAGTAAAATTTACAGTGGCACTCTGCACTTTGAATATCTGAGTGGATGGAAGTTGACAAATTTGAAATGATCCATACTTGACAAATATCTTCGGAATTTTGGACATTTACTGATTTTCGAAAAAATCTGAAAAATAACTCTAAAATCTACAGCTATTTTATAAATTTTTGAATGTGATTGCTAGAGAGATTTAATTATTTGAAGAGAGAAAATCGCAAGTATATTCAGCTTCTCGCTCTCTTTTGTTTCTACATATCTAAGCAAAAAATATTTCCTTGAACGAAAAATATTTCGAGTACTCAAAGAAATTGTTTAAGAACTTAATGCTTTGAATCATGTGAAATTGAAAATAACAAAGTATTGTGTGGTACAAAAAAAGAGCAAAGGTTCTATAAAATTACGAGCACTAGGTTCGCATTAAAATTTTTGTCTTTTTATTTAACTATAATGAAGGGAAATGCGTGTAATTTATGTCGTCTATTTCTTATTTTAAAACAAAATATGCTTACAAATACATATTATATGTACAATTTTAATTTTTTTTCTATTTTTGTTGAAGAAATAATTATATATATTTTATGTCTATTTTTATGTTAAGAAATATCTGTAAATGTTGCATAATACATAATAAAACTGTAAATCTATATAAATGATTTCTATTCTCTAACTTTGCATGCAATTTTTGGTGGAATCGAATTATTTCAAACATGTCCTACTGTGTGACACGCAGAATCATATTGTTTGATTGGTTTGGCTCATCAGAACAAAAAGGTTGCCAACCCCTGTTCTAAATGTTATTTTCCGGTTTGTGGAGAAGTTCATGCACACTAAATTTGTCAAACCTAAAATTCGCCATGTTTTTTTTTCTCTTTCTTTCCATGTTAAATATTTTTCTTTTTGTGGTAATTATTTATACTGGAAATATAATACCATTGAGATTTTAACTTCACTTCAGATTCAAATAAAAACCTGTTAATGTTTTGAGATGTAGGAAAGACAACTCCAAACGCGTGTGTTAATCAATCAGTAAAAAAACTGAGCAGATGATGAATTTTTTAACTGTAGCTCATGTGGTTATTTCCGCATTCAGATAGAGCCCATTTTTTGGTTTATGCAAACCGAACACAAATCTACCAGATATTTTTCCGATGCTCATTCCTGGTTTTTTTTTCAGAATATGTTTAGATAAAATTTCGCCGCCAATCCGGTATAGTGGTTAGTGACGCCGACTGCGGTGCCGCAGGGCCTGGGTTCGAATCCCGGAGAAGGCATGGATGGTTGTAAATATATAGTGCCTTCGCGGCATGGGGGTAATCTAGATAGCTGTCGAGCCGCAAGTCCTCTCGTGAGGTTGATGGTGAGGGAAGAGAGATTGGAGGACCCTGATCACCACTAATGTGTTCTCTCTCAAAATTAGGGTTGATCCAAGCAAACTCATACTGTCACCTGCATGGGGCTAAGGCTAAGAAAGCTAACGTTCACCGCGATGAATATCGTGAACCTTGATCTGATGTTACTTTCGATCAGATTACATGAGTAACAACAACTGTTAAAATTCCCCCTACCTACCCGTAGATCACTCTAATGTTGTTCTTTTGCACTGACATCAAAATTACTATGAAAACTGAAAGAAAGAACACACACACCAGGCATTACAACCTGTGATACACTCTACTTTTTCCTTAACAAAAAATAAGTTTTTTTTTTCATATTCCCCTGCTTCTCCGATGTTTTCAGGTTTCAAATCAAAATAGGTAAAGATAATTTTCTTATCTTTGAATAGATGGCGCCGCTGTATGTTTCTTGTATTACATAGGTATCGAAACTGAAATGAAAACTATTTGAACAGGATACAATATGTACAACATGCGTGTTACAATCCGTTTTTTCAGCGAAAAAAACAGTTTTATTTTGTCCCGAACAATAAAAAAAATAATGAAATAAACTGGGACTTGACAGCAGGTGGTCTAAGTAGACCGTATAAGTCATTACAAAATAGAATCTATACTTCAACTTTCAGCATTCTTATTCTTATGGTATTGCATTTGATAAGTGAGTGATTCTGTTACGAACAGATAGGTAAACAGATACTTAAATGATCCAAGACATTCTTACAAATAAGGAAGTATAGCATTATAGTGATAGGAGGCAGATGAAATATTGAAAATTGCGCATGTCTGTGTATATATCTTTCTTATTTCTATTTAAATATCCGTCTATCATTTATCTCACTTGTTTTACAAAGCCTGATTTTTTCAATATACGATTTCAGTGCAGAATCAGTACTCATTTAGAATTTCATAATTTTAAGATACTTTTGAAAACAAATTTCTACCATTTATTTTTCAAAACTGTGATTTTTTAAAAGCAGTTTTGAGTTTTTCGTTATTTATTACTTTGTTGTTTTAAATTTCTATAAAGATTTTTTTATGAACAAATGGTATGTGGTGTTCATGTGTGTTATTTTGTTTTGTACTGCAGAATGTAAAGTTATCTAATAATTCAAGAAATGTTGGTAAATACACCTTTTTTATATATTTTATTTTTTGTTGAAAGAGAATACAGAGAAATATTAACCGCATCTATAAATATTAGATTTTTATCTAACTGATTTCTTCTTCTAAAGCTCTCCATTTCTTAAAGGAAAACTAGCTTTGCATTCCATTTTCCTTCATGCAGTCTTGATATAGCTTATGTGTGCATTCCTGAAAAACAAGATAAATACAATTTACACGCAAAAACCATCTCAAGAGTTTCTTGAAGTAGGAGATATAAGTAAAAATATATAACATTAAGCATTTTAATGAAAAAGCCCCTTTTTCCTTTATTTCTCCCAATAATTTCATGTTTAGGTATGTGCATGTTTCTGACAGATGACGTTTTGTAACCAGAAAACCATCTCTCATTTCCGTAGCTGGGAGAGAACTTATTTAACGATGGGTTCTCTCCCATTTCGATGTCTACAGAAATGGTAGATGTGATTTTCTCGCTAAAAAGTCGCTGGTACTTTTCAGTGCTTACAGAGAGTAATCCCGTAGTCATCTATAAGCAGAGTTATTGAAAATAGTGTGAAAAAGTTATATGAAGTTTATTTATACAAACAAATTTGTGATAAGTCTTGGGGTGAGACTCTAAATGATATTCCAGGTGTGGAATGTGTTGGCTGCCTCCAGGCTAGAAACCGTGTCACCTAAATAGACTAAAGGTCCTCTTTCAAAATGTGTTTTGCGCAGACAGAATACCCTAATGAATGCTGAGTACCTGGAGATTTGCTCTACTGTCTCTGGTGGAGGGTTAGAGAACACTTAACATCTGACTGACTTTCTGATTGTGTATATTAAAACGGGTCTTTTAGCGTACCTCCTGCTAATCCTCTTGGGGAAACCCTTTCTTTAAATATTATTCTATTGAAAGCTTTCTCCCGAAGAAAAAGATGGGAAGTATGCAAATCCAAGCTTATATTTAAACATTTAGGTTCATGAGAGAGAGGTTAGAAGCTAAATGATAGTAGAGAGTGATTAACGTAAGGTAATAGAAACCGCTATGAGAGTGTATCGCAGATTACTTGCTTAATATTTAAGATTGACGATTTGTCAATTAGATATTTAAATAGGCTTAGCGTCGGCTTAAATTAGATAAACTTAGACGTATCTAATATTATTTGGAATGTGTATGGCTAAGACATTCCAAAAGTAAGTGATTGAGTTTGTAATTAAATATTACTTATATCGTCTTCCTCGCTTTTGCTCCCATAACTAGTTTAAGGTGCATTTACTACTCTTGGTTTGTTCAGGTTTGTTAGGTTGTTGAGACTTGTAAATAAATTGTGTTTGTTTTGACTATGGCTAATTTTCCTTCTAGCTCTCGTACACTGATGGATGGGATAGTCCATCAATCACAATATGCGTCTGTTTTTTTAAAAATTATTTTATTGTTTGTTTGTTGTTACTCCATGTGTGTTTTCCCGGAGTGTTTTCATTCCAATAATTGATGTACCCATCTAGTGCTGCTGTTAGAAATTTAAAAAAACATGTTGTGATAGCTTAAGAATGAAATACGTCGAGTTCAGGATAGATTCTGAATATTATTATGGTTAAAAATAATTTTAATTGATAAGGAAGTGTTTTGTCTTCCTTATTATTTTCATTCGTACTTAATCATGCTAGACAATCTCTGAAAGTAATGTTACCTTAAGATATAAAAACGAATAGTATAGAGTGATTAACGTTCAAAATTTGGTCAGATTCAACAAATAAATCTGCAAAAAATCAGGTAAAATAATGAGAAAATGTGTTTTAAAAACCATTAGAGAAATACTTTTAAAGAAAATATTTCTTTTAAAGATTTTGGAATATTTTAAGAATAGAAAATAGTAATGTATTTTTGTAAATCAAAACATTTAATAGAAATAATAAAAAAGTAGTATGTGACTCGCGTTCGAAAAATATTTGTTTCAAACTATATTAACTTCAGTGCATTGTGGTATATAAGAACAATAAGAAATGCTTTTTAAGTATTAAAATAATATTATTTCTTTGTATCGTTATTTGGAATGCTAATAACAGACAACGTATTCATGAATTATTAGTGCAGAATCCGTTTCTGGTACACTCACGATTTTTTTTCGTTTTGTTTTAAGTATTATAAATATCTCAATAGTATATTTTAAAGGTTAGTCCATTTGGTATAGTGGTTAGTGCCGCTGACTGCTGCGCCTCTGGGTAGGGGTTCGAGTCCCGGAGAAGACATGGATGTATTTTAAGTGTATAGTGCCCGCACGGTGTGGGAATATTCTAAATAGACGTAGAGTTGCAAGTCCCCTCGTGAGGTTAGTGAAAGAGGAAGAGAATCAAGAAGAGCCCTGAATCATCTCCAGGTTGTTCTCCCTCAAAATTGGGTAGGAACCCAGCGAAATCACCCTGTCACCTGATTGGTGTTCAAAGCTGTGGCTAACAAGTGTACATCTAGCCCAGTGGTTTTCAAACTTTTTTAACCCATTGACCCCTTTTGAAATTTAAAATTTGCCCACGGCCCCCTTTGGTAGTCGAAATATGCCCACGCGAACCCACTTTTAAAGTCAAAACTTTCTAAACGCCCCCCAAGTGAAAAAGATACATAAATGCACAGTATAAAAATTACAATTATTAAAAAAAAACATTTATTCAAAGAATTATTTATTGAAATTATATAACTTTTGCTCAAAATAAAATTTAAAAAATAATGACTTCGATTATCAGATGTTATGAGTGTACAGCAACCGCAAATCCCCACAAGCATTAGTTGTAAGTCGGGTTTTTTTTTTTGTGTATAGTGAGGTTTCTTAAGGCACTGAATTCACGTTCTACCAAATTTAAAGACGAGAAAGTAGTCAACAACTTCTATACAATAGCCTTTTTTGCATGATATAAAATTGGGTTCTGTTTTTGTAACCAGAATGTGAAGTGTCTTTGTTGAAACATTGGCTTAAATTCCTCATTTGTGGATATTTCAATAAGATGCCCCTGCCATAATATAGATTCATCTGAATTAGCTCACTCGCAAAAGGGTTCAACACCCATTTGGGAATATTCAAATGAATTATTGTTATTTATTTAAGTTTCCATAAAAATAAAAATGGATCAAACCTTTTTGGTTTTATATTTATCTTTGCATGGACACCCGGACATTGTTTAGGGACCTCATATCAATTTTAAATTTCCAAGGCCCCCTAAATTATACCGAGAACCACTGGGGGTCTGTAGAGACATCTTTGAAAACCACTAATCTAGCCCTTTGCAGCGACAAATTTCGTGGGGCTCGTTCAGACACAGTCAAGCAGGGGGGGGGGGCATCAGTAACAGACTCAAGTTTTTAATCATTCCTTTATTAACTCATTTAGGCTCTATATTAAACTATTACATCCATCATCTTTATTTACATAAAAATAAAACATGATCAAGACGTTACTTTCAAAAAAAGCATATAAACCATAGATTCTCAACGTGGGCGATAACGCCGCCTTGTGGGCGTTTGAGGCTTTTAGGGGGGCATTGAGATGGCACGGAGGGACTTGGGCAGATAAACCAAAAAGACTAAAAAAACTAGCTGATTATGTACTATTGAAAGTAAACTTTAATACTGTTTACTTATGTTTATTGCATGTATTTAAATCATTCTTATATCACATGTACGAAAATTCACATATTTCGGTAGTATGGGAAGTGGATGAAAAACTTAACAAAGATTACATTACATTCAGATGTACATTAAATTGAATGATATAGTGCATTTTAATTTCTGTAGTGCACGTGTTGTCTTTGTCTGTGAGCAGTAGGAAACATGTTTCGTCCACTGCATTTCATTACGTATATTATCCAAGAAACATAATTAAATACGTTAACCAGGAATTAACGTGATTCTTTAAAGGCCGAAACTGTTAATTTATATTTATTTTGAAAGCAATAGCTTTTATTATGAATTACTTCGTATCCTCGAAACCCCTGCCTGTCTTTATAGCAGGTAATCTAAAAATATTTTATTCCACTCTTTTAAATGAAGAAGAAATTCAGTAGTGTTTCAATTCCAACAATATCCTACCTATGACTAAAATATATAATATTACACATTTAAATATATTTGTTTCAATAGATATTTCAGATTTGCGAGTAACAAAACTGGGACTTTAGAAAAAAAAATGAAATTAAAAAAATATATTCTTTTAGGATTAGGATATTTTTTAAAAAATAACTCTTGTTTTCACCATGTATTTATGTACACTGTTATTTCTCTTGAGTGGGAGGGGGCGGTATAGAAATATTCACTAGAAAAGAAGGCGGTGTCGAAATATTCATTACGAAATGGGGCGATATCGAAATATTTATTAGAAAAGGAGGCGCCAGTTCAAAAAAGGTTGGGAACCTATGATATAAACAAATCCTTTAATTTCACCTGAACGCGTTTGCGGGCGAAATTTACCGGCTAACTTGCACATACCTATGTATCACACGGGCGACCTTGTATCTTGAGTTATTTTATTTCTAATGCCTGCCTGAGATCCGTTATAGTAAAAATTGATAGGATAGATTGTAATTAATACCCCCAACAACCCCGCATTCTAGGCACGTCCCCCTCCCCAAAGACAACTGGAATCGTAAAAAACAACTTACACTACCTATATACTCATTTTCTGTCAAAAAAAGAAAGAAACTCGATCATTTTTTTTTTCGGTTTTTCGAAAGAAAAAAATTTTTTATTCTATTGGGTCAACCTTCATTGAGCATGCATTTCAAAATTCGAAAACGCATAGGGTTTTGGAATTTTGGAGTCATTAATGTAACAATGAGTTATTCACTTTAAATATAATCTAACATCAATTAGCTGTACCTAAATAAATACATTACCTTATAGTCATCGAATTGTTTTTTCTGATCATCACTTAAATCTGATTTCTAAAAAGGAAATAAGTAACAGAGTCAAAATTAGAAAAATTATCCCCAGACATTTTGAGCATATCAATGTATTTTGAGTATACAAACGTAACATTCCATTTTTTTAAAAATATTTTTAATACACCACCGAAAATGCACTAAATCTTTCTAGTCTAAAATTAATTTTTCTGTGTATTCATTTCGCGCGTTTTTTAGACATTAGTTCCTTTCTTCTACTTTTAATAATAAAATTACGTTACTATTTTTAGTTGTAAAAATTATTCTTCCAATGAAAATCTTTTTAAAAAAGGTTTTTCTAAAATTTTACACAAAGGATTTTTTTTTATAGTTAAATTATTCATCACGACGAAAAAATCTAGGGAAAATTAGAAAAGTAAATATAATAAATGATACAATAAAGTTCTCGAATTGTTAAAAATCTGGCATCCAATAAAATTTAAAAAAGAAAATATAACAGTAAAGTATGATTGTAAAGTAACAGAAATGTTTTGGATAATTTCACTATTTTCCTTTAAAGTTATGCAACAGTGAAAAAAATTTTCTTTCATTTTTTTTTCTCTCATGATAACCTTTATTTACATCTTGAAGTTAATTCGTGTCAATTACTTTTCCAGTTTAATATTTCACACTTGTAAAATGTTTAATTTTATATAACTTTCTCATTGAGGATTCGATTTTTTAAAGGTTTTTCTTAATTTTAAATTCATGAAAAATTAAAGAAGAATGGTAACAAGAAATCAAATGATTCTTTTACACCCCCTTACCCACATACCCTTGTGTTTTGTTTCTTAAACCATAAAGATATATTCTAATGTTTATACTTCCTTTAGAAGAATTTTTTTAAAAATATTTTCAGGCTAAATTAATAAATTAATTTAAAATGTCAAGAGAATCACCATTAGTTTTCAGGCATTTAAGTATTTTTTTGTTTACCGTAAATATTATACCATATTTAGGAGTTTAAGAAAATCTTTTCGGAATTTTTTAAGGTAATGTTTACTAATAGTTTTCTTTTTCTAGATAACCATAGTTTTTTGTGACTAATCAGAAACATTAGAGTGAGACAGTTTTCTGAATAAATTTTATCATCAGTTAAAATTGTACAAAAATTAAAGATTATTTTCAAAAATTTAATATAAATGCAAATACTTAAATGAACTTACCATTGGCTCAAAATTGTCGTAGCAATGCACGCTCTAAAAAGGAAATGTGTGTAGAAGTAAATTAACATACTAAAATATTTTTTTTAATTATATTTTTCATTTTTTTATGCTTCAGTATAAACTGCATGCGGGCAAGGAGAAGGAGAAGAGAGAATGGGGAAGATGAGATAAATCAATTTCTGGAAATAATTTGTCAAATTATACTGAGTTTTGAATAGGAGACAAATTTTGATTCTAGTACTTAGAAACCTTTTCTAGGTTTTATCTCTCTATACATATAAAAAAGTTTCTCTAGATGCTGTAGTGAATTTTGATTTAGTTAAGATTAGCTACAAAAGATGGCACCCATTTTTTAAAACAAATTTTTTCTTGACTACGAATACTTTAAAAAGGAATAGTACATGTAAATTACAATTTTACAATTTCAGTAACGCGCATGAACATCTGTATAATTTGCACAATGGTTGTTGGTTTCGCCTGACAGGGGATAGGGAATGCTCTCCTCCATTGGTTTCCTTTAAATAATTTCAACTACATTTATCTCAAGCATTTGAATTAAAAAGTAAGAATTTGTTGAAATTATTTTATTGTACATTCTTAAGGATAATTATTGCAAAAATGTGTTGAGAGACGTTCTTAATTAAGATTACTTGTCTAACAAAAATAAATGAAACATTTACTCAAAATTAATTTGATAATTTGAAAAACTTGCTTTTCCTGATTTTTAATCTTTTCCCCCCATAAATCATGATTGTAGAAGCAATTCCTAGATCAGTATTAAGCGCAAGAAAATAATAGGTTGGAGGGAAAGTTCTGTCGTATTTTAAAGAAAATATTTGAATTCATTTATAAAAATACGTGTTTAATATTAATCAATTATATATGCTCCGTTATTTGTTACAACCTGTGGCCATCTTTCAGGTAACCTGTGAATTCCTGTTTTGTAGAAGTTCTCGTCCTTGGAGTTAAAATAGCCAGCAACTGCCTTAGAAACACTTTCAAAAGAATTGAATTTTTTCCCGTTGTATAATTTTGCAGAGATCGGAACAGGTAATAATCAGATGGTGCAATACCAGGTGAATACGGTGGGTGACTAAGGATTTCCCATCCTAACGCATTCAATTTTTGTTGTGTCACCATTGCAGTAGGCGGTCGAGCATTATCGTGGTGGGACACTATTCCATTTCTAAACGCTAATGCAGGCCTTTTTTCTTTGATAGCTGCATTCAATTTATCCAGCTGATTGAAGTACAGATCCGCGTTAATGGTTTTCCCCTGTTTCAACTCGTAGTACGTTGGACCTTTCCTGTCCCACCACAAACAAAGCAGTACTTTTCGTTGATGGATACTTGGTTTTGGAACTGTTGCTGATGATGTTCCTGGTTTGCAGTAAGATTTTTTTCTCTTAATATTCTCGTAAAGAATCCACTTTTCATCTCCAGTAACTAGCTTGTCCAAAAACAGCTCTACATTGTGTCTAATCAGATGTGATGAACACATTCTTACACGATCAGACAAATTCTTCTCCGTTAATTCATGTGGAACCCAAACACTTTGCTTTAACACAAACCCAAGAGATTTAATGCGACCTCTAACAGTTGTATGATGAAGGCCAAACTCTTCTGAAATTTCTCGACTTGTTAAATGTGGATTATTTTCCAACATGGATCGCAAAACATCATTATCTTCTTGGATGGCCGTCCAGATCGATCACTTTCTTGGAAGCTCAGATCCCCGGAACGAAATTTGCTAAACCATCTTTGACAAGTACGAATATTTACAATATCTTTTCCAAATACCGCATATAAATTTTTACATCCAACCGATGCGTTTCTTTCTTTTTGGAATTCATACAAAATGCATTGTCGTAAATGCACTTTATCTACTGACATGTTCTTCCCTTTAAATATCACAAGTAAATGATGAACAGTAAAAAAAGACTCATTTTATATTATACAGCAGCTAAAATGATAAAAAAAATCCGAATGACTCACTAGCCAAATGTTTTTTTTTATTTTCAAGAAAAATCACCAGCCTATTTAAAATACGACAGAACTTTCCCTCCAACCCATTACTTCCAAATTCTGATTTATTCTGCTAAAGTCTTATTCAGAATAATTCAACTTTTTGAGGTTCCTACTGCGAAAAATGCGTGAAAGATTAGTAATGTTCTCTTTGGAGATGTTGATATTTCAAAAAATTCTTTTGGGATGAAATTGCCCACATGATGTATGTGTAGGTAACTGAAACATTTTGGTTTGTGTGGAATAAAATAGTAAATTATATATTTGCATATGGGTTTAATAAAAATCAATGGAGCAAAAACATTCAGAAACATTATTGTTATCGGGTGCAGTTGAAAAAAATATAATGATTCTTAATATTCTTTTATTTTATTGCAATCATAAACATTATCCTACATTAAAATGGTAACAATAAATTGAAAATAGCTACATTTCATGTAATTTTTTGCATAGCATATTATCCACTAATTTTTTAATGTCAATATTGATATAGTATATAGCAGACAGTCACAGGCATACAAAAATAGCCACGTAGGCACATTAGAACCCGTGGGTGTAGGGTCAAGAACTCCTGATTTATGGCAACGAATTCTTCTGCTCATACAGTAGAACAGTCTAATACGGCTGGGCTGGTGTTTTCTGTATTTTGTTCATTCCTTGAAAGAAATGCATAATAATTTGTTGGGACTGGTGTATTATTTCGTTCTAACCGATATTTCATCTTAAGTGTTTTCGCTTTAAACGTATTTCACTGTATGAATCATTTGTTCCAATTTCTTTAGAAACCCATCGGTCTTTCCTCATAATCGATCCTTAAATCTGAACTGATTACAAATAAATTCATTATAATCGAACTTTCAAAAAATCCATTGAATGCTCCTTTAAGATATTACTTGTTTCCTGCAATTAAAAATATAGAAACTCAGATATATTTTTAGTTTAACGAGGCTCAGTTCCTAGACAACTAAATAGTTATTTGGAAAGGCTTTTCCGCACGTAAGTTTTCTTTCCGAATTTTTTGGAAAAATTATTCAGTGATTGTAGTCATATCTGATAACGTCACTTCACTTCTGCATAAATACTCGAAAACTATCGAACAACTGTGGGATAAAAAGAGGTTAATACACAATGAATTGAAAGTATATCTTACCTTATGAAATTGATCCGGTGTTCCGAACAAAGTTTCTTTGTCATTGCATTTTCCTAAAGTGCCACCAGGATAGATTTTATGTATACACGTCATGTATGCATCATAAAGCTGAAATATTTTATACGATTAGCTCAAGAAAAAAATCCAGCTGTTTTTATATTAAAACTATCCTTTAACCACCCGTTTACCTGGGAATTCAATATATAATTTTTGACTCATATACAATAATACTCCGACTTACGCGAACTCAAGAGTTACGCAATCTTCAAATCTCGTTGACTCGCCTTTTGTTTGAGGTGGGAAAAAAGAATCAGGGTCAAATTGCTGGAATTGGTAGTGGAATTACAGAAGTTGTTAATCTAGCCAGGCAAATAAATATAGAAATGGATAGTGATGACGTTCAAGAACTGTTTGAATCCCACAGTCAGAAGCTGATAATTAAAGAGCTGATAGAAATGCATGAGAAAAAGCAAGACATTGAAGAATTGAGGTCTTTAGACCTAGTTTTATGAGAAGATTGATTGGCGGTTGGGACTTTGATAGAAGGCCTCAGTATAATTGAAAAAGGATTACAAAATTTAGAAAACACAGACTCAGCAGATAAGCGTATTTTTTTACATAATAAGGAACAAAAAATTTATTAGAATTCTACGGGTATATTGTGTGGGAGGAAAATAATCTTTGTGAGCCGGCATGCTAGTTTGTTAGATGATTTTATGAAACTTTCTACATCAAAATAACATTGGGTTCTGATTTTGTATGTGTGTTATCTGTTTAATTAAACTTTTTTTTTCTATATTATCACTTTCATTCGTCTCTGTCCCACACAACTAAATATATATATATATTAAAAATTATATACCCCGGCTTGCGCAAATTCGATTTTGGCAATCATCACTCCTTCTCACCTATCACGTAAGTTCAAGGCATTACTATACTGTCTATAATTCATTAATATCTAAGTCCTAGCAGCAAGCTTTCGAAAGTTTTGAAAAAACATTCTTATAGTTCTGACATTTTGATTTAAAAAGTTCAGGACTTTTTATTTTCTAGAACGGAAATAAATTTATCTTTTATTCCTCACGGCCCCGAAATTTGATTTCCGCAAAACTATTTTCGGTGAATTTCTACTCAACAAAATAAACACGTTTACCAAATTTCTAGGCAAGCAGCAGCATTTTAAGATGCCTTTTCACAGGCCCATGAAAAGATCACCAACTTTTAATACTGCACACATATTCTAATTATAATTATGATAACAGATTTTATTCTAATCCGATTGATGATCTCGTATATGTCTCCCTTACATTGAGGGATATATACGAGAACTGATGCTTATGGTAAATGGTACTGATAGCAAATCATTCCTATTGGCCAAACGGGGAACATTAAAGCTGGTCTTTGATGAATCTATAAACAGTCTCTGCTCTTGTGTGGGTCACATGACACCTTCATTTGTACCATCAATTCATTTAATCAGAACAAAACATTAAGTCTTCATCTTCCGCAGAAAATGATTTCAAGTTTGACTATCTGGTCGAATTAGAAGAAAAAAATATAATTCCGCTCTTTTGTAAGAAACTCCAATGCTGAAGTCGAGATAGATTTACTCTTATTTAACACCAAATCCTGGTGGAGATCATTTAACACTGGTTGAGTGACGAGTTGAGGTTGTTCATTTCGTTGAACGTCGCGACTAACTGTGGTTCAAAGTCTTGCAAATCCATTTGAGGTTGTACAGTGTAGGCTTTGGTGACTACTGGGATTAAAAAAGATTAATTGTGTGTGAGGAACAGGTCTTTTCAACTATAGTACGAAGCTGACTAGTGTACTTTTGGTACAGAACCTGACGGTTGAGCCAAAAGTCACAATCTGTGACGCGCTTGTGCATTATGTACATAGCAAAAGACATTCATTTTCTTTGAACCATTTGATCAAGTACTATAGCAAGTTCTCAAGCACACCTTTAGAGTCCAGTACTTGTACTGATCACCAACTCGTCAATCATAGAAAGTTCTTTTATAAATAAGGGAAGACAAATAAACACGTTCTTTACTTTTTTTAGTCATATTTATTTTATTTAACAAAGAAACAAGAAAAATTTACTTTTTTTTCAGTCATATTTATTTTACTTAAGGTAACAGAACACCTTCGAAGAAAATTTTTACATAAACAAGAAAACATTTACAAAGAAACAAGAAAAATTATTATTTACAAATATATAAAACATTAGTTAATTTATGCGTTTTAAAGGAACTATTTTGACAGTTTTCTGCGTATTAATAGTTTAATGCATGGAGGAATTGGTACCTTAAGTTTTTCTTTTCTTTTTCTTGTTTCAATAATTATAAATAAAAAAAGTAGTTAAGAATTCTATTTTAAACTATAAACGCTTTGTTTTCCTTTCGTAATAACTCGAAACCGGTTTCCTGAAAAAGTTTAAAAAACCGAAAACCGGTTTTCGTATAAATTCAACACATAAGTAACCCTAACTGTAATAAACTGTAATATGGAATACATTATTTTTAATACCGAACAAAATAACAAAACAGCTACAGGAAATCTTGGATTTTTTAAGGTGTTATTTATCAATTCTTTCAAAAGCACAACAATGAAAATTATCATTTCTTTACATTACCGGTTTAGGAAGATTTTTCTTACAATCTATGTAGTTGTCACAAAGTTCTTGATCACCAGCTGAAAAAGAAGAATAAAAAATGAATTCATTATAAAAGGGGTTTTTTTTATTAAAAAAAGAATAATTCACAGAATGTTCTTAATCTTCTTCAAATACCTTCTTATAGTCTCCGTTTCCTCAATTCCATATTTTCCGACTCAAGCAAAAAACCAGTTTCTTTATGCAGCAGCGCCCTTGTGATTTGGTCATCACAAAACTGTTTGAATTTTAAAAAATTAACCCCTTATGGAATGACACTCCCAAATTTTGCACCATTCGTAAGAAACAGCAATATATTCCGCATTTAGAAACTGGGATAGAGTAAATACTTTCTGACTGCTATATTTAATAATTCTTTCCTTGCGGTACAATATGATGCACAGAGAATAGAACAATCACATTCATCCAATCAATGATTTATTTTAATTAACGGGATACTTTACACTCGGGGCTTATGCCATTTACAGTACTTTAGTTTATTCTATTTTATATATTTCTATTAATTATATAAGCTTTAACAACTAAGTTCAGTTGATTATTTTCCTATGCTACTTACTGGGGATTTAAATAATACAATGATGTTGCAATTTTCCAATTACAAATCCATGGTTTGAGAAATATATTAAAAACATTTGAATAAGAACTAAAACATACATTGGGTCATAAAGCATAACCTACAGCCGGCATTTAATTTGCGAGGAACTTTTAAACATTAAGTGCACTTGAATCTCTTCATTTGACTTTTGATTGTGTTATCATTACAAACATATGTGTTTTATTTTAAATCTCACTTGTAACTTTTAAAATCATGAATGATACGTATTTTAATAAAAAAAAAACAGCTTACAATGAGAGAAACACTGGTCTGCTTTTACAACAAAGCTCATGAAGTCATTATCATATCCCTTAATGGCGATCACACTGCTAACAGCTATTACTGACAGTACTAGGAATTGAATTGGAAATCGAATCATTGCTACTGATGGGATTTTTGTGCTGATACCCTGAAAGATATGAATTTTATTTTAAAAGACATTGTGATAGAATTTTTCATAGATTGACTGAATAATGTAAATTTTTGAGGAGACATGTTCCACCTTCAAGACCTAAGCACTAAAACTGTAAAACAAATAAGGAAGACATTTTTTATTGATTTTGCTATAATTATTATACATATATATTGAACCGCGAAGAATTTTCGTTCTCCAACAGACATTTCTAGCAATTAGCTTGGGAAGGAACGTCTGCTAAGACACTCTTTGTTAACTTAATTGGATTATATAAATAAAACAGTTTCTTTGTGCAAAACACTGTGATAAACAATATTTACTAGATGCGAACCAATATCCTCTGCATAAATTTTTGGATTCTTTAGGTGCATATATTAAATCGCACATTGCTATTTAACAATGACACACAATGGATTAAATGATCGTTTTTTTTTTTGTAAGATAAACTCTCTGTAGTATAAGGACAGTGAACGAAGTTGCAGTAATTGAATACAATAATAATGTAAGTATTGAATACAATAATAATGTAAGTTTTGAATACAATAATAATGTACTTTGGCATTAAAGCTACCATTCAACTTTAGCTATAAACCGTACAAATTATCAAGATAAGTATTAAATTTTGTATATGCCAAGCCATAGGGTCACTTATTATAAAAAGCTTGCTCTTTCCTCAGTATTGACGAATTAATGATCAAGTACATTCTGCATTACTGCCAAATTTATAAATATATTATATCAAGGCAAATATGAATTTTATACTTTTTATTATGTCAGAATGTATTTTGTTTTTTCTTCCTTTCAGTTAATTAGTACCTTTTTAATTTTTTTATTTTCAACTGCTCTATACGCTTGAGCTTCCTGGTAGGATTATCATGCCCCCTTGGAGGGTCGAACCCTATGGTTTGAGAAACGCTGCAGGAAGGGCTTAAAATTGTGTATATTGGTCTCACGGAAGAACTTCCACTTTCGCAGACACCAGCCCCCTGAACAGCTTTATTTAACTATAAAAGGGATTATAATTTTATATATCACAATAAAATATTTTAAAATTAACATTGTTTTGCACATTTTCCATAATAATAATTTTCAGAATGAATTTTATTAAACAAAAGAAAAATCTTATGATTTATAGTAAAACACACACACGGTTTATATTACAACACGTATACAAAGGAAGAAACGAAAAAAATGACTAAAAAGAATACAAGCATACTCACACATACGTATACCCTCATATATACAGTGGACTCTCGCTAATTCAAGCCTTCGATAATAGAAAACTCTCGCTAATTACAAGAATATGCTCAATTCCTAGGAAAGCTCTTGATATTCGAACTAAAACAATACATATTAGTACACTCAATATATCGAAGAAAATCCGTAGCCAGCCAGATTACAACACGTGATAATTCGAAATGATCTAATAAAACTCTCAACAATTCAAACACTCACTATCATGTAGAGTCATGTAGCAAACAGGCTGGAGCTTACATGTTTCGCGTTGTATCGTCTCTGCTTGTCTCCCGTGTAACGTAGTCCCTTTGATGACCATCGCGGAGTCGACTCCGATAACTGACCGAAGCTAAAATCATGTTAATGCGGACGTTTTACATGTTTCATTTATTCTAGAAAAAGCTATTGACAAAAATTAGATTGAATGCCATAAAACAAAAACAGATAACAGATTTTTTTAGTCAAAAATTAATTATGTACAGTATGTATTCTTTTAATAATATTAGTATATAAATGAATTCTTTTAATACACAGGAATTTAAACTTCTATTTAATATTTATGCCGCATATTACGTACTTTTTTAATGTAATTTATAATAAGTTTATACGTATGCACAATTGTTATTTTATTACATAATTTCAAATTTAAATGCATTAGAAAAAAATTTTCTTACCCTCTTGCTAATTCGAACTATTTATAATTCAAAATTTTTCATTGGTCCCTTTAACTACGAATTATCAGGAGTCGAATGTATGTACAAAATCAAGGTGAAATTAAATATAAACATATACTCAAAAATTATAAGCATGTTGAAAATTAATAAACGATTTGAAGGATGAAAATCTATGTACATAGAATATAAGTGAGAGAGGTAAAGCTGTGTGTGGATCTACTGAATTCCTTCAACTTTCGTAGCTATTTTAATGCCAGAGTTTAACTTCACAAGAATTATAGAATTTTTGAATCAGATATTTAGCCAATCAGAATTGGATGCATTAAATAATTTTTCAAATGGTGACATTGAAAAACAACGAGCAAAGTTCCGCATCTTTAAAATACCCGAAAGGACATTTCGGATTAGTTTGAATTTTGAACTTGTGCAGATATGACATGAAAGGACCATGGTTAGTTAAAAACTTTATTACGAACTCGGAACATTAGGTTAATTTCAATATTAAGAATAGCTATGTATGGCAGTTTCAAAATGATATTGGAACTCTATTTCTGCTTACAATATTTTCAGTTTCTAATTTTAGAGATAGGTGTTCAGTTAATATGTTAATATGTAAAAAAATATTCAGCTTATGACCGATTCATAAAAAAATTGCAAAAGTAGTTTCTTAGAAGCAATTTATTTGCAATGATTTATTTTCAGTAATTCTCCTAAAGGAGACCAAATGGAATCTTACCTTTAGCTGTCAGGCCCTCTACTGCTTCTGTACGGAAACGGGAGTGATAATCGGCTTTAAAAAAGAAATGAGCTGAATTTTTTTATTGGATTCGATGTCTTATGAGATTTTTAATGTCTCTAATAGTAATATAAAATCATGTTTTTTAACGTCAATAAATGTAAGATTATCTATCAAAAAACTATTCATTGTATGTAAGTAATTTTTATAGCGTGGTTTCAGCAGGAGTTTTTGCGATATAAGTCTATTTTTAAATTCAAGTTTATTACGGTGAGATCATATGTAATCAAAAAAATCTTATAGCTACACAAAAATTCAATCGTTTTTCTAAATTTATGGAGCAATAATATGTGATTGGTAAAAATGTTTATCCCAAAAACCTATGTTTAAATGCAAAACTTCATCGAGAATATAACAAAGCCTTTTTCTTCTTTGAAATAGACATGATTGTTCTCACAGTGGTTCTAAAAGCTCTACGAATAGTAATTAAACAGTCTTGTTACAGTCGTCAAATAAAGTGATAATCTTAATAATTCTGCTTTCACTCTTTTCAAACAGTCCAACTCATACCATTCAACAAAAACCTAACAGATTCGTATAAAATCTGATAGACATATCCACTTATCTTTATTCCTGCTAGTTGAATCAGCACAAAGGATATGATACAGCGTTTGAGCCTTAATTGCAGTCTAATAAATAATAAAAAAATGGTATAAATAATGTTACATGGATATATTATATACAGATATACTGAGGGGTAATACTAAAAGAATAGTGATCTCTCGCTTGGTGTGTTGGATATAGAGAGGCAAATTGAAGTCTAAAAGACATTGAAAAGACATTTATATCAGAATATTAAACATTGGGACATAAGAGACCAATAGCGTATAGTTTACAATAAATTGACTCGTCGGATTATTTTCTTCCTCGTAGTTTTCAGTCAAGAGTGAGTGTTTCAAAGAAATTATGAGTAGGATTTGACGGCACTTGTAAATCTCCAAATGCTAATACTTCCAACTGAAGTTTTGAAACCATATGCAATTATTATTATGTTGCTTTATTAATTTTCAGATTAAATCAGATTGTGTTCTCAGCCTACATGCTGCGAATGTATTTAAAGTTACTGGTCATCAGGTAGACAAGGACTTACAGAGAATTGTGTTGTGTTGATCAAATAACTCTCGCATAAGAGAGTACAAACTTTTCACTGAGAATGTATCATACGATACAGCATCAGAAACTTTTTTAGCTACGAGCAGTTTATTTCAAGTGGGATTAGATATAGAAAATGAGAATGCTGTTTCTCTTTTCTTATATATAATTCTTTCTATACAGATGATCTAATTGCAGTATCCTTTTCGTTTGAGGAGGTTATCGCCTCTATATAAAACGCTTTCTAAAGCTAGAAAAAAAGATTTTTTATTAAAGAAAATGGAGATCTAATTTACTACTTGAAATACTTATTCAAATAGTGTTGGAAACAGCCCAGATTTACAAATCCATCCTGGCAAATGTTTTAAGGTGTTAGGGCATGTATGGGACTCGATGAATGATAATTTTATTGTTAAAATGAAAATTTAAAATTTCAGGTCAATATGTCATACATTGTTCTTTTCTTTCACTTCCAGGACAATTGTTCAATTTCTCATCTCTATGTACATTTCCCATTAAAGTTTACTATCAACAATTACGGCTTTTAAAATTAGACTAAAAATTTCTCTTCTGCGGATACTTACGGGGGATTAGAAAACATTCCAAAAATAATTTAAATAAGTTTTTTTTCCATCCACATTCTAAAGTGGACCCAAACTACTAACAAACAAGTAATTTTCATTGTTTTTGTGACGTCCGTGTAGGTACATGTATCTGTCATCTACACTGTGCAGTCACAAACTAATGGGAAGAAGGTAATTATCTTCTTTGCTAAATTAAAGAAAACACTTCTAAAGTCTGTTCCTATTGCGGGTTCAGAACTCAACGTTGCTCTTTTACATACAAAACGTAATGCAGCCTGAAGAATGTCTCAAATGAGTTTATTGTTTTTTTTCATGTGTGAATTTATTCTCAAAGAGTGTTATCTTATGGTACTATTCATCCAAGAAAAAAGAAGCCATATATTCCTAATAGAAATTTCGAAATTTTGGTCTTGGTCAGCTCGACAGTTGGTATTAAATGCCCCCTCGTCAAATCCATCTGACACCAAGTACATAGATAGAAAATTTCTCTCTAAATGTGTTAAGTGGTTCTTATGGAATAGACTAGTGATCTAAATAGTCAAACTGAGATCATCTCAATCTGATCCACTGACGAAGGAAGGAAAGCATACAGTTTTTTGTTTTCCCGTGTCTATCAATTGAAACTCAATAGACTCCATTTTTAAAATGTTGATTAAAAATTGATTAAAATTTTAGATTTTTAAAATTAGATTTTAGCACAAGCTGTAATACCTGATTTGGTAATATCAAATCAAATCCAAATTCCTTTTTTAACTGCTATGATATGAGTAAGAAGAGTAACAAATGTATCTCTTAATTTCAATACCTCTGGGTAAGAAAATGAACGGTAGCATTAAAGCGAAAAAGTTTTTTGCCAGAAATGTACTGCCTCCTTTGATCTTTTATTGAGCAGGAAGGAAGAGATTGTACCTCCTGTCTACCTTGTGACCCAGCTAAAGCTGAGGGAGGAAGTGAAGGATGATTCGATATGATAATTTCAAATTATTTATTCAATGCTTAGATCAACTCAAAAACAATTCAATAATCACAATAAATAGGATGTTCTGATCAATCAACAGAGTGAAAGGACGAGAGTCACGTTTTGGGAGAACACTTCAAATAAATTAGCCATTTTATAATCAACAATCTTCTACCTCAATATTGCTTTACACGGTAGAAAAGTAACTAATTGTCACTTAACCTCTTAAATACTTTTAATATCTAACGTAATATGAAAGTGACTAATACCTAAACTGTAGGCAGTATTCTTATCAATTAAGGATTAATCCTTCGATTTCTTTATCAATATCACCTTCCTGTCTTTAATCTTCCACACGGACTTTCTAAACTTTTTACGATATTCCTCTCCTTGTATCTCACTTGTCACCTTTAGTTAAATAACCTACTAACCCTCTAACTTTTTACTATCTATCTAATCTCTTTAGCTCGCGAACCTAAACAACAGGGTGTTTCATATTGAATGGGACAAAAAGAAAACATGATTGTGAACGTTGTAATTAATTTTTTTAGAAAACTCAAATTTACCTCAAAACTAGATTTATTCAAGTGTCTACAGGTGTTCAGTATGTGCCCCTCCGGTGACACTACAAATGTCTACACGGTAATCAAGCTCCTGCCACACTCGTGATAGCATATCCCCTGTGCTGCAGTTACACACTAATTCAGTTCCTCTAAGTCCTGAGGAAGTGGACGCACAAACACCTTGTCTTTAACGAAACCCCAGAGAAGAAAATTCGTGCGAAAATGCCTTTGCACAACAGTTATCGAGGAGGTTTTGGCATATTCGAAAACTCAGTACGCTTTCTCCTGCATGGACGACATTTTGTTTAACAGCTCCTCCAGCGGCGAGTTCGTCATTCGATAATTTTTCCCTGTTGCCAAATAAAACTTGTATAATTGTAGTTGCAGAATAAATTTGTTTCGGCTGAATAAATCCATCACGGCAGTCACACTGCGCTATTCTTTTTGTCCCATTCAATAGGAAACACCCTGTATATATAATAAATTTAATTTGCATATCACGTCTTATTCTTAGTAAAAGGTTGATATTTTCAATATCCCTAAAGATTTCCCATGAGAGTTAGTGAGATGACGCGTATAGATCCGTCACAAGATTAATTAGTGTAATTAATTTGGGTATGTGGTTGATTTGAATTATTTTCCACCCAGGGAAGAAAGATCTTACTCAGTAAAAGACTCAGAGTTATGTATGCCGGTTTCCCGAGAGGATCTCCACTCCAGCAAACAGTAGCCAGCTCTATAAATTTATTTAAAAATAAAAATTCTATACAAAATTTTGTACATTACGAAAAAATGAGGTCAAAGTTTCAAATTAAAATTATTTTGTGGAGTTTTAATACTAGTATTAATTCCTGTAATGAGAGAGAGAGAGAGAGAGAGAGAGTTTTAGAAAAGACATCAACATATTGAAACTTATATATACAAAAAGAAAAACGAACAAAAATTCAATAAAATGATCCAAAAAATTTAAGAACTCATATATATGTATATATAATATTGACCAGAAATAAAATATACTCAATAAAAAATAAACATATTAAAAATGAAATGAATGGAATATAAAACAGGACGTTTTAAATATAGAGTGAACCAAGTCTTGTGTGCTTTGATTATAAATATTTGTTTTGCTCAAACTATTATAATTAGACATGTGTGTATGTTTTTTTTCGATCTATTGTAAATGTCATTATGAATTTCTTATATACCATTTACCTCATTAAGGCGTTTCAGGGCTCTTAACCTATATTTGTGCACTTGAAAAAAACATCCTTCTTCAATCCAATGTAATTTAGCAATAAAACAAAACAATCATTTGAAATTTTTATCACATGATAATCATATATATTTACATTATTTCTCAAATTTTCAGAGAATTTGAGCGAAAAATTTAAAAAGTTATAAAGAAATAAAAATTGGGCAATTTTTTAAAAATTTGCAAATTAGTATTTTACACCGCGCAGGATTCTGAAATACAAAATTGATCAAAATTTACAAAATTAATTTTACTAGGTTCAAAAATGTTCACTTTCGAAGTTATACTAACTTTTAAGAAATTTAGAGAAAAAAAATATTTTTTAAATACAATTATAACGAAAATTTTAAAATTTTAAGAAAAAAATAAATTTAAATTCAAATAAAAATTTATTAATTCTTTTTTTTTAAAATTTTAGTATAAGTTATAAAGAGCCTTATTTTGAACACATGCTTAAAATTTCAAATTGATATAAATAGTTTCTGAGAAATCCTGCGCGCAAGCTAAAATTTGTTGTTTTGAGAAAAATGAAGTTAAAGATACGAAAGAGATAGGGTTTTTGCTTAAATTTCACTGGTTATTTCTCAATAACTTCCGAAGTTTTTACAGTATCAGCAAAATGTTGGTAACAAAATGCTTAAGAAAGTTGAGACTTTAACATATATTTTTTTTCAAAAAATTGAAAATTTGCAATTTAATAGTCCTTAAATTCCAACGTGTGTCCTGTGACATCTGTGCGCCCCTTTTGGGACACCTGTGACTTGCCTCCCACGGCCGGATCAGTTTTAGGAGAATTGATCACCACATGTGCAAAAACACCTGTAGTCGCTAATTATTTTCCACCCCAACCGGATGAAGTGGGAGAGAAAGGACGCCGACAACGGTCAACAGCTGAGATGGCAAGGGACTCGAGAAAAAAACCAAGAGTGGAGAGCAAAACCTTCGCAATGAACGGACACAAAGATCCCTCACAAAGCTATTTTGGAACTCTAAAATCATCTAATAGTACTAAATTCAATATTAATGTAAATAGCTGTGACTTAATTAAACTATACTATTATATTTAAAATCACGCGACCTTTACTGCTTCAAACATCCAGTCCTCTGCTAACTCGGAAAATGTATAAGCAGTATTTCAGTTATCGACAAGTAAGTGTTGTGGCGGATGTATACGCGTTATTATTCCACTAATCTTCTTGGGGAAACTTTGGTGCTAGCATTCGCGTTAATTCACGGCCTCTCAAGAAGAAACCCTGATATTTAAATTAGTTTGACTATATAAAGTCTATAGGTTTTGTAGATGTAAGATAGAAGGAGCCGGAGAGCTGTTGCGGTGATACGTAGGTGAGAACATTAGAATATTCCATCGAGTATTTTACAAACATAGCGCGAGTTAAGGAAATAGTTGCTAAGATATTAAATTATTAGATTGATTATCTAAGATAGATTGAATGAGATTTAGTTATCGCATCATTAGCGCTTGTTCTTCTTGCCTAGTTCACTTACTCGTGTTTACTTAGAGTTATTCAGGAGATTAGATTGTTCACTATATATATATCACTCCTAGGGTTTCCTTTTGTAGTTTCACTTGTGATTGATTAAGTGTGTTTGAAGAGAAATAAAATAATAGTTATTATGGAATTTGCTGGTGATGCTTTGTTTCCTCAAACACCTTTAGGTAGGCAAGACGGTGATAGAGGGGTGCCAAATTGACCACCCCCACAGTGTTAAGTTTAACAATTCCTTCTCTCATATTCGGCGTGCCACTTCTAGGAAGATTCTTAAGGCTGCTTTTTTCAATTCCTATTATTAGCTCACTGTCTCCATGTATATATTTACTTATATATCTTGTTAGAATTTTCATGGTTAATAAAGCATTTTCTATTCATCCATTCAAGCTCAAATAAGTTTTTAAAACTTGTAGTGGATGACACACACACACACACTTGATGTTAATACACTTTCTTCAAATATTAATTCATTAATTAAATTAATTACCGGTTTTAGACGCCAACTTAGATTCAACTTGTTGTATCAAAGTAACTTTTAAAACAGTGACAAAAGTTAGCGTTGAAAACCGGATTTTCAGCCAAACTAGCCAAACAGGGTGTTCAATGTTACAACAATGCAGACAAACCATGCTCTTTTTTCAATTCGTACTATTAGCTCACTCTCTCCCTATATATATATATATATATATATATATATATATGTATATATGTAATAATTTTCAGTAATTTAAACTTGTATATCGTTTAATTACTTATGGTCCATCCCTTCAGGAACCATGTTTAATTAATAACCTAGCTAGCCACCTAAAGCTACCTATTGAACCTACATCATTCCACCCACTACTATAGATCATGTGACTGCCCACTTTCTATAAATACTGAGATTTCTGCAGACTTCCGTCTTTGTCTTTCGTCATGCAATCGGCTGCAGCTTGGTTTGTGCTTTGTGTCTTCTTGTTATGTTGGAACGCTATATTTTAAATGTTCAATAAACTGTATTTACTATTTCAAAGGACTGCCTCGCCAATACCATCAAAAATAGTGATCATATTAAGGAATCCCTTTCAACAGTCACGTTATATCATATATATATCTTGTTCAAACTGTCAGTCGTTAATGAAATACTTTCTATTCATCCATTCAAAGTAGGATTTGACTAAAAAATTTTCTTTTATAATACTTGTTTTTTTTAAAACATTTTATACCATCGCTTTATTGATTTTGATCCAGGGGGTTTGTTTCCATAACAAAGTCGAAATATACGCTGAAACGCTGAATATTAATAGGCGATTTCTTTTTGTGAAACCAAAGGAGTCTCTTGAATCGACATTTCGGCAAAAAATGTCTTTCTTACAATGTGTCTCCTGAGTCACTCTTGAAGCCGCCTTCTTTCTTTGTACAGCATGATAAAAAATACTAAACCTGATCTATCCAATGATACATATGTTGCATTTATGTATTAAATGGTTATTTGAAATAAATTTATTTTTCTAATCAGGGCAAAGACTTTGGGTTCATCCTATATATGTAATTGAGAGAGAGAAAAAAGGGAGCTATTTTAAGACTATTGAATTGTATCAGCAATTTTTATGACTCCTTAATGCAAAAAATAACCTTGAGTTATAGAATTCGTAAGTAAGATATACTGTGGCCTTCAAAAAATAAGGAACAACATGTTTTTCGAAGCTCATCGTAAAAAGAATGGCAGTAACAATAAAATTTATAGTTTATATATATGATAAAAACGAACTTTATACAGATTTACGAAAAAAAATAGCAGCCACTTTTTTTAATAGGAAAGAATAGATATATATGAGCGAGAGAAAAATATGCATATATCAGGCTTTCGTTATTACGCGTGTAACTTTTGTTGATTTATAACTATTATGTATGATTTAGCAGATTTGTTGACAATAGGCAGTGGGGTCTCGCAATGTCTGAGAGAAGCCTTTTGCCCGATTCGTTAAGGTGGAGGGTGTACGGATGGATGGAAATGGGGATGTCACAGGCTAATGCTGCTTGGCGTCTTAATGTGTCTCGTAATGTAGTCCATCGCCTCTGGAGTAAATATCAAACCGAAGCATCTGAGTCCAAAAGACATGTTCCAGGCCGACCACGAGCTACAACACCATCAGGAGACCGTTTTATAGCTGTTTCGGCCTGAATGATAAAAAGGATTTCTGTGCTGTAATTTTTTGCAGACCACTCTGTAACATCAGGTAGAAGAATTTCCGCTAGTACGGTGCGAAAGCATTTTCACAATTCAGATCTCCGTGCAAGGCGACCAGTTTTGTGTGTACCCCTCAACAGACAACAGAGAAGGGCCCGCTTATCTTGGGTAACAGAACACGTTTCCTGGACCAGACAGGGATGGGCTTCTGTACTCTTTACAGACGAGTCTAGATTCACACTGGAGAACGATTCAGGACGTCTACTCATTTGGAGGGAACGAAGCACCAGATATCATCAATCCAATACTATTGAAATACACAGTTGCCGAGGTAATGGATTATGGTTTGAGCAAAGATCTCAATTGGTGCTCACATTGACCTGCATGTGTTCCAGGGAGGACCTCTAACTGGTGTGAGATATCGGGATGATATCCTTGATCCATATGTCTGCCTGTATGCTGGTGCAATTGGCAATGATTTTATTCTGATGGATGATAATGCACGACCTCACCGAACTGTAATTGTTGAGGAATATCTTGAGTATCTTGGTTTGAAGCGAATGGAATGGTCAGCTTGATCTCCAGACTTAAATCCGATAGAGCATCTTTGGAACTGTCTTGGTAGACAAGTTGCTGTTTTAAGACCTCTTCCAAGGTCTTTGGGAGATCTGGAACCAAGCTCACTCCGTTTTTGGTCTTCGCTTCCCAATTCGGTAACCGACAACTTAATTGACAGCATGGAAATTCAATGCCGCCAATGCATTCAAGCTACGGGTTGGCATATTCCTTATAAAAACACATTTTTGTTATGTTTCTGTGACATTTTACCACATAAAACTGTGATTTTTATTTTTTTCCAAGAATGAACTTTTCCAGCGAGATTGCCTTATTTGTTGTAAATCATTTTTGAATTTTTGTTATGTAAACTTCGATCTTGCTGACACTACACAACTGTTTTGTGCACATGTCATTGAAATTTGGTGTTTCTACATTCATTAATTTGCAAATGAGGTGCAAAAAACCGGTTTTTCCGTAACTTTTGGAGGCTTGTGTATTTAGCCCAGCTGAGATCTTGAAAACTCAAGAAGTAAAAATGGAAATATTTTATATATGAATGAACATCGGTGTATGTATTTCTGCATCGCCGGTAGGTAAGCAAGGACACAGTTTGGATTAGTTTTAATTTTGAACATGTGTAAATATGATATAAATGGGCCATAGTTAGTTAAACTGAATAACGAATTTGAACAACAGTTAGTTTCAATATTAGGGAAAGTTAGGAATAGACTCACATATGTTTATCACAGGTAGCAGACATCTTGACATATTTATCAGCTATTTCTTGTTGATAATTTTATTAAAAATTAAATTAAATTTAATTAAAGATTTATTTCCTCCACTATCCATTTTTGAAAGTACAAATGTCATTAGAAAAATAGTCTTGTTCAGAGATACACAACCTCAGAGCCGTTTTTAACATTCCCGGGACCCTAGGTACTTCAAATTCTTTAGCCCTCCTCCTTCAGTTCTTACCTTGCCAGTTTTCGTGCGGAAAGGGATTTTCTCTAAATTCTTTTCTTCTTTTTCCTTTCTTTTTTTGTAGTTTGGAGTCTTTCCATTATCCACAAAATTTCACCTCCGTGTCGTGGACTGAAAATCGTAAAGAAAGTACAGTGGCATGGGTTGGGCACTCTTGTTCCTTTCTTAACTTACAACATTTTGGATCACCCACCATTTTGTAAATTAGTACATTACATTATAAAAATTACAGTACAGAGTATGCATCTGTGGTGTAATGGAGAATATTAGGGCCCCCCTGAAAAGTTCGGTTTGGGGTCTCAAGCTGGATCTTATAAAGGTTATGAGTTGCAAAACCATGACCATTGTGCCACGTAGAATCCTGCCCCCCTCACCATGCGGGAGTGTACGTTACGCCACTGGTATAAATTATTGTACGAACTGTTTTCACTTGTCAGTTATCATTTTTTCATCGCTTATTGCTGTAATATCTTTTACTTTCAGACGTCTTAATTCTTTGTTGAGTCACTATCATTGTATTGGTACAACAAAGGGGTTTTTTTTAGCTTTGATCATCGCAAAATCATTAATAACATCATTGTAATCAATTTCCATTGCAATATCATTTTGAGGGCATAACAACATGAAACTATTAATCGTTTCATTTTCCACATAATTAGATTTCATTTCAGCCTTTACTCTCTAATGGGCAGAAATGCTTCCCTTCATGACTCGCTAGGCGGTGGTACGTTAGCTATAATTTAAATTTTTTCTCGGTTTTCACTCTCCTAATTTTTGTTCTCCCAAATCTTTTGCGCTCTAGGTGCCTAAGCGTGGAAGAGGCCCTGCTCAACCGGCGGCTCACCGGGCCTTTTTAAGTGGCCCGGTCATAACCCATTGCTCTGAGAAATTCATTTATTTATTTATGAAAATTTGGTTGGAAATTATTTATTAAAAAATCAAATATATCAATTTTGTTTTTTGCTGTCGATGTCACATGATGCGAATTGATATTTTTTTTCTGACCAGTGATAATTGGAAACAGTGGAGTACCGACCATATTATAAGTGGGACTAATTTTTAACTATCTTTCATATCATACAAGTGAAAAATATTCCAAGAAAATAGATTGCTTCATGACGATTGGGAAATTGACTGTTTTGTAGTAAAAAACAAGCATGGTTCAATAAATGTTTGATTTGTCACAAAAGTGTATTTAAAAATTACAAACAAACAGGAATCGTTCAATGACACTTTTCTTAGAAGATCTCTTTCGCAGGAGATGATAAATAGGCTTTCTTGAAAAATCTTTATAACAGCAAAAATATATTTGTCAGTGGTAATATCTCAGCGTTAACAAAGGTATGAAATTATGAAATTTGTTATATAATTGGTTATCATATGAAACCATTTACTGATGCAGAAATTGTGGAAGAATGGTCTTAAATGCTTTCCATTAAGAAAAAATTCAGTAAAAAAAAAGTAAAAAAAATATTTAAAAAAATAATTAAAAAAAAAAACAAAATAGGAATTATAATATTTTGATCAATTTCCAAATTTTAAATTTCCTATGTTATCTAGATCTTAAAGCATTTCTCTCCCCTTTCGCTTAATCCTCATGTTGCAGCCCGCGTGAAATAGCTAACATATCTATGCTACAATGCAGAAAAAAGGTTGAGTACCCCTGGTGTAATGTGTTGCTCTCTATAATATCTATTACATCTAGCATTCACGCGAACGTTTGTTTTGGTCTTGGCAACCCTTCGGACGCCTGCGCAAAAACACGTAAAAATGCTGTACCTTGTACAATTCCAGTCAATTTTAGTCGACTCGATACTTCTACAACAACCGAATCTATCTTAAATAAGCAGTTTATAATTTACACGCGTGAGCGTTAGTTGTAATTCACGGTATTAAATATTTACGGCAGTAGATTAAAACAAAGTCATAGATACACTTTTAAGTCGTAAGCGAACATTCGACCATTATAAAGTATCAACAAGTACACAGAGGAACATGGTTCCGAAAATTAAATCAAGGGAATATTCTGAAGAATACTTAAATTTTGGATTAACCACTACTGAAGTAAATGGAGAACAAAAGGCCCCTGTATGATTATGTGTAGAAACTTACAAATCCGAAGAAAACGTGGAAGTTGTTTTTAAAAACATTGAAAATCATTTAACCATGATGGCAAAGAATTTTTAAAAACATTTTCTTGCTGAGTACATTTTGATAGCCAGTTGCATGTGGGTTAGTTATCCATTTCAAAATACTTTAGAAGAGCTTTTAACTACCGAAAAAGAAATCTTCATAGATTTTACATCCTGTGGCGAAATTAAATGTCATTTTTGTAATAAATCGCTCTTCGAATTGTAGGCATATGAGGATGATGAATTTTCTAGTGTGAAAACAAAAGCATTTCGTATACTATATTACCCCATTTTCAAGATCCTATGTCTGTGAAATTGGATTTTCTGAGGTGGCTGCTTTGAAGACAAAATATAGATCTCAGCTAAATAGAGAAAAATAACTCAAAGTATCAATTTCTAATATTAAGCCTTTCTTTGAAAAATTTTGCTCTTCAAGAAGAGCCCATGGAAGTCACTAATAATTATTAAACTTGTTCTTAATTCAGAATTAAGAAATTAGTTAAATACCTTGTGCATTACTGATGCATTTCCGAACAATATTTGTAAGTGAAAAATATTTCTCAACGTGAGTATCTACAAAAACCAAGAGTATAAACAAATTAAACTCAGTGTTTGTGTAATACGATTACGGTGAATCCTTACTAGGCTTATTTTAAAAGTTTGTGTGCAGAAATGCATGCACATATCGCAGTTTCTAAACATAATGCAAGGGTAGGTGACACTTGGATCACAGATTAATATTATTAATCAGTAGATTTTAATAAAAGTAGATTAAAGTTTTATTAATAAATGCAATATTTTTAATTCTTTTTACATAAAGTACCTATAACATGTTTATCAACTTAAAATATTATTTTAAAATATATTCTTCTAAGTGTTTGTGTAAAATAGAGTTCTACGAAAATACTTTTTTAGCTATACACTGCATTGCATGGTGCTACCCTCTTGTGACAAATTTATTAGAAAATACAAATCATGCTGCTCTGCTCTACAGAATAAAGTGAACAAATGTACTGAGAATGATACCTATTTGATCAAATATTTTTGAAACATCAAAATATTGCAAGAGACAGTTGGGAGCCGTTTTTATTATTTTACGAATGACACCAGCCTTTTCTCATTTTTATAAACCTATTTTCACTTAGTTAACATATAATGCAGATGCATAGTAACGCACAAGTAAAATTGATTAATTTTCAAACAAATTTCATTTTTAAAATTAAAATTTGATTAGCTTTATATTGATTCAAAGGCTTCTAATGTAATTAATTTCTGGCATGTCAGAAAATTTGGAAATAAATATATATATATGTCGCTTTATAAAATGACATGCAAATATAAATAAGCCTTTTCATTAATGAAGTGAAGAAGAGCAACTGATTCAAATTATGAGAATCCTTTGCAGTTCTAGATAATAAATTTAGTACTAAAAATATATAATGACTAGATAAATCAAGACAGGTTCCAAATTAGCATTAATGTTAAGTATTTTCTGTACGATGTAATAGATATTGTTTTTTTTATATACAATAATTAAACCATTTTTAAAAAAGTCAATTATCTAGCGAAACGCACTTTATATATATATATATATTTAAAAGATTATAAAACATAAAATCATGGTCAGTGTTCCCTCTGATAATAGAGAGAATTGTCAAATACAAGTTCCAAATTCATCTATCTTTCTCAGTGCCAGCACAGCTGTAGTTCAGTCAAACGAGACTGGCAGCTATAGAATCACCACAAAACGATGATTCTCTACTCACTACTGTGAATTGGTGCTTCATGAAGCTCGAGCCAATTCATTAAACTGATGAAGTTATTCCTTTTCCTTCCCTTAACAAAGGAGTATCTGTCCTTATTTGTATTTACCAATACATAACCATAAGCGCAAAACGATTTAAAAATGCTCGAGTAATAAATACAGTGCAGCTGTTTTCATTTGTTAAAACATTGGAACATGGTATGCAAAATGTGGACCAGTTTTAAACAGAATTTAAGTGCTTTCGAATTTACCAAGAGCGTATACGCTGCAGGTGGAGATGCTGAGTTAAGAAAAGATCAATTTTTCAATTCCTACTATTAGTTCACTCTCTCCCAATAAATATACATATATCTTGCTCATATTTTCAATCTTTAATAAAATACTTTATATTCATCCATTCAAGTTCAAATACATTTATTTAAAATTGTAGTGGTTGGCACTTGATGTTAATACATAAATTGAAAAGGAATAAAGAGTACCACAAACAAAATAATAGCCCAACATCATATATAGAAAGGTTAATCGTTCGGTGTGTCCCTGAAGAGCAGTGGATAGCTCATTGGACTTCTAATCCAAAGGTCATGGGTTCGAACTCCACTTAAAATGGCCTGATTTCTGAGAATATGATTTCTTTTTTATTAAACTACTAGCTGCATAGCCCGGATTTTTACCCAGTCTATAAGTTCTCAATATTAGCACGTCTACGAGTGGGTGCGATTTCTTTTTTTATATCCCATTAAAATTCCCTTTTTCGAAACCCATTTGACTTCTTTGCCCATTGTACGGGTTTCTTCCCCCCCCCGTATAGCCCGGCCTTGCACGGGCTGTTACCAATGGGTGTATAACTTAATCCCCATGTGCATGATGGTAGAAATTCTGTGTGTGTTCGCGCGCGCAATGTGAGGTTTTTCAGTGATTGTCGCTAATAATAAATTAGTTCCTGTAATTACTGATTCTAGCTGCATGGCCTGGCGTTGACCGGGCATTCTCTACTGTAAATTTTCCCTTCCCTCCAACACTTTCAATATACTTTTTCAATTCCTACTATTAGATCTCTCTCTCTCTCTCTCTGTATGTATGTATATATATATATATATATTGTTCAAAGTTTCAATCGTTAATAAAATATTTTCTATTCATCCATGCAAGTTCAAATATATATTTTAAAACTTAAAATGGTGGACATTTGATGTTATTACAGTTTTTTTCAAATATAAATTCATCAATTAAATTTAAAAAAGAATAATAGTAACAAACAAAATAATAGTCCAACAGCATATGTAGAAAAGAAGTTTGTTCGTTGTGTCTCTATAATCCAATGGATAGCGCGTTGAACTTCAAATCCAAAGGCCGTAGGTTCGAATCCCACCTGGGATTGAGTAATTTCTGAGAATGTGATATTTTTGCTGTACTCTTTTATTGGAATAATTAAGTTTAATTAATGAATAAATATTAACAAACAAACAAAAATAGTTCAACACCATATATAGAAAGGAAAATATTGTTTTGTACTTTCTCACTTAATATTGTAATTCTGTCATATGCATATACATACTTATATTAATTGTAACTATTTAATAAAAAAGTAACTAAAACAAAAATTTTCTTTGTTGACCTAAATAGTAATTGACTTAAAAATGACTTTTTTTATAATACTTGTATTTTAAAAAGTTAAAGATTATCAGGTTCATTATATTTTTTAAAGATAACATGCAGAATTCATTAAGAAACTGGTTAATTATGGTTTGCTCTTATTTTTAATATTCAAGAAATATTAAAAACAGTTGCATGCCGAAAAAAGACAGAAAAGTAGAAATTTTTACATTTCTAAATTAAAAAATTTTATGCAATTGTGTTCATAAAAGAATAAATTATTAAAAGTTTGATTTAAGTATTTTGATTGTTTTTTGAAATCTCGTAAAAAAAATTTTCGGCACATTTTATTTTTTAAATCACTGATTCTAAAAGATCAAAGTGTGAACATTTTAAAAATCATTTTCATTTGCACACATCGATATTGATTCATTTTAGAAAACAATCAAAATATGTGCCAAGTTTCGTTGTTTTGTTAAAAAAACAAAGGATTGTGGTGGATTAAAAATATATAAGAATGAAAAGGGAAAAAGGCTCTGGAAATTTATTTACATCCTCTGTATAAAATCATTCAAAAAGAAAATAATACTATGTGATAAAAATATATTTCAGAATGCTTAAGGATTTTATTCCACTGTTCTTCAATGCATCATTCTGTAAGAATGAAGAAAGCAAACAGTTGTTGTAAAAAAAATAAAAACTTGTATGAAAAACGTTTACTTGTAATGAATGAAAAGAGCATAAAAGAGAGAAATTCCTGTAATGTTTCATCACTCAAAGCTACCCCCTTCCCTTCCCATTTCTAAATGGAGCCACGAACCGAGTGACCTTCGTTGATACTCTCGCGCATGAGCAAAGCACTCAAAATCTTGGAAATGTTTTTTTAAGTTTTCATTTTTTTTAAGAACTTAATTTTTAAGTTGAAGTTTCCAATTTTTACACATCGATTGAAAACAACGATAATTCTTAAAGAAAAATTGTAACAAAAATACTGCTTAAATTATTTCTCGCAAAAACGATATTGTACAAAAACACAAAATGTTTTAAAATTCGTAATTTTTAAGCCATTTTTTTCTTTTTTGTGCGCATCTTGACTTACATTGTTCTACAAATAGGGAAAATGTTTCGTGCGATTATCTTCATAAATGACGAAGTTATTAAATGTTTTATTCAACTTTGAGTATATTTTGAAAATTCGCAAAAAAAAAAAGGTTTTGATACTTCATATTTTAATTGACTGACTCTAAAAGAGAAAGGCATGAACTTATTTATTGTAGAATATCGTTTTAATAACATGACAATTAAGTGATACGCAATGATTTAGAAATCATTTTCATAAAAACAAATCAATTTTGACTCATTTTAGAAAAAATCATACAAAATGTTAAATATAGTTATTTTGTAAAAAAGAAATATACTGCATCGTGGCGAAATAAATTAGTTTTCCGATTCTGTAGTTATTTCTGTCTGAGTTTGATGGCGACAGTTAGAATGTTGTTTTAAAAACGTGAAAAAAAGTCGGGCGATCCTTCATTGGCGCGTAGCCAGGTATTAGAGGAATAAACAATACACAGGATTAAAACAATTATACGCTTTTTAAGGCATTTAATTAATATCATTTTAACTAGTTGCAATATCGGAATATAAATGGTCCAAACGGCTTCCTTGGATCATTCCTGATCTTTTGGTACTTTCTTCGAGTTTCTGCATCTTGCGGTTCATTAGAAAATAAAGCCACATACAAATATACATACGCTTGCTTAATTTCGAATAAAATAGTGTAGATTTTATTAGAATAATTAAATTTATTGAAAGCATAAATAGCAACAAACAAAAAAATAGTCTAAAACCATATATAGAAAGGAAAATGGAAAATTGCAAGGAAAATCGCTTTCTATTTTCCCACTAAATATTGTGATTCTGTCATATGAATATACATATTTATATAAAATATAACTATTTAAGAAAATGTAACTAAAATAAAACTTTTCTTTGTTGAACTAAGTAGGAACTGACTTATTTTTTATATTACTCGTTGATTGCTTTTTCGCCTCTCGTGAGCTGTATATTGGCAACTATGCAGACATGACAAATCTTCAAATGTGAGAGACATTACTTGGTGGCACCATCTAGTAGCCAGCGGGCAAAGGAAGTAAAATGTAGAAAAGTGGAATTCTGTGTTTCTCAAAATGGCAATCCATCCGCGCAGAAAAACCGAAGCTTCTGTCTGGCCGGTGAAATTTAAATAACAAATCGCTTTAAACAGAAGCCGCTTAAGTCATCATGAAAAATACTGAATTGGCTTAAAATTAAATTAAAAAGGGGAATATACACACTACTACTGAAAAATCAAAAGAGGCGAAATACCAAAAACAGTGTTGAGCTTTATGTGGAAAGACATTTTTTAAGCGCAGAATTAATATAGAAGAAAATAATTTTAGTTTGATAAATTACCATATTCCACATGCAAAGCAAACAAAATAAGTAAAAGTAAATAATAGAGGTTAAGTTTCGCTTAAAAGATTTAAAAATAAAGAATTATTTAAATAATATTTGAATAGAACATATTTCACAATACAATTATTAAAAGATACTGCATCATTTGTTAACTGGAAAAGGTTGATAATTACGATATGAAGCAGATCTAGGTCTTTTTTTCCAGAGTTGGCAATGGGGGTGTCAAAAGCTGGAAAGATTCCTAAAAGGTTACTTTGCAGAACTTGGAAAATCAGGTGTCAGAAGGATTTAGAATACGAAAAAGGCAGGTTCTAAGAGAGATCACTTGATTAGTCGAGAATAAGTAGATAAATTTGTTTCTTCCACTGCTACAGCAATCTTTGGTATATTTCAGTTAAATTTCCATTTGTTTAAAAGACAAATACTTAGAGAACATTTAATGCATTAAAGCATTACAAAAAAAAATCCATTTTATTCTTAAAATTATTGCTTATTTCCAGTTAAGCATTTTAGATTGAGTTTTTAAAAATCAAGCCATTTTGGAATCTTAATTAAATGGGACATCTTTTGAATTCTCGTACCTAGGGCAGAATGTAGCATTTTTCTTTTAGTAGAGAGTCAAAAATAGGGGGAAATCGTTGTCTCAAACTATGCTATATTTAACTAAACCACAATTTGCGCTCAATCTGTGGTTGTGATTAATAGCACGGATAAGTAATATCATATTAGTGGGAAAAAAATCAGTGTAAAAAACAGAAATTCATAGTCACAGTAACTAATGATACGATGATGGATGTCAACAGATGTGTTTTTTAAATAAAGATGCACTTGAAGAATTGGTTGTGATAGTCCCTGGCGTGGCACTTGCGCCTGCGCAAGTGCCACGCCAGAGGGCTCTTTTTCGGGAAAAACATGAAATTTTACTCAATAAACTAGAATGATGAGAAAAAAATGCAAAACTGGGAAAAGCTGTCAGTTGGAGAGAATGTTGGGATTTGCATGCTTGGTAAGAAGAGGAAGTCTTACGCAAAACACACAGGAAAGTTGTTGTTAGCTCGTACCGATTTTCTCAAAGAATAGCCCAAGAATAAATATCGCCCTAAATCCTATCCAGGTAGAGGAAATTCAGGGTTAATCCACGGATTTTTCTTAGCTCAAATGTAGCAATTATGTGTGTTAATTTCCATTGAGGTAGAAATGAGCCTCGTCGCTCCGCACAGTCATTCCAAGGTCATGGCAGATCAACAGTCATTCTGTTAAGATAACTGATATCGAACGAAAGACGTTGTGGCGTTTTCCTATAAAGCAGCTCCTGAGTTTTTGATGGATCATGTATGAGAAGTAGTGTATAATGTTTTATGTGTACTTTTCGGACACTGCAGTAAGAAGAGTCTGTCTGTCGAGGAATTGCACGAGTGCTACTGCCCCAAACTCTGATGTATGTGACTGTACGTCTTGCATTTGATGCCATAAACAAATACCGGTGTGACACGTTTAAGGTCTCTTCCAGGTGAAACCCCTAATTTCCCCGTCTCTTCAAATCCCTTAATCATTGTCTGGATACCTTTAGTTGACATACGACCAAGCCGTAGATTGTGTCTATAACGAAATTCACGGACTGCAGCGGAAGCATTCGACCTCATTCTTAAAATCGCTTCACTAATAACGCCCGTTTAACTAAAGAGGCCGTCATTAGTACAGCTGGAAACATTGACTTAAACTTGACACAGTCTGCAAACGTGTTATACTCTAACCTGTATGTTTTGCATAAAGCTTCTAATTCTTCTTCCCAAGCATTCAAAACTCGACATTTTTCTCCTACATTTGACAGCTTTTCCTGGTTTTGAATTTTATTACTCATCATTTTTGTTTTGGATTGTTAATATTGTTTTAGTATTCCGTTTTGGTTGTTTATTGAGTTGCATTTTATGGTTTTCCCGAAAAGGCGCCCTCTGGTGGACATTTGAAACTAATTTTTTTTTTTACAAAATTCCATGAGCGCATCTCGTGTATAACCCATATACAAAATTATATTGCATTTTTAACCGTTTCAGCAGTAGGAGAACGTTTATAAAGGAAGTTTAATTATGACCCTCTGGTACATACCTAACCCATAAAAGTAAATATCTAAATAGAATAGTAATCTTAAATAATATTGTAACAGTACAGCATCATAATTGTTAACTTTGCTTCTAAACGAAACTGTAACAGTAAGGAAACGCACATAAATAAAAAGAGATAAATTACAAAAATAATTGTTTTAAAAAAAGGAGAGGCTTGTCAGCTAAGAATGTTAGTAAAATAATTTTTTTGGAAGAAGAGGACCAAGAAGGAATACATTTAAAATTTTAACTCGTGGTTCTACCTTTTGAATGTATGCAAAAAATGAAACATCATAGGCGGAAAAATTAGAGAGAAATATATATATATATATATACTAGCTGATGTTCCCGTTCTTCGCACGGGTGAGTTTAAAAATTAAACAAAACAGATTGAAGGATAAAGAAGTTTTTAATGAATTAATTTTACATGAAATTCAAATTAAACAAAAAAAGGTTTTTGCATATCTCAGCTGAACAAAAAAAAACCCATATTTGTTAAATTATAAGTCTGAAGGTGTAATAGCTGATAAAAAGAATTTTTTTTTATTTATAACGCCCCGTAACTCTCTTGTGGGTCGATTTTTGAAATCACCTTCTTAAACTGATCTCTGCTCAGCAAAAGTAACCCATTGTTATATATTTTTGAGTAATGATTGCTTAAAATAGTGTAAATAATTTACATCTGGATGTGTAATATGTTAGTAATTACTTTCTGTTGTATTTATTTTATGTCAAAGTTGTAATATTCGCAAGCAACGCCATTCCTTACATAAAAATAACGATTCAATGGAAACATTGCGAAATGTTGAGCCAAAGTTGGCATTATTTTTGGCGACTATGTTGGTAGCTTGGCGATTTATTGAACGGTTCAAAAGTTACTTTGCTGTAGCGTCCCCTGGTGGGGTGCTGCAACAAAGAGGACAGTACAAAAACATTCTCTACAAAAATATACATATTTATGCCAATTCTGATAGTGATCAGTTGAACGGTGTTGGAGTGAAACCGTTTCATGCATACAACATCCATTTATATATATATACAGGAGACCGGCTATGTTCTGATCCCTATACTGTGCGGTTTACGTGTTGAGAAGTGACACCGATAGACACCTAGCAGGAATAACTGATCGAGTGGTATCTGATAAATTATCGAACGCAAGAAACGAAAATCATTAAAGTACTAATATTGCTGTCAAAAATAGCGGTTGATAGTAGAAAAGTAAAAATTTAGGGTTGTATGGAAGTTAAAATTAAAAATTTTGTCCAAAAAATAAAAAAATAAAAATTTAGGGTGGGCTACCCTTATCACTTAGGGGTATAAAAAACAGTTTACGTCAAACTATCAGACCTACTGAATATTCGCACAAAATTTCATAAGAATCGGTCTAGTTTAATTTATCTCGTGTCACTTATTTGAAATAATGATAACGAAATAAAAGCAATTAAGTTTTTCTCAAATATTTTTTATATTTTTTTCTGTGTAATCTGATGCAATATATAAATTTTTGAATTAAACATATGTACAAAAAATGGTGAAGAAAAATTTACTCGCCAAATTTGATGATTTTTTATTTGTTATAGATACCTATTTTGCTATTGTAACCCATGAGCAGGGTGATTTATATGGTGGAACAGAGAAGAGTCACACATATGGCGCGAAACCGATTTTCGACGCCAAGCGAAACAAACGGCGAAATCAGGGGCAAGACAATTACGCGTTTTAAGGTTTTTAATTAATATCTTTTTAAATAATTGCAATATCGAAATGAAAAATAGTTTACGTCCTATTCTCAGACCTACTGAATATACGCACAAAATTTCATAAGAATCGGTCAAGTCGTTCCGGAATAGTTTGGTTACAAACACTGTGACAGGAGAATTTTATTTATTAGATATATATATACTAAACAACTGTACATATATGTATATATATACAGTGGTGGTCAAAATTGTGGACACTTATTGTTATGTTTTTTATATTTGTATGCTTATAGAAAATGTTGCGTTGCACAAAATGCAAAGTCTTTTACATCCTTTTAAAGAAAAAATTCAATTCTAAATTCAACACAAAAAAACAAAATTAAAATGTTTGCAATACAAAGAGTTATACGTCAATAACTGTTGATATACATTACATATATACTGACGATAGCATTGAGTTATCAGTGTTTAGTGTGTGATGTAGTCTTTATTTTTTATTACATCTTCACATCAATGATTCATTGAGCTGAAAATAGTTTTAAGCTCTTCCTTTGTTATTACATGATGCCACAGGAAATAGTTATATCCTCATTTAGTTCTTTTTCATTTCATGGATACATCATTCGGGCAAGAGTTTCCAGACGGAACCACAAGTTTTTGATAAGATAGAGGCCAGGACAACAATTGTATTTAGTCAATAAGAAATAACATCAAATAAAAGATTAGATTGGACACTCAGATAGAGATGTATGTCAAGAAAGTAGAATTTTCTATGTTAAAATTGCAAGACAGGCGGGTGGTTCAATGACTACCTTTGGTGACTGAGAGTTTTACTTAAGATGTCAAAAGACAAATTTAATAAAAAACAAAGCAGTAAAAGGCAGAAAAAGGTGCAACACATTTGTTAATGATAGAAGAACAAAACTACTACGTCTCCAATATAGAAGAATGTCGTAAACTGCCGTCAGAAGTGATTTCAATGATGCTTGTCTTTCTGTGAGTTCAAAAACAGTCAGGTGAAGAATAGCAGATGTTAGACTAAGAGGTAGAATTCCACAAAAAAAAGCCTTATCTCAATTTACAGCAGTGCTAAAAAGACTGCAGTTGTCAAAGGCACACATTATTTGGTCAAATAATTAGTGGTCAGGAGTTATACGGAAACAAAAATATTGTTATTTGGTAGTGATGGCCGAGAATATGTAAGACTTTGAAAAGGAGAAGTGCTACATCCTGACCGTTTCCAGGCAACATTCAAGTATCTACACAATTTCATGATTTGGTCATGCATATCAGCAGATGGTATCGGTTGTCTTCATATGATCGATGGGACACTGAATGTCAGAAAATACATTTACACCATTCTAGAACCCAAACTTCTACCTTTCGACAGGGATCTATTTACCAACAATGCTTCGTTTATTTTTCAGTAAGTTTCTGCTCCTTGTCACACAGTAAAGTAATAGAAAAATTGGTATCATTCTAAGATCTTTAAGTTATTGTCCTGACCAGGAAACAGTCCTGATCTCATTCCTATCAAAAACTTGTAACAACTTTTGGAAACTCTTGCCCGAATAAAGTACCCATGAAATAAAAAAGGACTAATTAAGGATATAGTTGTGTCCTGCAATCATGTAATCACCAAGGAAGAGCTTACAACTATTTTCAGCTCAATGAAACACCGATTTGTAGCTGTAATAAAAAATAAAGGTTACCCCACTTAGTAGTGATAATTCACATCATCAGTATATCTAATGTATATCGATAACTATTGCCGCATAACTTTTTTAAGTTTCATAAATTTGAATCTGGTTTTTTTTGTATTGAATTAAGTATTACATTATCTTTAAACTGATATAAAAGACTTTACGTTTAGTGCAACGCAACGTTTTCTATAAGCATGCAAACTTAAAAAACATAACAATTTTAAAAAGTGTCCACAATTTTACCACCACTGTGTAGATATAAATGCTTTAAATCTTCATATTATTAGCCATAAGGATTGTTATACAGGCTGGTTTTGATCTCATGGTGCAAACTTTAAGGGTAGGTACAGGACATTTTAACAATCATTTATTGTTTTAATAATGTATCTACCCTTAAAATTTGTACCAAGAATTCAGGACCACCCTGTATATGGGCGTGTATTTGTGTAAATAGAAATGGTAAACCTAAATACAGAAAAGAAGTAATTCTTTTACTAAAGAAAAGAAACAAATATTGAACACAAAAAAACATAAAACCGTAAAGAGTAGAGTTTGTTTAAATATAGGATAAATAAAGTACATTTTATATTTAAGCATATGAACTTTTGTTTAAATTTACTTTTTTTTTCTTATTCATACATTTATCACTCAAGTTGTTGAATTAGTATCTCTTTATGATAATGCAAATAAGTTGTATTATTTTTCGCAGTAAAATTTAATAAGTTTTTTGGGGGTGGGGGTGGATATTGGAATACATTTTTTGATCACTAAATTCACAAACCTCCACTAAAATATATTTTATGAAATGTATGAAACTTACTCATTTTTTAGCTTAATAGATATGGTTTTAATTTACTCTCTTTCTGAAGAAACACGAGGGCTATTGGCGATGGACGCCTAAATATGAACTACTCCCAACTATTTGTCTACACGTTAGATACGTTCCTTAGAAAACCATGCAAAAAAATCGTGTATATCAGCATATGGGACATATGGTAAATTTGGGGATATGTTCACAGTATTTTGCCAAAAAAAATGTGAAAAAAGTGACAGTAAAATTCATGTTACATATTTATACGACAATAAAATTCATGTTACATATTTATACAACAAAAAAATTCATTTTTGATTAAAAAAATTAATTAGTATATGTGGAAAATTCAGTTTATAAGTAGATACAACATCCAAAAATTAAAATTGAAATTAGGAATGAAACTACTAACAACTGTTCAGTGCTACTTGATTGCAAGTGTAAACATTCATTGCGAACTGAGTCAAAAATGTTATCATCAATAGATGTGTCAGATATGTCTAGTATAACTGTCAGTTTTGATTCAAATGCAGAGTTAACGGCCTCTGTTAGATTTCTGTTGTTACAAAGTCTGTTTGCGGCTGTCTTTATGGTTCCTCGAGTTGATTATACAAATCTTAATATATCCTGCTACACAAGATTACATAAAAATTTTAATGCACTTTCTATGCCAGGATCATAAGTACTAAAGTGTTGTTCCATACGTGTAGCAAATTTCAAGCCCTTGCGAATTAAAAGAGCTCTTAATATCTGAACTTCACCTTCGACTTCGCCGGTATCAACTTCTTTCTTATCATAAACTGCCACAAACTTTGTGACGGATCTATACGGTCTTTCACTAACTTCTTTTTTCCTTAAAGAAATTTATTTTTTTCAACCAATCTTTACCGAGAGCCGGGCGTGATTTATGTAAATAAGAAATATTATATAAATTCGGTTTGCGCGAGTTGAAGGGGAGCTAAGTAGGAGATAAGTAAGAGGAAGTGAAAAGTCAAGTGAATAAAAGATCGAGAAGTCGACACGTAGTTGTTGACAAGTGAAGTGAGCCTGATACGTGTTGATGTACGCGAAGAGAAGCGGATTTAAAATAGTGAATTTCATTATTAAGGAGCTTGGAGTCTTCACCAATTCTTCCAGCCATATAAAGTGCCTGAAGTCCTCACGAAGGAACCGCAGCAGTAAAATATAAGGTCAGTGATTTTGATTAAGAAAATCAGATTATTATCGTGTGGCGTAGTCGTAATTGTGCGCGTTTAAGCTTTCCTAGGTTCAGTTGGAAAAAAAAATTCTGTATTATCCGCTAGGATTGATACCCCACTTTTTTACTCCACTTCAGTTTATTTATCTTAATTAGAATTGTGTTGTGTGTCTGATCTTATATACTGATAAACATCAATAAATCAGTTTGAATTTAAATTATGTCTTTTGATCATTTAAATCCGCCTACACATCCAGCCGGATTTTCAGGTAGACAGGAAGGAATTAGTGTAAGGGGTGGCTACAGGTCACCACAACTTATTCAAATCAACCTAACCCAAAGGGTACAAGACCCAATTTTTTTTTTAATTCGCCTAGAACAAAAGTCTTGTGTAAAAAAAATGCTGCTATTTTATTTTAGAACCAAGAGAAAACAGAGTTCGGTGTAAGCGTAAGTGACGAGGATGACATATAAATAGACATTCCCTTTTCCAAACTTCCGCTATACGCGCCCCCAGAAGAAGTTTTAGCACTAACAAATTAAACGTTTATCTGCCCCTTTTTATGGGAGGGGGGTTCTTCTGTGGCAATTGTCCGAAACTCGCTAATCGACAACACTCGCCCCTCGGTTACCTCTACATTAGTTATATACATATCACAACCACAAATTTAGATTCACGAAGTAAATAATATACAGAGTAGAATGCGTGAGTTTAAATATCCAACTGGATAAAAGAAAGGTGCAGCACTACAAATTTTCGATTAAAATAATAATTTTTTCCCCATATTTTTTAAAAATATCCTAATTTAAAATTATTATTCGTAAAAATCAAAGAGTCTTATCTTAGTTTTTTCATCAAAGCAATATCTTTAATAGTGAAATGAAGATACCTTGCTCATATATATTTTCTTACCTCAAAAAAAAAACTCTAGAAATGTTTACTTTCATTGAAACGTTAATCAGAAACCATTGGAAAATTAATTCAGAAATAAATTAATTGTGAACAAGTTATGAGAAATGCCATTTTGACTCATGAATAAGATGGTCTTTCTACCAGCTGTATTTCAAATATTTCTTTTTTCTAATTCAGGAATCGGCAACCTATGGCACACGTGCCACCTTTTACACGCAGTACAATTCTCAGTGGCCCTCTGCACTGTCAATATATGAGTGGATGGAAGTTGAGAAATTTGAAATGAACCATAGATGAAAAATATCTTCGAAATTACTGACATTTTTACTGGATTACGAAAAAATCTGAAAAATAACTCCAAAATCTACAGCTACTTGGTAAATTTTTGAATGTCATTGCTAGAGAGATTTAATTATTTGAAGAGAGAAAGTGGCTTGTATACTCAGCTTCCCGCTCTCTTTTGGTTCTACATATCTAAGTAAGAAATCTTTCTTTGTACGAAAAATATGTCGAGTACGCAAGGAAATTGTTAAACAACTCAATGCTTTGAATCATATCAAATGGAAAGTCGCAAATTATTTTGCGATATGAAAGAAAAGCGATGGTTCTATTAAATTTACGAGCACTAGGTTCATTATAAAATTTTTATTTGTCTTTTTATTTAACTATAATGAAGGGCATACGTTTATTTTATGTCATTTCTTACTTTAATGAACATGCTTAAAAATACATATTATATTTACAGTTTTAATTTTTTTTTATTTCCTTGAAGAAATAGTTAAATTTTATGCTCTTTATTTTTATGTTAACAAATATCTGTAAATGTTGCATAATTAATACATATTAAAACTGTAAATCTATATAATTGACTTCTATTCTCTAACTCTGCATGCATTATTGGTGGAATCTAATTATATATTTTAAACACTCCTACTGTGCTGCACGCTGGATCATATTGTTTGATTGGTTTGGCGTACCAGAGCTAAAAGGTTGCCGACCCCTATTCTAAATTATATTTAACGGTTGGTGGAGAAGTTCATGCACGCTAATTTTGTTAAACATATGCGCCATATTTGCTTCTCTTTTTTTCTAAGTAAAAGGATTTTTAATGTGATAATTAAAGATTTACACTCAAAATATAATACAATTGAGATTTCAACTTCACTTTAGATTCAAATAAAAACATATTACTGTTTTCAGATGTAGGAAAGACAACTCACAAAACGCGTGTGTTTCGATCATAAAAAAACTGAGCAAATGAAGAATTTTTTAACTGTTGGTTATATGGTTCTTTCAGCCTTCAAATAGTCTTTTTTGGTTTATGCAAACCGAGCGCAAAATCTACCAGATATTTGTCCGATGCTTTCCCGGTTTTAATTCAAAATATGTTTAGATAAAATTCCGCTGCCCATCTGGTATGGTGGTTAGTGACGCTGACTGCGGTGCCGCAGGGCCTGGGTACAAATCCCGGAGAAAGTATGGATGTCTGTGGCAGGGGATTCTCTAGATAGCCATTGACCCGCAGACCCTCTCGTGAGGTTGGTGGAAGTGGAAGAGAGGTGGAAGGTCCCTGACGCTCGCAGTGTGTTCTCCCTCAAAATTAGGGTGGATCCGATCAAAATAATACTGTCACATGCATGATGCTCAAACCTAAGACTAACGATAGGCATAAGAATCTAGCAATTTACCGCGATGAATATCTTGGACCTTGATCAGGTTACTGTCGATCAGGTGGCATAAGTTACAACAACAGATAAAATTCCCATAGATCACTCCAATCATCACCCTACTGTTGTTGCTTTTCAGACACATCAAAATTACTATGAAAACTGAAAGAAAGAACACACACACCAGACATTACAACCTATGTTACACTCTTCTTTTTCCCTCAACAGAAAAATTGTTTTTTCACATTATCCTCCTTCTCCGATGTTTTCAGGTTTCAATTCATAAGAGGTAAAGATAATTTTCTCATCTTTGAATAGATGGCGCCGCTGCATGTTTGTTGTATTACATTGGTATCGAAACTAAAATGAAAACTATTTGAACAGGAGACATTATACAACATAAGTGTTACAATCTTTTTTTTTTCATCGAAAAAACAGTTTTATTTTGTCTAGAACAATAAAAAAAATAATAAAATAAACTGGGACTTGACAGCAGCTGGTCTAAGTAGACCGTATAAGTCATTACAAAATAGAATCTATACTTCAACTTTCAGCATACTAGTTTTTCTGGTATTGCATTTAATAAGTAAGTGATTTAGATACAGATAGGTAAACAGATATTTAAATGATCCAAGACATTTTTACAAATAAGAAAGTATATCTGTATAGTAGTAGGAGACAGAGGCAATATTAAAAATTGCGCATGCCTGTGTATATCCCTTTTTTTTATTTTTTAAATATCCGTGTATCTTTTATCTCGCTTGTTTTATAAAGCCTGATCTCTACAATATACAGTTTCAGTACAGAATTCATCACTCATTTAGATTTTCATAATTCTAAGATACTTTTGAAAGTAAATTTCTACCGTTTTTTCTTTTTTTAGTAATCTGATGTTTTAAAAGCGGTTTTGAGTTTCTCGTTATTCTTTACTTGATTATTTTAAATTTCTATGAAGAGTTTTTGTGCAAAAAATGGTATGGTATTCATGTATTTTATTTCGTTTTGTGCTGCAGATTGTAAAACTATCTATAATAATTCAAGAAACATTGGTAAATGCATCTTTTTTATTTATTTTTCTGTTGAAAAAAAATACACAAAACATTAACCACATCCATAAATATTAGATTTTGATATAACTGATTTCTTTTTCTAAAGTCCTCCATTTCCTAAAGCAAAATTAGCTTTGCATTCCATTATCCTTCAAGCAGTCTTGAACTTGCTTCTGTGTGCATTTCTGAAAAACAAGATAAGTAGAATCATTTTTAAAAGAAGAATACAATTTATAAAAAATACTGTCTCAAAAGTTTCTTTCAGATATAAGTAAAATTATATAAGATTAAGCATTTTAATTAAAAAATCTTTTTCTTTATTTCTACATATAATTTCATGTTTAAGTACGTACTCGTTTCTAATAGATGACATCGTGTAACGAGAAAATCATCTCTCATTTCCGTAGATGGGAAGGAACTTATTTAACGATGGGTTCCCTCCCCACTACGGAAATCAGAGAGTTGATTTCCTCTATAAAAAGGCGCTGGTATTTTTCAGTGATTTCATAGAGGAATCCCGTAGCACAATTATTAAAAATAGGGTGTAAAAGTTTTATGAAGCTTATTTATATGAACAAATTTTTTTGTGATAAGTCTTGGGGGAGACTCTATATGATATCCCTGATCTTCGAAGACGGAATGTGGTAGCTGCCTCCAGGGTAGAAACCAGGTACGACTGCCGTGTGGGTCATCTATAAAGACTAAAGGTCCTTCTCTCTCAAATTGAGTTTTGGGCAGAGAGAATCCGCTAATGAATGGTGAGAACAAGGAGATTTGTTCTGCTGTCTCTGGTAACGTCTTAGATAACTACATACTGGACGGTTAGAGAGGAGTTACAAGCTCTGAAATCTGGCTGACTTTCTGATTGTGTATATGATTCTATTTTTTTTAATGCTCTTATTGTTTATTGGTTGAAACTCCATGTATGTTTAAGCGGAGTGTTTTCACTCCAGCGTATGATAAATTTATCAAGTGCTGCTTCTAGAAATAAAAAAAAATTGCAAATGTTTAAGAATGAGATACGTCGAGTTCAGGATAGGTTCTGAATATTAGTTTGGTAAAATGGAATTTTAAGTGATAAGGAAATTTTTCCATTCGTACTTAATCATGTTGGACAATCATTGAAAGTAATGTTTCTTTAAAATATAAAAACTATAAGTATATATATATATATTATATATATATATATATTCCCTATGGCTTTCACTATGACCCAGAGTATTGGCAAATTCAGGTGAAGGTTGGCTGGCCGAAAAACATTGTTTAAACCTGCAATCCTGGTTCCTAAGGCCAGGAGTTTGCTCTAGTATTTCGGTGTCTAAAACTATTCTATCATGACTATAGTTATCTTAGGTATATAACTATTTTTTGTATATTTTTGTAATATTTATATATATAGCTGTCGTGTTGCCGAGTCACCATCAAGCCATTTTGTAAAAACGGTTTTTATTGAACGAAAACATTTCGGCGTCTGATTCTACGAAATTTTGTTTAGATTCAACAAATAATGTAAAAAATCTGGTAAAGTAGCGACTAGATATGTTTTTCACGATTAGAAATACAATAAAAAATAATCCTTTTGAAGGTTTTGGAATATTTTTCAAATAGAAAATAGTAAAGTATGTTTGTAAATCAAAACATTTAATAGAAATAAAGGAATACACGAATTATTTGGACAGAACTATCCGTTTCTCGTAAACACATTTTTTTTTTCGTTTTCTTTTAAGTGTTATAAATATGTCAGTTTTATATTTTAGAAATTAGTCCAGTTAACATAGTGGTTAGGGACGCTGACTCCTGCGCCGTTGGGTATGGGTTCGAGTTCCGAAGAAGGTATGGACCCGAAACATTTATAGTGTATGTGTGGCTAGGGGACACTTAAAATAGCCATCGAGTCGAAAGTCCCCTCGTTAGGTTAGTGAAAGTGGTAAAGTGGGAAGCCTCGGACTTTCTCCAGCGTATTCTCTCTCAAAATTGGGGTGGAAACCAGCCAGATGGCACTGTCATCTGTATGGTGTTAAATGCTACAGCTAACGACAAGCATACATCTACCTTTTGCAGCGACGATTTTCATGTGCCTCGATCAGGCATGCCAGTCAGGGGGCATTAGCAACAACAAATTGAAGTTAGTTGGTCTAGTAACTAATTTGGAGCTATAATAAACAAATACATCCATCACATTTATTTATAAAAAAATGAAACAGAATCAAAATCTTTTTTCCTAAAAAGCATATAAAAGAATCCTTTAATTTCCCCTAAACACTTTGACGCATTTGCCCGTTTCCGACACGGGAAAAAGTTACCGGCAAATTTGCCCATGCCTGTGTATCACATAGGCAATATTGTATCTCGTGTTTTTTTTATTTGTAATGTCCATGTGAGATCCATTGCAGTAAAAATTGATTAGCTAGATTGTAATTAATACCCTAACCCCCCTCGCTTCCTAGTCACCTCCCCCATTCACACACACACATCTTGAATTGCAAAAAAAATAACTTGTACTATACCTATATACACATTTTCTGTCCCAAAAAAAAACATCGATTTTTTTTTCGGTTTTTCCAAAAACAACCTCTATTTAAAGGGATTAACATTCATCGAGCATGCACTTTAAAATTCGAAAACCACAGGATATTGAAATTTTGGTGTAATTAATGTAACAATGAGTTATTTACCTTAAATTTAAACTAATACAACTAGCACAAATGCTGTACCTAAATAAATACATTACCTTGTAGTCATCAAATTGTTTTTTCTGATCATCACTTAAGTCTGATTTCTAAAAAGGAAATAAGTATCAGAGTCAAAATTAGAAAAATTATCTCGAGACATTTTGAACATATCAATGCATTTTAAGTATACAAAAGTAACATTCATATTTTTCAAGATTTTTAATACACCAACGAGAGAAAATGCACTAAATCTTTCTAATCTAAAATTAATTTTCCCGCGTATTCTTTTCGTATTTTAGACATAAGTCCCTTCCTTCTACTTTTAATAATAAAATTATTTGGTTCTTCCAATGAAAAAAAAAATGTTTTTCTGAAAGTTACAAGTCTTTACATTTAAATTATTTATCATGAGGGGAAAAAATTTGGGAAAATTAGAAAGAAAAATATAATAAATGAAACAATAAACTCGGCGGATTGTAAAAATTCTAAACATCCAATAAAATTACAAAAGGAAAATATAATAGTAACGAATGAAAGTACAGAAGGAAGCTGAATGTTTTGTATAATTTCTCTAGTTTTCTTTAAAGTTATGTAACAGTGAAAAAAAATTCCTTTCATTTCTTTTCTCTCTCATGATAACCTTTATTTACATCTTGAAGTTAATTCGTGTCAATTACTTTTCCAGTTTAATATTTCACACTATTGTAAAATATTTAATTTTATATAACTTTCTCATTGAGGGATTCGATTTTTAATAGTTTTTCTTTCTTAAAAAGAATTGAATTTCTTTAAAAGAAAAAGAATGAAAAATTAAAGAAGAATGGCAATAAAAAAATCAAATGATTCTTTTACACCCCCCCCCCCGCACATACTCTTGTATTTTGTTTCTTATCCATAAGGATATTTTCTAATGTTTATATTTTATTTAGAAGCAAACTTTTCACTTAATTTTTCAGGATAAATTAATAAATCAATATAAAATGTCAACAATCTGCCCATTAGTTTTCAGACACATAAGTATTATTTTTGTTTACCATAAACATAATACTATATTTAGGGGTTTTAAAACATTAACTTGGGAATTTTTTAAAATAATGTATACGAATAGTTTTCTTTTTCTAGATAACCACAGTTTTTTTTTACTTATCAGTAACTTTAGTGAGAAGTTGTCTGAATAAAATTTATCATCAGTTAAACTGTGCAAAATTATAGATTTTTTTTTCAGAAATTTAATATAGGTGCCAATTATTAAATGAACTTACCTTTGGCTCGGTATTTAGGAAGCATTGCAAATACTAAAAAGGAAATGTAAAAGTGAATAACAGACACTGAAATATTTTTTAATTATATTATTCATTTTTTGAGGATTCAGTATAAAATGCATGCAAGCAAGGATAATGAAAAGAGAGAAGCGAGAAGAGTAGATAAAGCAATTTCCGGAAGTAATTTGTCAAAATATATTGAGTTTTGAATAACAGTTGCATAATTTGTACAATGGTTGTTGGTCCACCTGACGGCGGACAGGGGATGCTCCTCCCCAGGTTTTCTTCTAATAATCTCATATATATTTATCTTAAGCACTTCATATCATATAGAATTAAAAATTAAGGACTTGTTAAAATGATTATATTGTACATTCTTAAGGATATTTATTGCGAAAATGTATTGAGAGAGAGAGATGTTCCTAATTATAAGATTACTTGGCTAACCAAAGTTAATGAAGCATTTACTCAAAAATAACTTGATAATTTGAAAAATTTCTTTCCCTTATTTTTACTCTTTTTTTCACATAAATTTTGATTAGTGAGTGAATATTAACGTCGCACTGCTCAGCTTCACGAGGGCATTTGGAGAGGGATCTCGTAATTTTGAACCAAAGTCAAGTGATGAGGACGACACCTGAGCTGGCACCCCTTTCTCCTAACTACCACACCACACCAATAAATTATGATTGGGGAATCATTCCAAGATCTATATTAAACATAAGAAAAGAGCTCCAAAGTCTGATTTATTCTGCTAAAGTAATGTACAAGAATAATTCAATTTTTTGAGGTTCCTGTTGTGAGAAATGCGTGAATACATGCAATGTTCTTCAGAGATGTTGATATTTCACAGAATTATTTTTTAATGAATATTAACCAAGTGATGTGCATGTAGGTAACTGTGTGGTTTGGAATAAAACAGTATTTGCAAATATTTTTACAGTAATATTTGAATATCTCATTGTTCTAGATACCTTTTGCTAAGTAAATTTTTATTTGTTGAAAAAAATAAACATTCGTTTATCATTTTTGATGATGAATATTTAAAAAAAAGTTACGTATAACAAAATAATTTTTTCACGTTTCCTTAGAAACCTGCCGATCTGCTTTATTTCCCAAGATCGTGTCTTGAATCAGAAGTGATTTCAAATAAATTCATTAGAATTAAACCTTCAAAAAACTCATTGTATGCTCCTTTAAAAGATTATTTGTTTGCTACATTCAAATATATATATAATACAGAAACTAAAATATTATTTTCGTTTTGTGAGGTTCTGTTCCTATCTACGTAAATTCTTTTTTACAAAGTCTCTTCCATCAGAATTCATTTCTTATCTTTGGAAAAAATTCTCCTGTGACTGTAGTCATATTTGATACACTTTACTTATTCGAAAACTATGGAACAACTTTGGGATAAAAAGAGGTTAACACACAATGAGTTAACAGCTTATACCTTACCTTATGAAATTCGTCCGGTGTTCCGTACAATGTTTCTTTGTCATTGCATTTTCCTAAGGTGCCACCAGGATAGGTTTTATGTACACACGTCTTGAATGCATCATACATCTGAAATATTTTATAAGATTAGCTCAAGAAAACCGGCTGTTTTTATACTAAAACTATCCTTTAACCACCCGTTTACCTTGGTATTCAATATATAATTTTTGACTTATATGCATTAATACTCCGACTTACGCGAACTCAAGAGTTATGCGATTTTTAAATCTCGTCGATTCGTCTTTTATTTGAGGCGGTTAAAAAGGAATCGGGGTCAAGCTGCTGGAATTGGTAATGGGATTGCAGAAGTTGTTAATCTTGCCAGGCAAATAAATTTAGAAATAGATAGTGATGACATTCAAGAACTGCTTGAATCCTACAATCAGAAGCTGATAATTGATGAGCTTATAGAAATGCATGTGTAAAACCAAGACATTGAAGAATTGGAGTCTTCAGACCTAGTTCACTCAGAAGATTGAATAGCGGTTGGAACTTTGAAAGAAGGCCTCAGTTTAATTGAAAAAGGATTACAAATCGTAAAAAATATAGACTCAGACGATAAGCGTACTTTTTCAACATATTAGGGAGCAAAAACTTTATTTGAATGCTTCGAGGATATATTGTGGGAGGAAAATAATCTTTGTTAGCCAGCATACTAGTTTGTTAGATTTTATGAAACCTTCTACAACAAAATAACATCGGATTGTGATTTTGTGTATCTGTGTTATCTGTTTTATTGACCATTTTTGTCTTCTAAATTATCACTTTCATTCGTCTCCGTCCCAACTAAAAGTAATTTATATGTATAAATTTTTTATGGGAATTATATACCCCGGCTTGCGCAAATTCGATTTATGCGATTATCACTCATTCTCACCTATCGCGTAAGTTCGAGGCATTACTGTACTGTCTATAATCTATTGATATCTAAGTCCTAGCAGAAACCTTTCGAAAGTTTTGAAAGAACATAGTTCTGACCTTTTGATTTAAAAAGGGTAGGACTTTTTATTTTCTAAAACGGAAATATATCTATCTTTTATTCCTCACAGCCCAGAAATTTGATTTCCGCAAAACTATTTTCGATGAATTTCTACTCAAAAGTAAACACGTTTACCAAATTTCTAGTCAAGCAGCAGCATTTTGTGAAGCCTGTTAGCAAACCCATGAAAAGAGTACCAACTTTTAATACAGCACAAATTATCTAATTATAATTATAACAGATTTTATTCTAATTCGATTGATGATCTCGTATATGTCTCCCTTACATTGAGGGAGATATACAAGAACTGATGCTCATGGTAAATGGTTCGGATAGCAAATCATTCCTATTGGCCAAACGGAGAACATTAAAACTGGTCTTTGATGAATCTATAAACAGTCTCTGTTTTTGTGTGGGTCACGTGACACCTTATTTATACCATCGATTCATTTAAATCAGAGCAAAACTTCTACGAAAAAATAACGATTTCAGGGTTGACTGTCTGTGGTCGAATAAAAATAATAATAACTCCGCTCTTTTGTAAGAGATTCCAATGCTGTGAAGTCGAAATACAAGGGGGGGGGGTTGAGATTTACTCTTATTTAACACCAAATCCTGGTAGAGATCATTCAATTCTAGTTGAGTGACGAGTTGAGGTTGTTCATTTCGTTGAACGCCTCGACTAACTGTGGTTCAAAGTCTTGCAAATCCGTTTTAGGTTGTTGAGTGTTGGCATTTGTGAGAACTGGGATTTGAAAAAATTCATTGTTTAAGGAATGGATATTTCGGCTGAAGGGATATTACTATGCACACTTGTGTACTTACTTACAGAATCCGACAGTTGAGTCATAGAAAAGAAACAATCTGTGCCGCTAGTGCCAAATCATGTTTATAGAAAAAGGAATCCATTTCCTTTTGAACCATTTGGTAAAATACTATGACATGTTGTACAGCACACTTTTGGAGTCCAATACTTGCATTGATCATCAACTCGCCAATCAAAGAAAGATCTTTTATAAAAAATACGGATACAAATAAACACGTTCTTCACTATTTTTTCAGTCATATTTTATTTAACAAAAAAAATAAGAAAAATTATATTTTACATAAATATAACGCCTTTGTTAATTTAAGTGTATTTAAAGGAACTATTTTGTTATTTTCCGTATTAATAATTTAATCTATGAGTGGATGCGTAACTTAATTCTTCCTTTTTTGCGTTTTTCAATAATTATAAATTAATAAAATTTAAAAACTTCTATTTTAAGCTATAAGTCTTGTCTTTCCTTCGTAAATAACTCGAAACCGGTTTCCTGAAAAAGTTAATAACAGAAAACCGGTTTTCTTATAAGCCCTAGTATAAGTATAACTAAAACTCTAATAATTTTTAATACGGAATATTATTTTTAAGGCCGAAGAAAAAATTAAAATAGCTACAGAAAATTTTGAATTTTAAAACTTGTTATTTATACATTCTAAGTTTAAAAGCACATCAATTAAAATTATCATTTCTTTAAATTACCGGCTTGGGAAGCTTTTTCTTACAGGCTATGTAGTTGTCACAACGTTCTTGATTTCCAGCTGAAAAAGATCAATAACAAATTAATTTATTATAAAAGGGTTTCTTTTCATCAAAAAAAAGATAATTGGAGAATACATTTAAAAGCAAACAGACTTGCTACATGCGGATGATTATATGAGCAAAAAACACATTTCAATCTATATCGTAGTAGTTCAAAACATAACTGTTGTATAACAAAAAAATAACCCTTTTTTGCTATCACAAAACACTGCTTATAAATACACACGCGAGCGACACAGAATCTTAACTTTCTTTTAAAACCTTCTTAGGTCTCTGTTTCCCCAATTCATCTTTTCCGACTTGAGAAAAACCAGTTTCCTTATGCAGCAGCGCCCTCTATTGATCGAATCATAAAACTGAATTAGAACTATGATCCATAGAATAACACTCCCAAATTTTGCGCACTTCCTGTGAAACAGCAACATATTCTGCATTTAGAAAATGGGATAGAGTAAATACTTTCTGATTGCTATCGTTATTAATTCTTTCTTTGAGGTGCATTTTGATGCAGAGCGAAGGAACAATCCCATTGATCCATTCTTTGATTTATTTTACATAACGAGATACTGTACACTCTTGGGAATTATGCTATTTACCCTACTTTAGTTTTTTTTTAAGTGAAAACTTCTTTAGCGTCGTTGGGCACTTTTTAGTAGGGGAAAATCTTATGGGTTCGCGTCACCGACATGCTCTGACTTGCGCGCGCGCAGTGTGCTGTTCGCCTTAGACACTTTTTGGATGGGTGAAATCTCGTGCATTCGCGTCACCTACAGGTTTATAGCAGTATATCTGTAGCTATGCAGCTGACGTATAGTGCTGTGTATATTTTATAAGTGAAATTCAACGGATTTAGGGAAAAGTTCAATACGTATATACTGTGTATTACTAGTTGCGATTCCGAGAATGGGCAATGCATATTAATGGTTGTCGTTTATATTTCGCCTGAAAATCTATGAGACAGATACAACAATTTTTATTCGAAAATTTGATGATTTATACAAAAGAAGGTTCTGAAATACTCGAAAAAAGATTTGGCGAAAAATATGATAATGTACCGATGATTTTTAGTGGAGACTTCAATATTAACTTTGCAGATGATAAAAATCTACCACTAATTGATTTTCTAAATGAAACATTTAATTTAAATATGCCAAATGATCAAAAAATCAGTACTACAAAATATAAAACGACGATCAATGCGGTTTTTACGAGCGAGATATTAAAGATAAATTTGAATCAAACATTTTCCTTTCTTACTTTAGTTACCATAAGCCTATTGTATCTTTTTTAGAACAAAATGAAATAATTGAAAGTACAAAAAGCCTAAGTATTGTTAAAATTAATGATGACAATGATGCAAACAATTAAAATAATGTTAAAAATCAAGTACATTGAAAATTAAGTAAATACAAATACTATCCATAAATGATATGATTGTATATTAATTGTTATTTCAATTGAATTGTATTTATATTTTGTCCTGATCTTGTACAGCCCGTAATATATTTGAATAATAAAAAACCATATAAACATGCATTTAGTTGTTGCTGGGAGTGTCAATAGATGTGAAAACCAGATTGATGTTGATAATTTTCATTCAAACATTATGAAATTTCAAATTTTAATACTTAAAGTTCTAAGTTTTCACTTCTATCGGCAGTCTCTGTAACTGCCAATTTTTCTTTTTATATATATTTCTATTAATTATAAGCTTTAAGAAATTATGTTCAGATGATTATTTTGTTATACTTTTTTCTGAGGATTTAAATAATGCAATGATATTGCACTTTTCTAATCACAAGTCTATTGTTTGAGAAATATATTAAAAACTTTGAATAAGAAATATACCGTGGTCTACATTGGATCATAAAACATAACATACAACCGGAAATTAATTTACAACATGCTTTCAAGGTATCCGACTACTTACGACAACTGTTTTTTAAAAAATGCAGATATGTTATTTTTTTGTGGTTTTTAGATTTGTTCAATAAATTTTAAGAAAAATATACTAAAATTAAGAAGAGAAAAAGAAATTATTAGCTATAAAATGGGTAAAAATTTACAGAAAAATAACATAAACACGACCCATTCTGTACCAAAATTTTATGAATAAATTTAAAAAATTTCTAATCGATGTGTTGCTATGTTATTCATTTTTGCAATGACCTTCAGGATAAGATGCATTTTATTTTTTACAAAAACTAGAGTACTCTTCTTTGGTTATTATATGTACAAAAGGGACTGTAAATTTTCTAGTAAAACAGTGATTGATAAATATGAAGGTTAAAACACTTCTACTGTTATACAGAACATGCCCAAGAAATTTCAGTTAATTATTTTCAAAAATTTTGAGTAATCGCTGGCCTCGTTTGAGCATTTAAAAAAAAACACACATTTCAAGTAAAACACGTTTTAAAGTATGACATATATCTTGCTTAAAGTCTGCTTCTGCTTTTACTGAAGCCCTTGTATTTTTGTTCTAGAGAACGGAAAATAATAAACTTGTTATTTTTATAAATCTAATAAGATGGTCTATAAAATAAAATCATAAAAAATTGTCAATTTTTGGCAAAATGCTCAATTTTAGGGTAGTTGGATACCTTAAATATTAAATGCACTTCAATCTTATCACTTGACTTTTTATTGTGTTGTCATTACAAACATATGTGTTGTTTTCTTAATCTCACTAGTAACTTTTAAAATATTGAATGATACCTATTTTTAATATAAAAACAGCTTACATTGAGAGATACACTGGTCTGTCTTTATATCAAAGCTCGTGAAGTCATTATCATATCCATTAATAGCGATCACACTGCTAACAGCTATTACTGACAGTACAAGGACTTGGATTGAAAATCGAATCATTGCTACTGCTGAGATATATGTGCTGTACCCTGAAAGATATGAATTTTATTTTAAAAAACATCGGATAGAAAATTATTCATAGATTGACTGATGTTTTAAATTTTTGAGAAAAAATTTTCTACCTTCAAGACGTAAGCACATTAACAAAAACTGTATATAAATGAGGAATATATTCATTATTGATTTTTGCTATAATTATTGAACAGCGAACAATTTTCGTTCTTCAAAAGATATTTCTAGGAATTTCCTCGGGAAGGAAAGACTGCTAAGACACTTTTTGTTAATTTACTTGAATTAAATAAAACAGTCTTCTTGTGCAGAACACTATGATAAAGAATATTTACTGGATCCAAACCAATATCTTCTGCACAAACTTTTTGGATTCTTTAGTCTATATGTGAATATCTTCAATCTCAAATTGCTTTTTAACAATGACATACAATGGATTAAATGATTTTTTTTTTTTTTGTAGAGTGAGTGAGTGAATATTAACGTCCCACTGTTCAGCAACACGAGGGCTTTTGGAGACGGTCCGCGTAATTTTGAACCATGCTCAAGTGACGCGGACGACACCTGAGCTGGAACCCCCCTCTCCTAACTACCACGCCACACCAACGGTAGGACGTTTGAGCTCTCGGCAGATTTAACGTGCATCGCTCCCCACCACGGTGGTACTGGGATCGAACTCATGACACGCTAGCCACGATCCGATGCCTAGACCACTTGGCTACCGCGGCCACTCGTTTTTTTGTAATATAAACTCTCTGTAGTATAAGGACAGTGAACGAAGTTGCAGGAACTGAATACAATAATAATGTAAGTATTGAATACAATAATAATGTACTTTGGCATTAAAGCTACCATTCGACTTTAGCTAAAAACCATACAAATTATCAAGATAAGTATTAAATTTTGTATATGCCAAGCCCATAGAGTCACTTATTATAAAAAGCTTGTTCTTCCTTCAGTATTGATGAATTAACGATCAAGTACATTGTGCAGAACTGATAAATTTATAAATATATTATATCAAGGCAAATATGAATTTTATACTTTTTTATTATGTCAGAATGTATCTTTTTTCCCTTTCAGTAAATTAGTAACCTTTTTAATTTTTATTTTATTTTCACTGCTCTATACACTTGAGCTCCCTTGTAGGATTATCATGCCCCCTCTAGGGGGTGAAACGCGATGGTTTGAGAAACGCTTTAAGTTGTGTATATTGGTCTAACGGGAGAACTTCCACTTTCGCAGACACCAGCCCCCTGAACAGCTTTATTTAACTATAAAAGGGATTAATTTTATATATCACAATCAAATATTTCAAAATTAACATTGTTTTGCATGTTTTATGTAATACTAAGTTTCAGAATGAATTTTATTAAACAAAAGAAAAAAACTTATGATCTATACTAAATCACGCAGACACTGTTTGCGTTGCAACATGTATACAAAAGAAGAAACGAACGAAAATTACATAACATGATAAAAAAAAAATACAAGCATACTCATACATACGTATACACTCATATATATATACAAAATCAAGGGGAAATTAAATATAACAAAAAACGAAAAAATTTCAATAAAATGCACAAAAACAGTACAGGTCCACTCACTCATAGGTATACACTCATATATATATATACAAAATCAAAGTGAAAACTCTTCTGATAGATACAAAAACACACACAAACATTGTTTACATTGAAAAATGAATACAAAACATTCAATAACATGATTAAAAAGAATACAAGCATACTCCCCATACGTATACAATCATATATATATTTATGTATACAAAACAAAGGTGAAAAATCTTATGGGATGCATACTAAAACATACACACACGGTATACATTATAACACATATACAAAAGAAGAAACAAACAAAAAATTCAATAATATGATCAAAAAGAGTACAGACCTACTCACACATAAGCATACACTCATTTATATATATATATATATATATAGAAAATCAAAGTGAAAAATCTTCTGATACATACTAAAACACAAATACTGTTTACATTGTAACATGTATACGAAAGAAGAAAACATACAAAAATTCAATGACGAGACCAAAAAGAGAATACAATCATACTCACGCATACGTTACTCTCATATATATATATACAGAATCAAGAGGAAATTCAATACAAACGTATTCTCAAAAAAATCATTAGCATGTTGAAAATTAATAAGAGCTATTAAGAGAAGCTATGTAACAGAGTGTAATAGCTATGTATATAAGTGAAAGAGTAAAAACTTGTGTGGGGAACTACTAAATTCCTTCAACAACTTTTATAGCTATTTTAATGCCGGTGTTTAATTTCGCAAAAATTGTAGAATTTTTGAATAAAATATTTAGCCAATCAGATTCGGATGCAATAAATATTTTTTCAGATGTTGACAGTTTGTATATGAACACTGGAACGCGTAATGTTCCTCATCTTCAATAGATCTGCAAGGACATTAAGGATTAGTTTGAATTTTGAACCTTTGCAGATATGACATGAAAGGACCATGGTTAGTTATTTACTGTATTACGAACTTGGAAAAACAGGTTAATTTCAATATTAAAAATAGATATGTATGACAGTTTCAAAATGGTATTGGAATTGTATTTATGCTTGCAATATTTTCAGTTTCTAATTTTATAGCCCCGTGTTCAGTTAATATACTGCTGTTTGTAGAAAATTCAACACCATGAAAAAATCCTCAGAATTAAATGAAATTTAATGGACACACGACTTGTATCAGTACAAATAAAAAACGAAATTTTCAAAGCAAAAAAAAAAAAAAAAACAATATTAAGTGTTTGAAATAAGTATTTGGTGTAGCCACCACGCGCTGAAATAAGTGCTGCTATACGACGTGGCATGAAAAACAGATTTTGAATGTCTGATTGTGGAAGGGAATTCCATATTGCTTGTATGCGCAGCAAAAGTTCGTCTTTTGAAGCTGCAAGACGCGGATCACGAGCGAGACGCCGAGCAACCAAATTCCACATGTTCTCAATAGGTGACATATCCGGAGAATAAGCGAAACGAAGTAGAAGTTGCATGTGTTGGCTGAACGGAAGTCTCGAACAGTCTTTGCAACATGTGGACGTGCATTGTCCCGCGGAAAGATATTCTCCAGGGATACCTTGAAGACTGTAGCACTTCTTGGACGTACCGGTTGCTAATGAGATTACCCTCAATTCGTAGCAAATTGGATCGTCCATGATACGAAATCGCAACCCAACCATAACTCCGAGTTTTAGGACACTATGTCGTCCGAAAACGCACTCTGGAAAGCAGCGTTCACAGGCATAGCGTCTAACACCAATGCGCCCATCATGGTCCCACAAATTGAAGCGTGATTCATTTGAAAAGACAATTTGGTGCCAATCAGCTTGCCAGGCTCTGTGCCCACGAGCCCATTACAGACGAAGCCATCGATGGTTTGACGTAAGAGGGATCCTGCATAAAGGCACCCTTGCCCGCAATTCACGGTGCAACAGACATCGATGAACTGAGGAAGCCGACCTGTAGTAGTAGACCAATGTGCTGCTTACTGCCTGGCGGCAGCTGTACGGTCATTCACCGCCATGCGGAGCAAGTGTCGATCGTCGAGTGCTGAAGTTACCTCTGTCATCCACTGCCAGTTTTTCGATTGTTTGGTACTCGTTGGTCTACTGCTTCCAAACTCGCATCACTGTGGAACTTTTCCGCTGCACACGAAATCCTATTGCGCGATAGGAAAATCCTGCTTCTCGAAGTCCGATAATCCTCCCCGTTCAAACTTCGTAAGCTGTTGAAATGTCTCCTTATTTCATCGTGAAGGCATACTTATAGGTCTCACTAAACATTCACCACTAACAAATAATCAATAACTATTTTCAACGTCCTGTTACAGCTCTCTATTTCTACGCTTTCAGCATCACTTCAGAGGGTGCTACGGACGCCACGTATGCGTGGTGGTTCTGGAATTTCACTATTTTACGTAACATCCTATAATTGATATTTGTTGCAAAGTTCATTTAATTCTGATGATTCCTTTATGGTGTTGGTTTTTTTATAATCAGCAGTGTATGCTAATATGTAAAGAAATATTCAGCTTTTAAACCAATTTCATAAATATTGCAAAAGTAGTTTTTTGGAAGCAATTTATGTGCAAGGATATATTTTCAGTAATTCTCCTAAAGCAGGCGAAATGGCATCTTACCTTTTGCTGCCGAACCCTCTACTGCTTCTGCAACGAAACGTGAGTGATAATCGGCTTTAAAAAGGGATGAGCTGAAAATTTTATTGGATTAGAAGTTTTATGATATTTTCAATGTCTCATAATATTAATATAAAATCATGTGGTTCAAAGTCAAGAAATATAAGATTATCTATCAAAAAAACTGTAAATTTTATGTAAGTGATTTTTATAGCGTGGTTTCAGCAGGAGTTTTTGCGATATAAGTATATTTTGAAATTCAAGTTTATTACGGTGGGATCATATGTAATCAAAACAATCTTATAGTTTCAATAAAATTCGATCATTTTTCTAAATTTATTGAGCGATAATATGTGATTGTTAAAAATATTTATCCCGAAAACCTATGTTTAAATGCAAAACTGTCTCAAGAATATAGTAAATCCTCTTTCTTTGAAATAGACATGGTTCTTCTCACAGTGACTCTAAAAGCTCTACGAATAATAATTAAACAGTCTTGTTACAATCGTCAAAAGAAGTGATAATCTTAATAACTCTGCTTTCTCTCTTTTCAGTCAACTCATCCCCCTCAACAAAAAACTCATCTTCATTCCTGCTATTTGAATCAGCACAAAGGATATGATCCAATGTTTGAGCCTTCATTGCAGTATAATAAATAATAAAAGAAATGGTCTATAGATAAATGAAGTTGTTACATGTATATAATAATACACAGAGATATTGAGGGGTAATGCTAAAAGAAAAATGATCTCTTATTTGTGTGCTGGATATAGAGAGTCAAATTGAAGTCTAAAAGCGCGTTATGTCAGAATATGAAACAGTGTGACATAAGAGACCACGGTGTATAATTTATAATAAATTGACTCACCGTATTATTTTCTTTCTCGTTATTTTACAATCAAGAGTGAGTGTTTCAAGAAATTATGAGTAGGATTTGAAGAAACTTAATGTTGTTGTTTATGCCACCTGATCGACAGTAACATCAGATCAAGGTCCACGAAATTCATCGCGGCTAAGGGCTAGAATTTTACGCCTGTCATTAGCCTAAGCTTTGAGCCCCATGAAGATGACAATACGATTTTTCTCGGTACAACACGATCGATGGCGAAACCATTTAGACCCACTGAGTTAACAAGCACGTAATCCGTGTGTACTTGTCGGGTATTTGGTGGTATCGGGCATTGAACCCACGCCTTCTGGTGTGGAGTCCGATGCTTTAACCACTAGGCTACACGCGGCCCTTATTTGTAAATCTCCTAATGCGAATATACTTTCATCACAAGTTTTGAAATTATATGCAACTATTATTAAGTGACTTAATTCAGTTTCAGATTAAATTAGATTACGTTCTCAGCCTATATGCAGCAAATGTATTAAAAGTTACTGGTCTTTAGGTAGACGAGGATTTAAAGAGGATTTTGTGGTGTTTAAAGAGCTGTCGTATAAGAGAGTACAAACTTTTCACTGAGCATGTATAATATGATACTGCGTTAGTAATTTTTAAGCTACTAGCAATTTTGCTTTAATTGGGATTAGATATAGAAAATGAGAACTCTGCTGTTCCTTTTCTTATATAAAGTTATTTCTATACAGATGATCTAATTGCAATATCCTTTTCGTTGGAGGGGGTTCTAGCTTCTATATAAAACGCTTTCTAATTAGATCGAATTTACTATCTGAAATACTTCAAATAGTGTTGGAAACAGTCCTGGTTTACAAATAAATCCTGGCAAATGTTATAAGGTGTTACGGCATGTATGGAAATCTATGAATGATAATTTTATTGTTAATGTGAGAGAATTTAAAATTCCAGGACAGTGTTCTTTTCTTTCACTACCAGCAAAATTGTTCGAATCTCTTGTTTCTCAACTATGTGTACAATAACCATAAAAGTTTACTTTCAGCAATAATGGGTAAAAATTTTAGTAGGTCCGCAAGGACAGTTTGGATTAGTTTTAAGGCGATATGGTACCCTAAAAATCATTAAACTGTCGAAACATTTTTATTGGCTTATTTGATACCGCAAATCCTTATAAATAAGCATGCAAAATTTCAAAGCTTTACCTGCATTTTTCATTAAGTAATGAAGCAATGTTTGATGCTAAACAGCAACTACCACACCTACATTTCAGATTATCTGCTAGAAAAGAGCCTGATAAAAAATGAATTAATTATTTTTCTAATGTACATCAATGAGATTGACATTATGCATGCAGTAATAAATTATTTTAAGAAAGAATTGTGCAAATTCATGCAAAAATTCTAGTTTGTGAATTATTTACTGAAGATCAAATGGATTTGGTCAAGATTTAAAAGGTGTACGTGCTTTTTAGGATATTATTATGAATGAAATTAAAACTTCAAAACGGATTCTCCCAAAGCACAAATACTAAATATCATTTTGATAACTCAGATAATTAAAAATCTAATTCGCAAGAATAGAAAAACTGTCCCATTTTCATATATTTGTTTTTGGTGACATATATATATATATATCCCATGTGTGCGAGATTCAACACTTTTATTATTACAATATTTTAAGATATTTATTTAAACAAATGCACATATACAGTTCTTAGATTTTGATGTATTTTACCTATAAATTGTTATTCGATTTTGCTTTTATTCCTGTACAATATTTAACATACGAAGGCTTTTAAAATCATGGAAATAAAATATAAAAGCATAAACATTTTTTGTACATGTTGTGCATTAGCTCTGAGCATGGAATTAGCTCTGAAGTGTGTGTATTTATTTTTTTTATAATTATTAAGATAAAGTTTAAGGAAATATTGATCTTTCATTCGTTTTTTTTCTATGTATTCATTATGGCAGTATACTGTTTAATTGTTCTACATTTGTGCAATTTCTTATGGTAAGTAGTTTTAAATAAGCTAATTAACAGTTCATAAAAGTTTCACACGATTCTATGAATATTATATCATGCTATTCATGGAATGAAAACTTCAAACTTGTATTTCTCCATGTTGAATTTTTGTACATTATACTGTTATTCAAAACCCTAAGGCTTTTTTGATAATTGAAGTATGGGTTTGAAATTTTTTATATATGTTCTGAAATGTACGTTTTGTAAAACTATGCATGAAATTAGTACTCTAAGTTTAGTACTTTTTCTAAAAAATTTCAAAATCAAAACTAATGTTTTTTTTGGGAATTTTTGGAAGTTTAACTATAAAAAAATTAATAAAAAATTAAAGAGCAGCAGCAGAAAAAACCCCATGCACAGTTTATGTAGTATATTATAAGGTACTTGGAAAGAAATTTTTGAAATAAATGAGATATATTTTAAAAAAGCCTTAAGGGTTTAAAAAATGCTTAAAAAAGCTAAAAATATTTAAACTTTACAAACATTTTGCAACAAATTAAAAAAATTTTGTATGGAATTATTATTAAATATTAACTTTTATGAAATACAATTAAAACCAAATATCAAATATTAAAAATTTTAAAAAATTTGAAGATGGTAACATATCGCCTTAATTTTAAACCTGTGTAAATATGATGGAAATCGCCCATAGTTAGTAAAACTGTATAAAACGAATTTGGAACAAAAGTTAGTTTCAATATTATGCAAAATTAGGAATAGACTCATATGCGTATCACAGGTAGCAGACATCTTGACATATTTAAGAGCTATCTCTTGTTGATGAGCTTAAACTCAGTAAATACTGAAAAAATTTCTTCGAAAAAATTATTTTTGATTTCACTTTTAGGACTTATTGGAAACATATTGTACAAAATAAAATGGTAGACAAACAGTCAAAAAAATAACAATTATTTGTTTTTATTTTAATGCCCGCCCAACGGAGAAACGATTACCAGCGATCTCCGCCTTGAAGGCAGTGTTAAAATATTCAAACCTGGACGGCTGAGTTCCATGCAGTACCCCTGGTAAAAGATGCACTATCCGATATCTAGAATCCGATCCTGGATCCTTTCGTGTACAACCCCCACTTGAAAGGTCCCTCAAAGAGATAACATTGAACAATTCAATAACAAGAATTAATGAGATTTAATAGAATCAATTTTCAATTATACTGTGATGAAGCAAGTCAGACATTAAAGTATTTCGGAGATTTCAAATTTTGTAATTATTGTGTAGTTTTGTTTTATAATCAAATGATTTGGTGGAATTCCTGTAATAACTTGTAGAACGGTGGTTGGTGATATTGTCAATGATTTTTAAATTGTAACTAAAGAAATGCGTTGCAAGAAGTTTAATTTAGTAATTTTTGACAGGTAAGATATCCGTCCTCCACTTCTGAGACATAACAAGTAGGTAAAGTTACATACAAATGCCAAATTTTTAATATACTGTTATTTGAAAATACCCGATTACTTAAAGTACCCCTCGTTTACGAACTTATTTTGTGAACCTTTTCCCGGAACCAAGAACATTTTGGTATTTCCTTTGTAAAATAGCCTCGAAATATCAAAGGGAATTTTCTGTTTAATGAACCTTTTTCCTCGTGATTCGAATTTCTTCCTATTTCTAAAATATTTCTGGAAATTTTAAATTATTTTCTCTATAAACGCATTTTATGGTGATCAATGTTCTTGAATTGGTTTCACAAGCCGCCTCACTCATCGACATGAAATCAATTTGACGTAATTTTCAAACAAGAATCTGTAGCAGTACCATCTATATAAGCCAGTAACTACCTCCGCACCATGGTGATCATTTTGGTGTAGTGGATAAGTTACTCGGCTTCAGATCCAAAGGTACACAAAATTAGCAGATTTTGTGAGTAATTAAGTTTAAGGATGCATGTGGTAATGTATGCTTAAAATTATTGATTGTTAAATAAAGCTTTTTAAAAAGTTATTTGCCGGCAAAAAATCAGAAAATACAAGGGGTGATCAAATGAAAAGGTACGAAAGGACATAAAAATGAAACAGTTAAATATTTGCATATTCCGCCGAGGAAGAATGTAGGGAGACCTCTCGGGATGCCATTGGAGACTCTGACTGGGATCGGATCATGCGCGGGTGCCCGCATGCGCAGGAGAGAGCAAAGGCCCTTATAAAAAGCGGCGTCCAAATGATGCGAGCACAGAATGACTTGAGCACAGAAAAAGCATTAACTCCGATGTGTACTGTGAGACACTCCGACGCCTACGCAGGTCCATCAAGAATAAAAGACCGGGGCTGCTCACGGAGGGTGTGGTTCTGCTCCATGATAACGCGCGTCCACACGTCTCCAGAGTCACACAAATGGAACTGGACAAGTTCCAATGGGAGACGTTGGACCCTCCGTCCTACAGTCCGGACATGTCACCCTGTGATTTCCATGTGTTTGGTCCACTGAAGAAACACCTGAAAAGAAAGCGCTTCAACTCGGACACGTACTCAAGGACACTGTGAAGGACTGGGTCTCGTCACAGCCACAGGAATTCTGGGAACAAGGAATCCTGCGGCTTGTTCATCAGTGGGATCGTTGTGCTCAGGCCTATGGTGTATATTTTGAATAAAGTATATATTTGTACCCACCGTGTCGTTTCGTACCTTTTCATTTGATCACCCCTTGTATAACTAAAATTCATCCATTTTAATAAAAATATTCTAAGTTGAAAATATTGTGTATTTCTGGACAATGTTTTTTCTCTTGCTTTCCTGGAAAATTTCTTTTGGATGGTTAAGTATATAAAATAAATATATACTAATTGACAAAAAAAGCATAATATATAGTGTTTATGAATTTAAAATTGGTTTATGCGGCTTAAAGTATTTTAAAAGATGAATCTCTATTTAATGTAGCCGAGTACGTTGAAAATGTCATTTTGAGTCATAAATTACATTCTCTTTTTATGTTATCATTTTAAAATTCAAATAATTAGATTTCTATATCTGTCTTTGTTTTGTATGTGCGATTATTAGAAAAAAAGTTACATGCGTTTAAAATATTATTGCAGCTATCAATAAAAACCGGAGGCAGTAAAGTTGAACCCAGAAGTTGACTTCTAAACTTGTCTTTTAGCGCTAGTTTTCGCAGTTCCGTCCTATTATAAATTTAAAAACAATATCTGATAATTTTTTAAACTGTGTTACTGATTGGAAACAATTTTAATCCTTCATTTTGACTTATGCGATTGGCATCATCTGTTTCTCTCTTATGACCTCACTTGTTTTTATTTTGGTTTGCGTCTCACAAATTTTGATCTTACATTTCTTCTACAAACTTAACTTTTTTCGCCTTAATTGTATAGATTTTTTTTTAATTTTTTGTTGCTCCTTGATATTCAGCTCTTTGTTTTGCGTTCTTATAATGGATAACAAAAAATTAAATCAAAGTAAAAAAAGAAAATTTTCTGGTAATAGATTTAAAAAAACGAAGCAAGTAGTAAATGTTCAGACTTGAACTAAAACTGAATTACTTAAAGGCCTTTTCTCAGAACAATGAATATTTAACGATTTTTCTACATAACGAACTATTTTTTGGCATTTGGCGATTTTGGTATACACAGGTCCGACTGTAGTTTAATTTCTGCAACACTTTTTTAAAGATATTTTTGACAAATAAATTTTATCTTTTAAACTATTCATGTGGAAAGAGGGCCATGGAGAATAGGTTGTAATTGTTTGTCCTTAATGTATAACCGAGTATTTCCTTATAACTATTTTAAAAGGGAATTACACTATCAGCTTTATGACTGTGTATTACGGGACTAATTAAAATTCAATCTATTGAAATATTTAATTTTAAATTTCTTAATTTGTTGTTGAAAAATGCATAAATTTCATTATTGTTTATTTTTAACTGCCTATGAGTTAGTCTGGTGGAAATAATCGCTAGAATTGTTGGCAAAAGCTTACATATTAAGTTTATCTATAAAAGAACTATAAATTAAAATTAAAATTCCACAGAGGGAGACCGAGAACAGACTCTTGAGGACAGTCTCGAGGAATGAGGTGCGAAACAGAAACATTGAAACTGTTCTGAATAACATTTCGATTAATAAGATAACATTGTAAAAAATTTTGAAAAGATAATACTATTAAATATTGATAGATAATACTGTTTTAAAGATGATTCTAATAAAAGGAGATTATTGTATATAGTATAATAGTATTAGTGTATGATTGGCTTTTACAAGGTATGGTCTACTTCTAACTATTTCAAGGTATTGCGGATCACATTGTGGCGTAGGTGGGTGAGGTAAAATAATTATATAGTATTTATATTATAACAATAATAAATACAGAGTATATGTAATTACTTACACAACTACAATTAAAAAACTTACTCTTTTAAAACTGTGTTTGAAATAAAACGTGCAAGATACAAACATAATAATAATAGCTCAAAATATAACATGAAATGGTGCATATTTATAAAAAACAATTCAAAATAAATTAAAAACTAAATCGTTTTATCTAAAGTTAGTTCCCGTAGTCGTATTTGATTGAAGACTTAGTCTGTATTTATTACCACCCGAGCTTGAGTATATCGGTGTATAATTACTAACTGATAATGTTGCACTGGAAATATTTGTGAAAAGGGAGCGATATGTTCTCTCAATTATATTCATCATTGAAAATGTAAATTCACATAGAAACGATGTTAAACGAAATACATTTTTAATTAATAAATTTTATTGTGAAATTAAATTAATGAATTTTTAAAAATAATTCGTCCACATTAAACTCCAAAATATTCTTAGGTTCTGAACCACGAGCTTTTAAAATTGAAACATTTTCAAGGGGGAGAATTCGTTCTCCTTGAGAGATAATTTATTTCAGTTATTTCTTCCAGATGGGCATTGTCAAGCAGGTAACACATGAAAGTTTCTATTGGTTCTATTATAGTAAATTCTTGAAAACATTTCTCAAATTTAGAGTGAATTTTAATTATGTCATCGCAATATTTCTCTTTGTTTAATAAACCTCCATTTTTAACCAACTTGGCAGAAATATTTTATTTTTTTCATTAATTCTTTTTAATTGAGTAAATATTAACTTGTGAAACGCTGATTCTGCAGTCTCTAGCTGGTATCAGTGCTTCAAAAATATGTTTCTTTTACCATGCGCGTCTTGGCTCTTAGTAAAGATGCTAACCCTCAAAATATCTTAACGGTCAACCGGTCAATCACGAACGACCTAATACCCATTCCTGATATATGGTACACTGATTATAGTATAGTTAATGCAACTGAATGCTTGAAAAATACCTTTGTTTGCAAAAGCATGTTTAACCTTTTAGAGACGGCGGTTTTTGAGAGTAAAAGTCTCTTCAGGATGGCACTTTTAGCTGTGTTAACTTCCTCCTTTTTTTTGTCACTGATTGATGCTACTATATAACGGCGGACAATAGAAGCAAGATAGTAGTTGGTCTCCAGCTGTTCAATGGAAATTTTAGCAGCTTAGAAAGTTACTAAGTACAAAGATCTGTCTTGGAGAATGAAATGTAATCTTTTCTTGTGATTTCAATTCAAGAAATTTCATGAACTTGTTTTATTTTATTTTAAAAAAAAGAATTTATTTCCTAATAATTTAAAATACATTCCACCTAGATTTCTTTTTCAATATTGTAAAGAGCTTTGAGAAAAATAGCAAAAAGCAATGATGCTAGTAAAAAGTATTGCATAAAAAAATCAAAAGTTTATTTCATTGTAAACAAAGATACAATATACTAAACCAAATTTTAATGACTTTATTCAAGAAAAATGCATTCATATTTTGATAAAATATAAAAATAATTTATTTCTATTTTAGTAAATTGATTGAAATTGGGAAAATGTTATAAATTTATTTTTCATTTATTGAAACGCAGGAATTTGATACATGTAAACGTAATTTATGCTGGTATTAAAACTTAAAATAATCAAGTTAGAAATACGAATTTAATTATGTAATAACTTATAAATTGTAGGTAATTATAATTAGTTATATAAAATAAAATAAAATTAAGGTATGAGCCTATTTCTTTATGTCATAATGTAAAATTCAGATTTCATCAAATCGATTATGAACTTTTCTAAAATAGATTATTACGGTGACTCTCAAACTATCAGTATTGGTGACTCAATTTGCAATCATAATTTATGTCGCCACCCTCCAATATAATAATAACGTAATGAATACAATAATAATGCATTTTGACGTTAAATCTACAATACGATTTTAATTATATACCGTACAAATTAACACGATAAGAATTAAATTTTGTATATGTTACTTTTGAGTAATAGGATATAATTATTATGTTATTTTTCAGTTCTCTAATTTTTGAATTGAAATAGATTACAAAATGATATTTAAATAAGATTTATTTCCACCATCATCCATTTCTTAAAATACAAACATCATTAGAAAAATAGACTTGTCTATTTTGCTCAACATATATGAAGAGTAATTGTGCTATTTTCAATATTTAATGCCAGAAGACATCAAAATGTTTTAGCCCGGGAGCAGGCGCGCACTCGATACCAACGCTAATACTTGCGCGGGGTGACTGATCACCCCAATCATTTTTATTGTGCACGATAAAAACCGTAATTCCAATGAATAATTTAAGAGAAAGTTTACTTACCTACTTTCAACGACTTTGCAATTTTTCTTTGATTATTTGAGCAAAATATTCAATCAAACTGAAATAGAATGCTTCAAATGTGCGCGATTTTAATAAAAGACACAAACGGTGCCGGTTTAAGCTTATTCCGGTCCCTGGGCGCAGAAGATCTACGGGCCTTCTTAACACTGTTGGATCCAAGGAGTGGCTCTGATCCAGTTAAATCCAGCTTATCTGTGTGTCCGCCCCAAGGGCTCGTTGGATACACCTGCTCTGTATCCCGCTTGATTGCTCCAGCGTCAGAAGACTACTCAATAAAAAATATGGATGTCAGCTCTAAAAATAATTATATGAAGCGTTTTTCATTACGTTTTATACGTTTCAGAAAATTCGGAAAATAAATCTCGGTGAATAATCTGCACTCAAGGACAAAAAATTACACCAAGAAGAAGGCGTGAAAACTAAACGAAATTTTACATACGTAATGACTACCTTGATATAAGTAAATGATTAGAAAATCAAAGAAAAATGATCATTTATTTCCGAGAAAAAGGCAAAAGAACGGAGGATTTAATACCCTGTTGAACCCCCTCTAGCACGAATGCACAATGCGATATGATAGGACATAGAGGCATACAAACCCTGTTTGATGTCTCCAGACATTTCGTTCAATATTTGCTATAACCTTGCCTCTAGTTCGTTCAAACTCGTGGGATGCCCAACTCGCCATCCCAAATAATCCCAGATATTCTCGATTGGACACAAATCTGGGAATCAGGCAGGCCAAGGAAGGGTAGTAACAGTGCTGAGACTGTCTTGTGACACCCTTGCCGTGTGTGGCCGAGCATTGTCTTGTTGAAAAATGGCTCCTGGGAGCCGTTGCATGAATGGCAACACATGTGGTTGCAGGATGTCATGGACATACTACTGGGCGTCATGGTGCCACGGGTCAATACTAGGGGTGACCATGTATTGTGGGCAATGTCATCCCACACCATCACATCAGCTGTGGGAGCGGTGTGTCGCTGTAAAGAAAAGGCAAGATTGAAGCGTTCACCACGGGGTTGCCACACAGGCACACGATTGCCATCTATGCTGAGACTTAATCTCGATTCATCGCTAAAGACGACCTGGTTCCATTCCGCTGCAGTCCAGTTTCCTCGTGTGCGGCACCACTCTAAGTGGAGGCGTCGATGGGTGGGCGTCAAGGGCAGCACGCGTAATGGGCGCCGCTATCCCAAATTTGCTTCAGCCCGGCGCCTTCGTATAGTTCGAGAAGACACATTGGCCCCTAGTGAAAGTGCTCCCTGTGCCTGGATGGCGGTCGATGAAGTAGTTGGCTGTATGCGTGCATTTCGAACGTTGTGGTGGTCTTCTCGACGACTGGTCTGTCGAAGGCGGTCTGATCATGATCTTCGTGTAAATGACATCTCTCGGATCCAGTGGTCTCAACACCTCCGCACAACACAATCACAGCGGCCTAATTTACTAGCTACTCGCCAACTGGCCACCCAGCTTCCATCATGCTGATGACTCTCCCCCTCTCAAACTGCAACAGCTGCTCATATTTTCTTCGAAAATGACGTAATGGCATGTCTACCTCAGTGCTTCCTTTTTAAACGATTCAGCACACTCAAACAAGTTTTGGTTACCTGTTTTATACTGCACGGAGAAAGACGTTAAATGCCCTCTACCGACTATACATAACGCGCAATCACGCTGCATTTCTAATCATTTGCATATCACCCCGACAAGTACCTTCATGCCAAGTTTCGTTATGATTCCGCAATTATTTCTTGGTGCGGTAATTTTTTTGTCCATGGGTGTATCAAAGTACTCTCCGTTCTTTTCCAAATATCATATAAATCCTTTACGTGAAAAAAAGCGCAAGAGAAATACATATTATATACAACGTCCCTAAATGAAAATAGACTCATAAGAGAGGGGACGGAACTAACCATACCAATAAATTCGAAGGTCAATCAGATGATCTGAAAATATATTCTACTATCTGGGTGAAAATTGAATTAAGTCTTTTGCTTCCTACAGCTAATGTACAGTACTTCAATAATAATAACATGATAAAAAAATCTCTCATTGTGGGATTACAGCAAATCGAACAAAATTTTTTCTTATTTGGTTATAGGATCAAAGATGGCTAATAAACGTGTTGAAGCTTTTATTTTCTATGATGTAATATCGCCAGATGTAATATGTATTAATTATATCAATTTAATATTTTTTTTATGTCAGAAAGTATTTGGTTTACTTCATTTCAGTAAATTAATTTTTTTAAATATTTTATTTTTTATATGCTTGAGCTCCCCTCGTAGAGTTATCAGTTTGAGAAACGCTGGATTATATTACTTTGAAGCTCTTTATCAATCTTTAATGAAAATATCTGTTTTAAGATTAATACATCACTTTAATCGAAATGGAAATACGTGAATTATGAGTAGGTATAAAAATATTTATATAAGTATTCACAACATCTGTATGCCAATAAACATATCGTCATAAATCAGCTATGCCTTTTTAGAAACTGCATTGTAATTCAATTTATAATTGTTTTTCTTTTTTTAGAATATGCTTTCAAAAAGTATGATACTGTTAAATAATTTCTTATATATCTTCCATAAAAGAATGATAGATTTGAAATATAATTGTCATCTTTAATTTATTCTGTTTTTATATATTAGAATTCATAATACTTAATGAATCTAAAGATTAAGTCTGAATTTTATTAACAAGCATTTTTCAAAAATTGAAATTTTATTTTCCTTTGATCAAATTTTTCCTATGTATGCTGTAAATTATAATAAATTATTTATTATGGCAAATAACTGTGATGAATAGCAGGGTAAGTGTTTCACATTATATTATAAAATGTGAATATTTTAAGGCTGTAAATATTGGAACTTGTCATTTTTATAGTCTCAACATGTTTTTACAGAAAAATGATCCCAATTAGCGATTTCATCATGTAGTAGAGCTGGTATACATTAAATCAAAATCTTTCCGTTGCCATGGCGGGGAAATTAGAAGTGAGAACTCCAGGTCGGCTATCGTCTTCGTGACTTGATCGTCATTTAAATTACGAGGTCCTCATCATTACTGTATCCCAAAAGCTACTTATAAATGAAATATTAATAATGTATCGATTAATCTACGAGTTCCTAAAAATAAATGCTTTGAATACACACAAAATATTTAAAATTATATCTTTTCCAACAGAATAAAATATTTCCATTTCTAAAGTAGAGTAAATGCTTTGAATTTGTAGAATACGTGTTTGTAAAATGCAAACACTAATTTGGTAATAAAAACAAAATGGTGACAACACATATCTTAGTTAACGAGAACCAAAATTTTCGTATAACTCGATAAACGTGTTAACTTAAAAAAAGTTATGTTCTCATTTGCATTTGTTTCTTTTGCAAGATCTAGGTTTGGAACTTTAATAGTGGCAACGATTTATTTACATGGAGCACAAAAGTGATTCATGTCACTATGTTCTGCAGTGCTTCAATATACTTTCCAGAATTGTGTATAACCCGTTTCCAACGTCGAGGAAGTCGCAGAACACCAGTTTTATTGATAGTTAGAAAGGACCAGTCTACTACCTCAAGAAACTGCGGAAAAATTTGGAAGCGAATGCCATTAAATTGTTTCTTCCACTTAGGAATTAAGTCACAAGGATTTAGATCTTCCCAGGGTCAATCACTATCCATTTAGTGCGGCAAAAGCATGCACTTCTGCTTTGCTGACAGTAGGATTAACTGGCTGATGCATGTCTGCCACATTTTGGCATCCTTCATTGAAGGCTTCAGTTCTGTAAGGCAATGCAGGTTCCCCTAAAGCCTCTTGAAACCCTAGATGACATTGTCATGCTGTATGACCTCAGGCACATTCAATTTTTATCCAACTTCGTTGTTCGTTGCCAGAGTGTTTTGAAAACACCCTGACAACACTTACTTTAGACCTCAAGCTAATACTAGGATCAGGTCTTCGAATTCAGTCTTGTACGAATGAGGCCCCCCATCAAATAAAATGGAGCTTATTGAGGCTATAATTATTTTTGGCACCAAGTAATAACAAAGGAAGAGCTTAAAACTATCGTCAGCTAAATGAAACATCGATGTGAAGCTGTAATAAAAAATAAAGGCTACCCTACAAAGTATTGATAATCCACTGCTGTTACAAACTATAATTCTCTGAGATCTCATTTCTTCCGTATCATCATTATATGTATTCTTTGTGATTATATTCTGGATTATAACATTTGTGACGCTTGTCAACCTATGACATCCAACCATTTAGAAGTGAGCTCTGCACTAAATAATTTTTATTGTACTGATGAATAATACTGAGGTTCGTGTACTGATAGCGTCGATGGTAATTTTTGTTTGTTATTTTGTAAAATGGGACATAAGCAATATAATGAACAACAGCATCTGTAAAATTTAAACTTTAAAGATCTTTACACTTGCTACAATGGTAAATTAAGAAGAAGAAAATGGGCATTGTGTAATTGCACAGGGGTCCATGGCATTGCTACTGCTTAATAATTGACCCATATTTAATTATGCATTTGACGTACTTGACTTACTCTTTACAGTGTGTTTCACGGGGCTTTATGTCCCCGCACCGTGCAGAAACTCATCGGTCCGGTAATGGCAAAAACCAAATTTCTGAAAACTTTAAGACAACCAAGACGTCCTTAACCTTCAGAAAATTGATGTTTCAATTTTTATCTTTAAAAAAAGTAAATTTAATGCTGATTTCAAAAATGTATAGCATGTATACGTTTAAAGCTTAATAACAGAGTAATTACAGTTTTAAAATGATAACAACAGCTGTTTCGCTTTAAAAAAAATCTCTTTGCATCTGGAGAAAAGAGTACATCTACAAACATTCCCTCCTAGAACAAGTTCCTATAAAGATTAGAAACAAAATTACAAACATATACATAATTTTTAAAACATATCTTTAGAGACTTAGCTGCTAAAGAACTTTTACTAAAATGTGTGCATGATCGTACCCAGAACCTAAATGAAAGCTTCAATAACTGTGTATGGAATCAAGTTCCAAAAAACACTTTTGTGAAAAAAAAAAATTGTAAATTGGTGTAATGGATGCAGTGACATGCATTAATGAAGGTGCACATGCAAGAACAAAGGTATTAAGACATAGATTCCCTACCTTTTTTGTACTGGCACTCCCTTTCCTAGTATATATTTCGATACCACCTCCTTTTCTAGGGAATATTTTGATATCACCCACTCCCACTCCAAAGAAATAAGAGTGTACATAATACATGGTGAAAACAAGAGTTTAGTTTTTAAAAATATCCTATTACTAATAAAAAATATATTTTTTAGTTTAATTTTTTTAAAGCACCAGTTTTCTTACATGCGAATCTGAAGTAGCTATTGCTACAAATATATTTAAATGTGTAACATATATTTTAGTCATAGGTAGGATATTGTTGGAATTGAAACCCTACTAAATTTCTTCATTTAAAAGAGTGGAATAAATGGTTTATCTTACCTGTTATAAAGACAGGCAGACATTTTGATGATACGAATTAATTCATAATAAACAATTGCTTTCAAAATAAATATAAATTGACAGTTTCACCCTTTAATGAATCACGTGAATTCCTGGTAAAGATATTTAATTATGTTTCTTGGATAAAAAAAATATACGTAATGAAATGCAGTCGACGAAACATTTTTCCTACTGCTCACAGACAAAGACAACACGAGCCCTACAGAAATTAAAATGCACTATATCATTCAATTTAATGTAGGTCATCTAATCATTAAGTTTTTCATCCACTTCCCGAACTACCAAAATATGCGCCTTTTTGTACATGTGATATAAAAATGATTTAAATATATACAATCAACTTTAAACAGTATTAAATTTTACTTTTGTTGGTACATAATCAGCGTGTTTTTTTTAGTCTTTTTTTGTTAATCTGTCCAAACCAATCCGTGCCATCTTAACGCCCCCTAATTTTCTCTGGATCTTTTACTGGCCCCCAAAGGAGTGTTATCACCTACGTTGAGAACCTATGTATTAAGAGAACTAAAAATAAACTCAGAGGTTAACACCTGGGAAGGGCTTGGAAAGTTTGACAAAGTTAGAATTTGTGAAACAGAGATCGGTTCAAATAGCCACCAAAGATGACAGGACTAATGAAATACAAAATAAAAGGAAGAAGGATGCTTTAGAAGAGTTTGTGCAAGATAAATACAAATCTGGAATGTTTTAAATATCCAATTTTTGCAAGTATATCATTTTATTTAGTTTTTTCTTCATATTACTCAAAATGTGTTTTTCTTGGCTTTAGGTACATCCGAAGAAAATTCTATCTATTATATTTTAGTAAATCTTGGTGTGAGCTTTTGTATAGTAATAATGCATTTAATGCTACTAATTTAATTCTTAAAATGTTAGTATTTATATTTTTACTGCCAATTTTCTACGAAAAAAATTACCGTTTTTATCAAAATTTCAAAAAAAATCATGATTGAAATTTTTTAAACAACTTTCTAAGCCATGAAATATAAAAAAAAACTAGAGCATTTAAATAAAGGTACGATTTTGTAACTAAAACAGCATGTTTTGTGTAGTTTTATATATTATTAAAGTAAAAATACAGTTACCTAATCAACACCCAGTATACGAAAGAACCTTTTGAAGTGTACTTTTTGGAACTTTTATATTTCTAAAAAAATTGCTCACAATATTAAAAAATTTGGTATAATATATTAAGAAAGGTATATAGATTGTGTGACACATATTTTTTATTTATGGTATCTTTTTTGTTTTTGAAAATAATGTTACTGCGAAAATCAAAATATTACTCGTTTTATGTTAACGAGAACGTCCCGGTTCCCTTAAACTTCTGAAAACTTTAAATTTCATCTATCTTAAAATTTCCTAAGAGAAATTTTCTAATCAGTATGTTTTAATTAAAAAAAGAAAAAAATGTACAATATTTGTAAGCAAAAAATTAAATTGTCAACTGCACATTCGTGCCCCTTTCTTTTGTAATTTTGCGAGTAAGAGATTTCGAAATAAATGATTGGCTTGATTGCTTAAATTTTAATTCTATTTTATTTGCAGTAATCATGGTACGAATTGAAAAATTTAATTGGTTTAAAGAAGTACTTAGCCTATATTTAAATAATTCTGTTTGTTAGAAGTTATTTCAAACACTAATAAAATTCGCTTAAAGTTTTTTTTTAATTCAAAGAATAGAGACATATCAGTGTAAATGCCCCATTATATTTGCTCGAAGAATCTTAAATTTTTTAAAAAATTTTATTACACATAAAACTAAAAATATAATATGACAACTGAAAAACATTTTACCCTATAACGAGGCAATAAAACTGTTTACTATCTCTATGTTTTCTTACATAACGATTTCATAACTATTTTCTGCTGCTGTTACGGAGCCAATGTATATAAATTTATTTTGTATAGTCAGTGTTTAATGGTATATTCAATGGTGTTTTTCTTATCGCTATGTCTTCCATTTATGAATCTAAGTCGTAATAGGTCCATACAAATACATCAAAATATGTAGTTATGAAAAGACTAATATATATGTGTAACAATTTTCTTCTAAACACTAACAAATGTTACAAGTTAATTATGAGATATTTACTTCTTGACACGTTACTGTATTTTTGAAGTAACCAACCTTGTTTCAGTTCCACATTTTATTTACGAAAACACAAAAAGCAAACCGAAGCATAGTACGCGCCATACTTACAACAGACACAAGTGTTTTTTTTTTTTTTTTACTTATTCCTACGGAACTCAGCCTACATACTCTTAACATAGAAGTTATGAGACCCATATGACAAAACCTACACATGATTTCCTAACCATAGAAATTTCATAAGTTGAAACCAATGACTGAGGCAATATTGCATCATCTCACCATAGATATACAGAAGACAGACATTCCTGACATACAGAATACAGTTAAAATGACTAAATTGAATCATTTAAAAAGGTAAATTACGATGAAGGGACGTTGGTTGGCTAGAACCTGGACAGTAATAAGACGAAGACACCCACTTTCAACAAGTTTTCCCTAGGGTGTCCACCAATTTATTGCCACAGTTTTCCCACACACAATTTTTAGAAGGACTAGACTAGATCACTTAAGAGTCTTAACACTTACGGGGGTTCGGTATTTGGCTTTAAATACAAGGAAAGATAGAGAAATGACTCTTAGGCAGATGTCTTAAAATCTCTCTGCTGCATTTGGAAATATTTTGTCCAGGCAAAACGTGCATAAACGATTAGCTAAGAGGGGCCTTTTGACCTTGAAACCAGTGGTGTGTATGAAACCAGCCCTTGCGCAATTTCAAAAGAGTGCGTTCTGGAGTCATGAACATCATTCTTTAATTGAGGAAAATTAACAGCATGTCCTTCTCAGAGACAAATCACCATTAGACTTTCGGAAGCCATTTTCGAAAAGTTTTCATCTGGTGATAACTTAGAAAACGTTACAATCTCGCGTACATTAGAGAAATAAATCTCTTTCACGTCACTGGCATCTTTCTATACTCATGTCCATAAATTAAAGATAATGAAGTTCAGGCAAAGAAAGAGACAGAAGCAAAACAAATTTGACTTATTTGTAAAGTCTATTTATTAAACAAAAGGTAAAGAGCAAAAAAGATGCTATATGTTTGATATAATTAATAAAAATTACGATTTTTACTCCCTGGTGCAAATTTTAAAAAAAGAGTCTATTTACAAAAAAACAGTATAAAATGGTTGGTATGATGGTTAATACGGAGTATGTCTCCCGGACGATGCAATACAGGTCTTACAACACCTACGCATGATGAGTATCAAATTATCAATCTGATCTTGGGGAATATTACACCACTAATCAAGCAATGCCCTCCTAAGTTCCGGTAGGCAGGTGGGAGGCAGTTGACGGGCTGCAATTCGTCGGCCAAGCATATCCCACACATGCTCTATTGGATTCAAGTCCGGTGAGTATGCTGGCCAATCCATACGGGTGATATCCTCCGATTGAAGGCATTCGTCTACAATGTTTGCACGGTGAGTACGGGCGTTGTCATCCATAAACAGAAATTCAGCACCCATGGCGCTTCGAAACAAACGTGACATGTTGTTCCAGAATGACATCCCGATAGATGTGGCCTGTCATCGTTACACTCTGAACATGCAGGTCAGTTGTGGAACCAAGAATAATTCCTCCCCAAACGAGCCATCCAGCACCACCGTAACGGTGTCGTTTAAAGTTGTTCTCTTGGTGGTAACGGGTACCTGGAGCTCTCCATATGAAAGTCCGGCGAGAATCAGACTGCAAACTAAACCTGGACTCGTCGGAAAACATCACACAAGACCACTGTTTCGGTGTCCACAATGCATGCTCTCTACTCCAGGTTAATCGCAGGCGACGGTGAGTTGCGGTAAGGGGAACAAATCTGACAGGCCTACGATCATATAGACCAATGTGCCCTAAGCGTCTGTACAAGGTCTGCCTTGAAACTGTAGTACCGGTAGCTGAAGAGAGCTGACGAGATAGGTCTGATGCTGTGCTCCGTCTGTTTCTTTTGGCAGTAACTGCCAAATACCGGTCCTTATTCGGCGTTGTAACTCGGGGGTGACCTGTGCTGTAACATCTACTTACATTACTAACATCTTGGAATCGTTGCCAAAGCCTGGAGATGACACTCTGGGTGTTTCCAAGTTCCTCGGATACTTACAGCTGGATGCGTCCACATTCCAGTCGTCCGATAAATCTACCACGTAAAAAATCATCCAAATGCTTCCTTTGTGCCATAACTATGCGGTTATTCCACTGAAAGGCTTTTAAAGCGTTTGTGAACAATTTTACTTCTTTGCCACCATTCCTTATATACCCCTCTCTTACACTCACTTCATTGTGACGTACTATCCGCACCATTTGGTGGTTTCCTGTAATTTGCATATTCTTCGTCAAGATGTGTGTGATAATTCTACAGGTGAAATTTTTATTTTAGAGTTCAATTTCTGTGTGATTCTGAATTAACCTTAATTTATGGACATGAGTGTATAAGGAGGGATAATACTAAACGCTTGTACATTACACTATATCTTCTCTGTTGATGTATATAGCAACAGACCGCTATAGGAATGAGATTATCCAGCCTTACAAGTGAATTTTTTGAATAGAGGAGAGATACTAATACTTCTACACGGACGAAAGCACTCCACCACACACACAATTACAATTGCTTACAATTATCTGGAGGAAAATGGTATTAGCCGTATTGTGTAGCTAGCGAGGATTCCTGACCTTAATTAAACGGAATACTTATGAGTTTCTCTAGGAAGAACCATAGCACGTTTAACCCTCCATCCCCCACCTCCAAGGACCCTTCAGGCGTTAAAATTTGCTATTTTAGTTGAATGGGGATTGCTGTCATCGTTGACCCCAATACTCTCATTAACACAGCAATTCGCAAACTCTACAGCGCACCCCTTTTAAGGGCACGTGATAACCATACATGGGGAGAAAAAGCATATAAAAAAACCGAAAGTAAAAAGAATTATTTTTAAAAATTATTAATACAATAAAAGGAAGCTAAAAAATACTTTCTGACATTAAAAATAAACGTTGCATGTTTATTGTAGTATGTTCCAAGCTGTAATATAAAACTTATCCTATTTCATAAAAGCAACTTACTTAAAATATCTATTACTACAAAAATAACACATATACAAAATTTAATATTTATCTTGATAGTTTGTATGGTTTATACTGAAGGTCCTATTGCAGCTTTGGTGTCAAAAGGTACATTATTCTTTACACATTATTATTGTATGAGAAACGGGGAGGGGGAGGGGTGCGAAGAAAATTATGACTCAGAATTGTGTAGTAAATTTTTGAAAATAAAGTTTGAGAAGCACTGCATTAGCAGCAAAATAGTACGTTTGGATGCTTGTGAAAGGTATAAAAGTGTTTACATACACAAGTTACACAAGGTGGTCCCATCTCTTAGACGATCAATGAAAGTTTATATACCCTATTTTAATCAATTTCGTTCTCCTTTGGTTGTCTTTACTCCTCCCTACAATCTTAAAAAGAAATTATTTCAACTAAAATTCAATTTAATACATAGAAATTTACAAATTTAAGTCCTTACGCTGGACTCAAGAAATAGAACCAAAAAAAATATTAATTACGCAGGAGATAAATGAAGGCTGGCATGCAAATGAGTGAGTAAGAGTATAATTCAACAGCGCAAGAGCCGATTACGGCTAAACAGCACCAAACAATTGCTTAAGAGATCAAAATATTTTAAGACTGAGTAATAGATTTTATTGTAGTATATATATTTTAAAATACTACGTTAAAACCTAAGATTTCAGTTCAAAAAGGATTTTCTGAATGTCTTGGTGGTCGGAAAAAAACCCCTTGTTTGTGGGCTTCTTCGCTGATCTCATACTAATATAAGAAAACGCTTTTTGAGTGTGTGATCTAAGTGAGCCTCCAACGTGGAAAATTTGGAACGCTGAAGAAACTATTGGTCATCATGGTGTGAACCTTGAAGAGACCTTTTCTAAATTTGCCTCAAAAGTTTTTTTTTAAGTCCTGGTGATTAATGATAGATGACCTCACATTCATCTCTTTATTCTTCATGTAGTCTTAAAGATTGTTACATACTTGTATTTTAACTATCATTATATATATTCATCGTTATACTTATCGATATACACTCATACACAAAAAAAAAAAATTAGCGCACCAAGAAGGAGTCGTCAAAATGAAACGAAATTTTACATACGTAAAGACTAATTTGATGTAAGTAAACGATTAGAAAATCAAAGAAAAAGGATCATTTATTTCCTAGAAAAAGGCAAAAAAAGGAGGTATTAATACACTGTTGAAGCCCCTCTAGCGCGAATGCACGATACGATACGATCGGGCATTGCGGCATAAAAGTTCTGCATGATGTCTTGAGATATTTCGTTCCATATTTGCTGTAACCATGCCTCTAATTCGTTCAAACTCGTGGGATGCCCAACTCGCCGTTCCAAGTTATACCGAATATGCTCGATTAGAGACAAATCTGGGGATCGGGAAGGTCAAGGAAGTGTAGTAACAGTGCGGAGACAGTCTTGTGACACCCTTGCCGTATGAGGCTGAGCATTGTCTTGTAGAAAAACGGATCCTGGGAGCCATTGCATGAGTGGCAACACATGTGGTTGCAGGATGTCATGGACATACCGCTGGGTTGTCATGGTGCCACGGTTTAATACTAGGGGTGACCGTGTGTTGTAGGCAATGGCACACCATACCATCAAACCAGCGGTGAGAGAGGTGTGTCACTCACTGTAAAGCAAAGGCAGAATTGAAGCGTTCACCACGTGGTCTCGACACACGAACACGATTGCCATCACTCCTGAGATTGAATCTGGATTCGACGCTAAAGACGACCTGGTTCCATTCCGCTGCAGTCCAGATTCCTCGTGCGCACGGCACCAATCCAAACAGAGGCGTCGATGGGTGAGCATCCAGGGCAGCTGAAGAAACGTAATGGGCGCCGCGATCCCAAATGTCCTTCAGCCAGACGCCTCCGTATGGTCCAAGAAGACACAGGGGCCCCTAGTGAAAGTGCTACCTGTGCCTGGAAGGCGGCCGATGAAGCCGTTGGCTATACGCGTGCATTTCTTACGATGTGTCGGTCTTCTCGACGACTGGTCTGTCGAGGGCGTCCTGAGCCTTGTCATCGTGTAATTGACATCTCTTGGATCCACTGGTCCCAACACCTCCTCTAAACACAATTAGAGAAGCCGAATTGACGAGCTACTCGCCTAGCTGACCTCCCAGCTTCCATCATACCGATGATTCTCCCCCTCTCAAACTGCGACAGTCTTCGAAAAAAGCGTAATGGCATATCTACCTCAGCCCTCCCTTTATAAACGATTCAGCACACTCAAACAAATTTTGGTTACCTGTTTTATACTGCACGGAGAACGACGTTAAGCGCCCTCTTCCGGCTATACGTAATTTGCAATCACGCTGCATATCTAATTATTTGCATATCTCCCCGACATGTACCTTCATGCCAAATTTCATAACGATCCTGCCATTATTTCTTCGTGTGCTAATTTTTTGTCCATGAGTATATATCGTTATATTTGTACAATAGAAGAACCTGTTTTTGTGCTGTACTTTTTATGCGATTTTTCTGTGTAAACTTTTTTATGCGGTAAGTGAATTTCAACTGCTTTGACACCACTGTAATATTTCAATGTAACAGTGACAAACGGAGAACGTTAGGCCCCCCACTGCAAAGTCAGGTTTTGCCTTCAATATTTTATAAATTAGGTAAATACATACTTGCGTTAGTCGAACCTTGGACCCTTAGAGTCCTGTCCCCCCTTCCACCATAAAGCGTAGATGGCGGGGTTTTACGTTACGCCACTGTAATGCGCATGTATACACTTACCAAACGCTCTGTTAATTTGTTATAAAGTCTCCCGACAATGCACTTTCAGTTGCTTTCTCTCAAATCGCCAACAGCCCACGCTTGATTGAATACAAAACTTTCAATAAGAGTGACATTATCAATAACTTGATAGGTTATGAAAACGGACAAACAAAACAGGATTTTTTAAAATGAAAAAAAATATCAAATATATGTTGCGATCTAGCTTTCTAACAAATTAGAAAAGCATTTTCTTAATATAGATGCCAATATATGAAAGGACAATAAAATATTACAAAAAGAGCTTCGATCATGCATTTTTGTTCATCCAGACTTTTACAAGTAAATGAACAACCAACCTTCGTCGCAAAAATGTATCTCTTACTTCATAGCGCTAAGAAACAAACCAATTGAAATGGTATCTTCAAGTGACGAAAGCGAATTTGAACATATTCATCAAAGGAAGATCAGTGCTTTGAAATACTGTGAGTAGCAATGAATTACACTGCTGGCCACCGTAAATGCAACACCAAGAATGACAAGAGATAGCACAACAAAATTTATTTTGTAGATAACATGTTCACCATGTATCACATGATTAAATTTATAGACTTCTGGGAAGTGTGGTTCCTGCCAGAATCAGTAGCCAGAGTAGCCGCCATTGTTGGAGATCACCACTGCCACACGCCTCGGCATTGATTCAAAGGGACTTTGGATGCATTATTGGGATACAACAGACCAAACAGCTCCAACACGTTGCCAAAGTTGATCTGGTGTGGCAGGTGGGGGTGTAATCTGGGTCCATCGTTGAGCAACCATGGACCACATGTTTTCTATCGGTAAAAGATCCAGAGAGTGAGCCGGAGAGGGAAGCAATTCAATCTGGTGATTGACGAAGAACCTTTGGATAATGCGTTCCACGTGTGGTCGCGCATTATCCTGTTGAAATATGGCTGTGGCCAAGCCCTGAAGGTAAGGAAAGACAACTGGCTCCAACACCTCGGAGAGGTAGTGCTGGCTGTTTAAAGTACCAGAAATGCGTACTAGAGGAGTATGAGTGTGATATCCAATACCGCCCCATACCATAATACCCGGTGCAGGACCAGTGTGGCGGTGCATAACCCAGCTGTTCAGCATCTTCTCTCCACGGTGTCTCCACACTCGAATCCGACCATCGTGGTGTTGCAGACAGATGCGTGACTCGTCAGTAAAGACAACTTCATTGCATTCTGCCGCCCACATCCTTCTTTCATTGCACCATTGGCGGCGGAGACGTCTGTGGTTCTGCGTCAAGGGTAGACCAAGCAATGGACAACTTTCGGACAGACCACTTTGCTGTCAACGGCGTCGAATGGTACGCGTAGACTCTGAATGATGCGTTACAGACTCAATGTGTTGTGCTATGGTGCGTGATGTGACTGAGCGATCCGTCAATGTCATGCGCACAATTTGCCTGTCCTCTTATAAAGTGGTGCACTGAGGTACATGCGATCGACCATGTCGGTCCGTCATACCTTCCTGCATCCAACGATCACATATCCACTTTACAGTTGTTGGATTTCGTCCAACACGTGACTACCGATTTCCCCGAAAGATAATCCACAATCTCGGATGGCCACTGTCCATCCTCTGTCGAACTCGAATACTTGATCAAAATCTAAACTCTGTTTTCTACTGATCGTTTTTTGAAAAAACCTCAAGAAAAACACAATTGCCAAATTTGAAATCGTCGAAATCTCCAAGCCTTAAATAGCGCTTTGAGGTGGCGCCACAGGCGTGCGTGATGTGTGTCTGCGCTGAAATTCTAATCATTTGCATATCTCATCTCCGCTAATGCATGTTGTAAATTTTCATGTTATTTGCGTGCTTCCTTCAGGGTGTTGCATTTACGGTGGCCAGCAGAGTATGTATGTGCATTTTGAAAACTTCTCCATGTATACAATGAGAAGCTAAATGTTTTTAAAATGTTTCCAAGAGTAATGTAATTATTTATTTTGTTATGGTAGTATTCTCTCATAAATTTTGCCGGTTGGCTGAGAGAGGTGCCGAGTCCTCTCGGTCGCCGAGTTAGCTGCCTCACTACCAAGATTAAGTCGGCTTATCTGAAACCTCTGTTTTCGGCTGACATAGATTATTTTAATTCTCTTATTAATTTCTCACACTTCACACAGAACACAACGCAATGAAACCAAAGGCTCCAGCTATGTAATTTAATTTCAAGGGTGCAATCCTAATTTTAATTTTTAATCTTAATTTCAAATTTTTTTTCTCTTAAAATTAATATCTTAAATCTGTCATGGCAAATTAATCAGTTAAATCAACAACCAATTTTGAAGATAGGGGATTAAGACCTCTTATGAGATCATTGAACATTGAACATTCTACGTTCTCATAATTTCCATAAATAATTGGCGTATTTTCTAAAGTGATAAATTTTTATGCGATCCCTCTTCGCCTCATATGAAAAGTTTTCTGCAATATTCCGACGTAGTTGTTTGTAATTTGTAAGAATATGTAAAATTTTCGAATACTTTTGTGTGTTTTTTTGCAGTTTATTTTTATGTAGATCCTACCTACCGCAAAAAAACGGGTTTTATTACATATCATTTTTGGCAGAATTGCAGTTGCTTTTGGAGTAATTCACCGTAAAAAAAGCGTTTTTTAAAAAATTGATAATGGATTTGATAACACGTCCATGTTTATAGTTTTGTATAGACATGTTTGTATTAAATGCTTTGCAAATTATAAACTTTTTTTCATGAATTCCAAGCTAAATTATTCTGATTTATGTCTTTCGGATAATTGTTAACTTAATTTAATGCTAATATTGTAAATTCTTTTTTCAGTTTATGCATTCTCACTGCTTTGATAGTTATTTTAACTTCAATTAACGTTAATGCTATAGCTTCTTTTTCAGTTTATTTCTGAGCCAAATGGGTTTTGAGTTATGACCCTTAGACAGTTTTTAACTTAAATGAAATGTATATTTTCTGTTCTCTTAAATTTCTCAGTTTTTCAGATATATATTATTATGAAACAGATATGTATTTCATCCTTATTCTTTATTCCTAAATTTTTAATTGATTCAATATATAGTTTGAACGGACTTTTTTTAATCGGTGATCCACTTATTTTATTTATTTTAGATTATTTTACTTCAAAACATATTAAGTTTGTTACTTTTTAATTTTATGTTATTTTTTTATAAAGTTAAATGTAAGATTTTCTTTAGCTTAACATTTTCTTATTTATGTTTTGTTCGGAACTGTTTATCGTACTTTCATGACAATTAGGTTTAAATCTATGTGTTATCGATAGCTTTTTAATTTTTTACTTTAGCGTAAGAGTGCTTCATATTTTTCTCAGTTTTTCATACTTAAGATTTCCTAATGCGTTTTCTTCCTCGAAATGTCTGCGGTAATTTCACCATAATTCGGTTTTATTTTATCTGTTTTAGATTGCCATTTGATTTCAGTTATTTTTATACGAGTAATTTCTATTTCAGTGTAGATCTGTTTCAAATTATCCTGTTTATTTTGTGAACTGCTTTTTTCGCATATCGCTGTCGTTTTGTAGTAATGCATGGTCTTTCAAATTTTCTGTTTAAATACATCTCTTTCTATTACAACTCTTTGATATTATAATTGTAAAATTCCTTTAAAAACCAAAATTCTAGGAATTTTGTTTTTCTCAAATCATCAATGCTTTAAAAGTATTTTGAGTAGGTGCTTTGTGTGTTATCTTGTTCTGAGGAACCTAGTGAATACTTAAAGCGATATGGTGCCATCTTCACAATTTTTTTTATTTTTAATATTTGATATTATCTTTTAATTGTATTTCATAAAGGTTAACATGAAATAATAATTCCATACAAAAAATTTTTAATTTGTTGCAAAATGTTTGTAAAATTTAAATTTTTTTTAACTTTATTAAACATTTTTTTAAAATTCTAAGGGTTTTTTTAAATGTGTCTCTTTTCTTTCAAAGATTTTTTCCGAGTGCCTTATAATATACTACACAAAACTGAGCATAATTTTTTTTCTGCAGCTGTCCTTTAATTCTTTATAATTTTTTTATAGTTAAACCTCCAAAAAATCTAAAAAAAACATTGATTTTGATTTTGAAATTTTTTAGAAAAAGTACTAAAATGTTAGAGTTAATTCCCTGCACAGTTTTAGAAAACATACATTTCAGAACAAGTGTAAAAAATTTCAAATCCATACTTCAATTATCAAAAAAGCCTTGCGGTTTTGAATAACAGTATATGTACAAAAATTCAACATGGAGAAATATGAGTTTCAAGTTTTCCTTCCATGAGTAGCATAATATAATATTCATCGAATAGTCTGAAACTTTCATGAAATGTTATTTAGCTTATTTAAAACTGCTTACCATAAAAAATTGCACAAATGTTGAACAATTTAACAGTATACTGCCATAATGAATATGTAGAAGAAAATGAATGAAAAATCAATATTTCATAAAACTTTATCTTAATTATAAAAAAAAATAAATACACACACTTCAAAGCTAATTCCATGCTCAGAGCTAATGCACAACATGTACAAAAGATGTTTATGCCTTTATTTTTTATTTCCATGATTTTAAAAACCTTCGCATGTTAAATATTGTACACGAAAGAAAGCAAAATCAAATAACAATTTATAAGTAAAATATATCAAAATCTAAGAACTGCATATGTACATTTGTTTAAATAACTATCTTAAAATATTTTAATAATAAAAGTGCTGAATTTCACTCACATGGGATATATATGTATATATGTATCACCAAAGACAAATATATAAAAATGGGAGAGTTTTTTTTATTCTTGCGAATTAGATTTTTAATTATCTGAGTTATCAAAGGGAGATTTAGAATTTATGTTTTGGGGAGAATACGTTTTAAAGTTGTAATTTCATTCATAATAATATCATAAAAAGCACGCACATTTTTAAAATCTTGACCACAAATCCATTTGCTCTTCCAATAAATAATTCACAAACTAGAATTTTTGCAGGAATTGCACAATTCTTTTTTGAAATGATTTGTTACTGCATATATAATGTCAGTCTCATTGATGCGCAGTAGAAAAATATTTAATTTATTTTTATCAGGCTCTTTTCTAACAAATAATCTGAAATGTGGGCGTGGTAGTTGCTGTCCAGCATCAAATATTGCTCCATAACTTGATAAAAAAATGCAAGTAAATCTTTCAAAATTTTGCAGGCATATTTATAAAGATTCGGGGTATCAAATAAGTCTATAAATATTTCCACAGGTTGATGATTTTTAGGGTACCATATCGCCTTAAAATTTCTATGGATATTATTTGTAAAAAAAAAATTATTTTTGATTTATGTTATTTCATTTTTGCATCAGAAAAAGATGATCGAAAAATTGGAAAATTCATATGGCTAAGTATACAGTTTTGTGTTATTTTAATCCAGCATCACTCGCGCGAAAAAAATGTCATTAAGTTCTCGTGCAGGGTATGCCATACGCAAGGGTGTTTACATTGTGTTTTTACCGTAAAATGTGTATACAAAGGTTAAAAGGGAAGAAAAGTAGAAGATAAAATACGCTTATTACATTTTTCAAACGTACATTTAGTTTTTCTTTTCTTTTTATAAGGGTATTCAATGCATTGTTTATACACTCCTTTAATCTCGTCGTGATTGAGGGCGATGTTTTCACTAGATCTTAATTTTTTTTAATCTGTATCTTTTTAAAACTAAACATATAGGAGTAAACATCTCTATTCTTTAAAATCAAAAAATTTGGATTTTATTTTTTATTTTTTCTTATTATTCCAGCAATAGTTTTTTTTTCTTCAAAAGTTTATCTGAAAGTGAATAAGAAGTGTGCCAGTTGTCTCCTTTAAAACTACGTTCTTCTCAAATGTTTTTCTGTCTCTACATATAAAACATTAATTTTCAACAGTGTCTGCCTTTTTCTAAATCTGGGTCGATTTCAGTGGAGGAATCATACTTGCTTTTATTCTCTTCATCATTTGATTTTTCCTCATCATAACCACGAAGGGAATTTCTTCATCCGAAAATACTGTTCCACTGTATCTTTTAAATTACTTAAATATCACATTTCTTTATCATAACTACAACAATATGCCATAGCATAAGGAAAATTTAAAACGTGCTCATGCATTCAGGACTGTAACAGTGATTCATACGCAGGGTATGGCATTTCCGAAGAGGCGATATCAAAAAATATATATTTATAATTCGCCTACAAGCTAAAGCCCCTCAAAGGATATGACCTTAAAGTCAGCTACATGAGAAACTATCCATTTTCCAGAAAATGGTTTAGAAGGAGCGTTGAAAAAAGTTAGACGGTCAGTATGACACACCCTGCGCGAGAAGTGTCTGGTTAAACGTATCTACGATAGTGTAAAATTTTTGGAGTAAAATCATTTTGGTACTGATATATGTCATTTCGTAGGAATGGAATTATCCAGTAATGAGAAAAGTCATTTCTAAAAATATCTTTATTCTTTTTTCTCTGTTAATAGTTACATAATCAATGAGTTTGGAAAATAATACACACAGAATCCCTTGTAAATTTCACATAAAATGAAATTATTATATTTTGGTAATTAAATTTTTAAAAATTTGATTTTGACATGTTTTGTTACATTTTTTTTATGTTTCGAAGTAAATCTAACTTTTAAATCCTCGTTCCTTGAAGCATTTTTTTCCAACCTTATGAATACATTTCTGAAAAAAAAAATTAATAGAAATACAATTTGCTTGACAGACTTTGTGTCTGTTATCTAAATTGGAAAGAAGAAGTAAATACCGGTTGATTCAAAATTAGCATGACCAATTTTAAAAGCATGTAGCTATGAATGGTTAATTTTTGTCACCTTACTGCCAGTTACATCTTAAAAATGAAACATTTAAATTATCAATCTAACTATTTTTGTTAGTGGGAGTGAATAAGGGCTCCAAGATTTGATCCTCAAACCGAAAATAAAATTTCAAAGCTCTAGAAGGTTGTTTGCTCAAATTATGTTATAAATAATGCATTTAAAAATTGGAAAATATATTTTTCTAGTAGAATACTACCTTAACTTCGAAAAGAAATAAAAATTGACTTTGAAATCAAAAGTTTCAGAAAAAAAAATGTTTACGAAAGTATGTCAGAAAAAAGAAAGGAAAAAGGTGAAAAACTTATCGCTATAGAAAATCCTCTGCCGCAAAGAACTTTATCAAGGAAACTGCAGGTATCGCAATCGACAACTTGCTATCAGATGAAAAAAATTGGCTATAAAAAAGTTAATACATAAATATGCCTTCAAATGTATGTTAATACTTTAGAAAAACGAAGAAAACGTTATTGTCCTCTGTATTTAATGTTACACAAAGGTCGATACAAAGTATGGATAACTTCGGATGAACCACAGTTCCATCTGCCTTTCACAACTGGCAAAACTTAAATACAAGATTTTTCACTTAAGAAATGTTGCAAAGACGCACTGTTTTACAAAAAGCAGGTTGTCCGTCAGGTAATATGATATGGAAGGAAATGTCGTCTAAAGGCTTAACAAAACCATTTTTTGTAGAACCACGGACAAAATCACTATCTGAATGAAGTTTTGATAAAAAAAGTAAACATCTTTATCCTCAAGGAAACTCTGTTTTTCATCAAGACTTTGCATAAAGTCATATTGTAAAATCAACTATAAAAGGGCTGATAGAAAAAAAATATAACTTTTTTCCTCCTGCATAATGGATACCACTATCACCTGTTTCTGCTACTTGCGATTTTTTTTAAGTTGATACTTGAAAAAATAATTAAATAGACATAGGGTTTAAAAAAGCAATCAAAGAGGAAGCTGAAAAAATACCCCTAAATATGGTCCCAAAGACATTTTGACTTAGCCGAAACATTAATGCAAAGTGTACTATTCTAAAAAAAATCACATTGGAAATTTCACATAAATAGCTTAATTCAATACAAATTTATAATGCTCTGAAGTTGGTAAAATTATTTTTGAATCACCCGTTGTTAATAGAAGAAAAAATTTTAATTAGAAAATACGTTCTTTTTTTCACGATTTTCTATTATAAATGGCGCTTACCAAATTCAAACGTATTTGTTCAAAACATTATTTTCTAAGTGCCTCGAGTTTATTACTCTGATATTGAAATTCACACATACACAGAATTTGAAAAATATTAGCTATTCTCAAGACTTTTATTGAAATAAGGTCCAAAATATGAAGAAAAGAAAACTTTAACGAACTTTTAAAACTTTTAGCATGCATAGACAAAGCAATGCTGCAAAAAATCAGAACAAAAATAATTACAGCTGATGATAAATTAAGCAAAAGCATATCACTAGAATCACAAATCAATGAATTAAATTGCAAATCTTCTTCCGGGATGTTTATTTACCTTTTTATTATACAATGAAAGTTAAACTTCATAAAAACTAGTAGATTGAATCCACATTTCTTTAATTACATCATATCTCGTAATTCATTTTTAATTTTAAACTTAAAAAGTTTGTTTTTTATGAAAAAAATCAGTAAACAAAATAAAAAACTTATTTCTTTATTCTTAGATAAATGAGCATTATAAATGAATGCTTCACCGAAATATCGAAATACTCATTAGCATTTCGAATAATTACGTTTTGAAACACTTTTCCCTAATAAGTTGTAAAAATAGAAATTTATCCATCATAAGACGATTTCATGATTTTTTAACTTGAATTGTATGGAAAATTTCAAAAATTATTCATGAAAGTGTTGATCGTGTGCTTCACGTAATGACTGTTTTCGTGAAAATGTAGAGGGTAAAAGAATTTTTCGAAATCTAATTCTTTTTAATTAACTGTAAGTTCATTTCTAGACTTTTCTTTGATTCCAGATTAAAGGCACCGAAATCTAGTGCAGTGGTGGAAAAAATTGTTCCTTAATTTTAATAATTAATTAGAAATAAATTAAAAATGAACTACTGCAATATACTGAAATATTTGAGTAATTAATTATAGACAGTAAAATTCCTTATTTTAAATATTTAAATAGAGCACAGAAATAAATAATATACCTTGTACTTTTTAAATTCTTTCTTCTCGTCATCACTTAGAGTTGATTTCTATTTTTTTAAAAAAAAGAATGAAAGAAGTATTAAATCCAAACTTGAGCAATTTGAGCTTATCAGTATGTTTTAAGCGCAATAAACGTGTTTTACTATTTCTTTAATTTAACACCAAAAATGCATTTGGTCTTAATAATCTAGGATTTTTCTTGCGCGTTCACTTAGTATTCTCTAGGTATACTGAACTCTTCTTTTAAGGTATCCGAAAACGTTCGGAGTACTTTTTAACAAAATAGCATACTAAAACATTATGAATGCTCTTTTAGGACTCAATATCAATAAATATTACTATTTAACTGTCAAAACAAAATAAATTATCCGAATTTTACACAAATCACAATTATAAGTGAAATTTTAGCAATAATTTTGAAAAACTTCGAAGCAGTTAGAGAAAAAAGCAATTAACTTATATTAATAAAAGTATTACCAAAACAAATTAAATGCATTTATCTAGAAAATTTACTAAAATTTTAATTTTTTATTAAAATTTAAAAATTTTAGAGCTGACTGAGTAAGCATTAGAAGAAATATTACATTTTTTATACGGCCATTATTTAAATAAGAAGCCTTAACTCAAAAAGCATTCATACAATAAGAAATATCTTAGTACTCTCTAAAAATAACACAAATATCAGGTACAAAAGTTTTATAGCAATACATTTGTAATAGTTTGAATTATCAGACTCGCCATGATAGATTTTGAGCAATTTAAATGCCCAATTCTGGTAGATCAAAAACCCACTTCCGATTTTTCTAAATTTATAAAATTGATTGTGTGTAACTTGGCCTCTAGGTAGTGTAGAAACAAAACAAACTATGTTTTGTAAAGTCAAAAGATAGCTCTATTCAATAAAATAAAAACAAAAATATATGTCTTGACTGAATTTGATCATTTTCAACGTGTTTGGATACCTTAACTACAGTTTATAAAATACTTTGACTCCTCCAATAAAAAAATTTTAAAAATTACTCTTTTAAAAAAATTCTACGTTTACACAAAACGAACAAGATTTCTTAAGTCAGAATTTACTTATTTTGTAAAAGAATAATCTAGGGAAAAAATATAATAAAAAATAATTAATGATATGAAAAATATAAAGAGAATCTCGGTATATAGTTAGACTTTTAAACATGTCCCAAAATTGCAAGCACACAAATATAGTAGAAAAGGATGAAAATATTGAGAATAACTATCATGTCTTAATTAATTTAATTACTACTTTTCTTGAATAGAATGCAACAACTGAAAAGGAAATCCCTTTAATTACTGTGTACCTTTCTCTCTCTCTCGCTTATCATAATAGCCTGTATATACATCTTTGTTTATTTATGTCAATTACTTTTTCAATGTTATATTTCACACTTTTTAAAAATATTTACAGTTTTTACACTTTTATACATATGGTATTTTTTAAATTCTATTTCTTAATTTTAAATTCATGAAAAACTAAAAAAGAAAAAGAAAGAAATTCTTTTTACTACCCCGGTACCTTAAGTTCTTTTAAAAAAAATTTAAGTGTTTCTCTCTCTTAATGTTACTTTTTCTTTTGAATAAAAATTTTGTTCCCGTAATTTTTCAGCCCCGTATTTTAAAATTAATTAGTGGATTTAAAATATAACAAGGTGGCACACTGTTCCATTGTTCGAATTATACAGTCCTTCCCCCACATTGCTCGAATTGTAAAACTGTTATTTACTTGTATTACGAAGTTCAACTTTTTTCAGTATATCGTAAGCAGAAAAAAATGTAACAACAGTAATTGTAATTGTTTTAATTTGTACTTCAATTCAGTGCCTCTTCAAAAACAATGTTCCTATTCACCTTTTTCTCTAAATCGTAGTGAATTTTTATTCCATCTTAGCTTCTGCACCTTGACATAGCCCCACACAATTAATTGTCCATGAGTAAATTTTGTTTCCTTTAATTTTACACATAAACCGAATTTGCAAAACTCTGCCCCTATGAATTATTAATAATCACGAAAAATGCTAATCGTAAATGGAATTACGTATGTTTCAATACGAAAGGCATATCGAAGTCTCATCGATTGTCCTGTGTGATCCTTGGTATTTTGGAAATAAATTAAGCTTTTTATGACCCATTTCTTTCTAGCTATATCTTATGCATAAATAAATGTATTACAACTTCACAAAAAAAACTTTTTTTATATATAAGAGAATATATTTTGTGCAATTAATATTTTCTCTTCTTGTGTAATTATTGTTTCTCCTTTTAATAGCGAAAATAATTTATATCTGAATAATTAATACGTTAATATTACTTTCTGTTGTATTTATTTTAAAATTAAAAATGTAGTATTTGCAAGCAATGCCAAACCTTACATTATAATGGTATTTGAATTGATATTTGGCGAATTATTGGCAATTCAGACAAGTTGGCATCCTTAATAAATTTATTGCAGCTTCACGAAAATCTTTATTATATATAGAGAGAGAGGAAGGAACACTCTCTCTCTCTCAGTTATTTACATTAAAAATATACTATTTTTTGGTTGTTAAACTATTTCATTTTAAGTATCATATTAGCAAGAAAAACCTTCGAAAAATTTAAAATCGTAGAAACTTATATTTTTCGTTCTTGGTTAATAAAAATATTTAATGTAACATAATTGTCTGAAAAAGTGATGTAATCAACTATATTAATTCTATGAAACCTAAATTAGTTTTCTTAAAAAATTAATGCATATTGAAACTACAGAATGCACTCACCGCTGGAAATTTATTCAAAAAGCATTGCAAAAGCTAAAAAAGGAAATGTAAAAATTATAAAGTGAATTAACATGCACATAGATAGATTTTTTTAATTTGGTTAATTACGTTATGAATCACAATGAACACATTGCTTGTACTAGGCAAATTATGGAAGAAAATATATAAAAGAAAATAGCGAAAAAAATTGTCAATATATATCGAGATTTGATGGACAAAGATACATTAAGCTTCAATTTCTTAAATATTATGTAAACCACGAATTCTTTATATAGAACAATTTTTTGAAATAATTTCTTCAGTGTTCTTCTTTATTATAAGCATTTCAGTTTAATTTAAAATTTCAGTAAGGATTTGTGTGTGTGTAAGAAAGATTCAATTAGACCTACTTAAAATAATTGTTTGTATTCAGAGCAATCTATTTACAAAATTAAATAAAATCATTTATTCAAAATTGAATTGAAAATTTTAATTTAAATTTTCTTATCCTCATTTTATTACGTATAACTAGTTATTTTGAAATCATTCTGAAATCAATACCATATAAGGAAAGACATAGTTACAAATTCTGGGGACAATTTTTGCAATGTGCTTCAAAAATTTTATACATCAAGAAATGATTTTTAGATCAAATTAATATTCGGCACCTGAGGTAATTTACGTGGTATATATATAATTATATATATATATATATATATAAATATATAAATAATAGGTATATAAATAATAGGTATATATATGTGTGTAGGAAACACAGAGGGTTTTGATTTTGAATAATATATCACGAGAGAGAGCGAAATATTTACAATAACATTGAAATATGTGAATGTCATTCATTCTTTTGAAAAGTTAATTTTTTAATTAGAATAATTGTAAATATATAGAGGATTGATGTTTTTAATTTAAAAAACTAGCTACATAACAAAATAATTTATTCTAATTCATTTACAGACCTAATTGTTTTTCGAAAATTCGTGTTTAAATCTTTGCAATAGATTGTTGGAATGTCGTCAGAATTTTTTTCGAACATTTGGAGTAAATTCTTCAATGATTGTAATCGTATAAGAGAAAACTAGTTAATTCTATGTGAGATTAAAACAGAAAAACACAGAATGACTTAATTTTCCTTACGCTTTGAAACTGTTCAGATGTCCCATACAGGTTTGAAGTTTTGTTACATTTGTTCAAGTCGCCACTAGGATAAGTGTCTCTTATGCAGGATCTAAATGTGTCATCTAACTGAAATATTATATGCAATTAATAAAGGAAAATCAACAGGTTTCTCTCTCTCCTATTACAATAAAGAATCATATTATTACACTTGATATTATTACACACACATCTATTTAAACTATTATTTTTATATTTTGATATTCTATATTTTTGATATTGTTTCTAATATGAATTTCTATCGTGCTTATGTTGGAAAAGAAAGGATTGATATAGATAATATGTACTTAAAATATAATGCTTTTCTGTAATTTTATTTAGGAGCTTTTATTCTTTGTGCCAAGGGAATCTGGGACGGATCTATCTGCGACTACACTAATACCTTAGGGATTTTCTAGGGGAAAATATTTTATCTCAACGAAATTTCACCGAGTAAGAAAGCGTGATTATGCAAATGAAGTACATTATATAAATTCTGTTTTCGCGAGTTGAGGAGTTAGCAAGTTGCAGTTAGCAAACAGTTTGCGAGTTAGTTTGTTAGTTGAAGATTTTAGGATCGTGGAATTATTAAGAGGTCTTGGAGTTGCCCAGGAAAAAGGATTACGGGTAGTGGATTCGACGACATTGATCAAATCCCGATAAAGATCTCCTGCAAGATTCAAGTGTAGGATCCGCTTCATAAAAGTACAGGTATCGGGAACCTTGTTCAATTAAGAAGTTAGCTTATTAGTGTGCGACGTAGTTTCCATTTTGAGCGTGTTTTAGCTATCGTAGAATCAGTTGAGAGTCCATAGTAGTATCCCCGTCTTATAGAATCTCACCACCACTCTCTACTGTTTCGTAGCCTACCTTAACTAGATTGTTATTGTGTGTGATTGATATTTTGGTAACAATAATTTAATTAGATTTAAATCATGTCTGTTGATTATTCAATTTCTCCCACACACCTAGCTGGGTCAACGTCTAGATAAGACGTTCCAGATGTAAACAGGAAACGACAGGTATTACAAATCTGTCACTTGTTCTTTTAACATGAAGCATAATTCATAGTCTACAAATTTTCAATTAATTGCTCCTTAATTTTTTTAAAATTTATCTGAATTTTTATCCCACTGTTTCTATGGCTATTGGGACTATTTTCCTTTTTTAGAGTGAGTATCGTCAATTCAGTTTACAACATATTTAAAATGCCGAACTTAACTGGACAGTGAAGAAAGTAAGAGGTGATTGAGAGATGCAGAATTCAAATTTTTTTACTCAATTTGGAAGGTTTGTCCTTCAGTTTCTTCGAGCCATTGTTGTTCTTTATCGTAATGATCAAATGAAGTTACTTAAATTTAGTATATATATATATATATACTATTTTTTCGACTACTACTTTCATTATTCCATGTAATTATTTGACATATATAAATTCAGTGCTGTAACAGATCTAAAAACGCCCCCCCCACGGATCTTAGAGAGAATTTCTCATGTCTAACTTTTACTCTAGGGCTAGCAGCAGCTAGGCTGTATTTTGTAACGATCAAGTAACGCTATACATATTTTTTTTGCATATTTTCTGGGCTGTGATGTCTTTAAATAAATATTATTATGTACTTGCTAGCTGTGTCATCACTCTGTTGTCATCACTCTCTTTTCACCATACTCGAGTTATAGAAATATAGAGACAATAGTTTAGCCATATAAAAAGCCTACGAAAATAGGACAATATTCAAAGTATTTTGTAATTGCGTCATTTCAAAAAATTCAATAATCATAAAGGGAACTTAGCAATATATTATTAATTTAGACGGCTTATTGTGACTCCTCCCAGACGTAAAATCAGGTTCCTGATTTCCAATATAAAACACTTTGCTGATGCATTAAAAAAATAAAGTACACCCAACTCTTGTCTTACATGGTAGACACGTTCCACAGAAATCTGTGCAGAAAATCGTGTGAAAAAATACATGCTACATATGGTAAAAATTTCGGGATATGTTAATTGAATAATGGTGTAAAATAAATGAACTAAATTTTTTCTCAAAATAACGGGTACAAAAATTAATAATTAAGTCCATGTTACATATTTATAGAAAAATAACTATTCCTTTTATTTAAAAAAAATTAATTAATTTACATCGAAAATTTAGCCTAAAAGCACATACAGCATATAAAAATTCAAATTGAAACTAGGAAAAATTAACTAACAAAGAAAAAAAATTAATTAAAAGTAAAAAGTCTTTTTTAAAAACAAGCTTTTATTTAACCGCGCTAAAAAGAATAAAATAAACTTTTCCTTTAAAACTTTCTTTACTATCAACTTATAACGTCATTACACAATTTATATGATATAAAAGCTTGTCGCAAGATTTAAGTACTCGTATTTACTTAGTTAAGAATTTTTAAAAATTAATATCAATCAGGTCAAGTTATTTCTTTACTTGTTTATCTCCTCAGGTAAATCTCGCGACAAGCTTTTATATCATTTAAATTGTGTAATGACGTTATAAGTTGATAGTAAAGAAAGTTTTAAAGGAAAAGTTTATTTTATTCTTTTTAGAGCGGTTAAATAAAAGCTTGTTTTTAAAAAAGACTTTTTACTTTGAATTTATTTTTTACTTTTTAGTTATAGCTGGACAGGTTTCTCAGCCTGTTCATCTCATTCAACGCTGGTTCGCAATCCCTGGTTTAGCTGAATCAATTCTCGCAAAAAGGGTATTACAACACAATTTTCTTTTAAAACCGTAATTTTTAAGCAATTTTTTCAATCTTCCTAAAGATCTTGGGTAATATTTTTCCACAAGAAAAAAAGTTTCGTGAGGTTATCTTCATAAATGACGAAGTTATTAAATGTTTAATTAAAATTTTGACTATTTTTTTGAAAAATCTTTAAGAAAAAAAATTTTTTGACATTTTATTTTTTAAATGACTGATTCTAAAATAGCAAAGCATGAACTGTTTTAGTACGGAATGTCGATTCGTTTAAACAAAAAAAATTCATGCGCAGCAATTTAAACATCATTTTCATAAAAACGTATCAATTTTGATTCATTTTTTAAAAAAATCTTAAAAAACACAAATATTATTTTGTAAAAAAAACTGTACGTATCGTGGCGAAATAAATGATCTTTCTGATTCTGCAATTATTTTTGTCTGGTTTTTTTAAAAAAAGATTGCTGTTTTAAAAACGTCAAAACTCCACCAAAAAAATCCCCTATTGGTTCTTCATTTTGCGACACCAAGCATAGCAGAATAAGCAGGGCACAGGGATAAGACAATTATGCGTTTTAAGGTTTTTAATTAATATCTTTCCAACTAATTGCAATATCGGAATATAAATGGTCAAAACATGCATTGTCATCCAAACTAAACGTGTATACAAAATTTCAGCTCAATGGGTTGAAAGTATCAACTTCAAAATTGAGTTGCAAGATTCCCCCGAACAAATTACATTGATACATTGTAAGTTAAATAAAATTAACAGATTCTATCTGTAATTAAATTTAAGAGCACATGTCATAGTGTGTGTTTAGATTACGGGTGATAAAATGAGGTATATTTAAATTTTTTACTTGTAGGCCTAAAATTAGAAAATTTCTTTAAAAAATTCATTCATTTTAATAAAAAAATTATTTTTTAATTGAAAATACATTGCATTTATGGATAATATTTTTCTCTTATTGTTTTCCTAGCGGATTTCTTTTTGATGGGTAAAATATATATAAAAAAAACGATCTTTCCGATTCTGTAATTATTTTTTGTTTGAGTTTCATAGATTAAAGTTGTCGTGACATATAACCTCCCCTAAGATTATCATCTCCCGGTCTACCGTTACTTGTTTCTGGCCGTGTAGGCGGATTAACGAATTCAAGAGACATCATTACAAATCACTATATTTATTGATACCTCTTAATCAAGGAAAGTTACAAACGCACGATTCAAATTTAAGAACAATAAAACACAGTGGAGTATGAGAAGGGGTTACTACTAGTGGAACTACGGAATCGGAACTGAATCCACGAAAGATCAGCACGTACAAAATTACAGCTAACACACGTACACGTATTCACAAATTTCTAAATCACTAGCCTTCTTCTTGTACTTCGGCAGGTCCGTCGTGTGGTGCAGACTTATTGCTGGCTGGATCGGATAATGACTAGGATCCACACTCGACTTTCCAATTTCAATCTTCAGCTCTTCAGCTTAGCTCGTCCTGTCACAACTCACTAAATCTGTCAACAACTGCGTGTTGATTTACCGATGCTTCAATTCATTTTACTTCAAAAATCTAATTCTTCACTTTACTACTCTCTCTTTCACACGCGAAACCCGAACTTATATAAAATATCTCATTTGCATAAATCACGCTTTGGCGCCTGGTGGAAATTGGTTGAAATAAATAAATTTTTAAGAAAAATAGAGACTGTTAGTTTAAGGCCGTATAGATCCGTCACAAAGTTAGATAAATTTTTTAAAGAATTTCTACAATACTCCCTCTCAGTTTAACTTGGCAGCGTTGAGAAAGGTATAAAATGTACCAATCTACTTGAAAAATAGCTCTACTTTTTTTTTTTTTTTTTTGAATTTAAATCTAAGAAAATAGATAGAAATTTGTAAAAAAAATTGCATACGTTGTAGAAATGTAATTATTTTTAGACAAAGTTAATTCATACAGTCAATAGCGCAACGTTATGAAATTCCAATTTAGCTGAAAACCCATTTTCAACGCCAAATTTGTCATTGTTGTAACAATAACATTATTACAACAATGCAAACATATTGAAGTTGGCGCCCAAAACTTCATAACATTTTTAATTAATATCTTTTTAATTAATTGCAATATCGGAATATAATTGGTCAAAACATGCATTGTCATCCAAACTAAACGTGTATACAAAATTTCAGCTCAGTAAGTTGAAATTATCAGCTTCAAAATTGAGTTGCAAGATTCCACCCGAACAAATTACATGCATACATACATACATACATACATTGTAAGTTAAATGAAAGCTTATAAAAACTACTCATCGCTACTTGATAACTACTGTGTACGTTTATTATGAACTGGATCAAGAATGCTATCATCAGCAAAATTGAGAGATAGGTTTGGCACAACTGTCGGCTTTGATTCAAATGAAAAATTTCGTTCATTATTAACACTTCTGATGATTTGTTGCTGTTTTTCGTTGAAACCACGAATCCTATATACAGTATTATCTTTTCAGTAATAAATTATACTGGAAATTTCCCATCGAATTAAAAAAAAAACTTTAATTTGAGCCTTAAATTTAGAACATTATTGACATTATTTATTGCAGTGGTCTTCAAGTCTTTCAACTCACGGAACCCCTGGCACTTTCGTGGAATCCCTAGAATAGGAAAGTGTTTTCGTGGAACCCTAAAACTAGAAAGTGTTTTCGTAGAACCGCATTCCATAAACTTACTTCAAAGAATATATCTCACAAATTCTTGAAGTCTAGGTCAACTGAGATTAACTGCAATGCATTACATATTCTGAGTATAATTTGTTTTTGTAGGAACTTACGTTGAGAAGTATATTTCACTTAAAGACAATTTTCTGAGTGGCATAAAATGTTAATACCCCAGTATGAAAAACCCGAGCATTTTGCATGAATTTGCAACCTAAAATTTAGTAGCTGTTCTTGCTTAAATTTAGATTTTAACATCGAATCTGTTGATATGTTGTTTCCACTGTATCATTGGAGGTGTTTTTTTTTTTTGACAAATGCAAGAAAGACATTTTACATTAAAAAACTATTTAGTTTTGCAAGATAATGTGCTAACAAGTATGAAATTATCTCGTGGATCCCGAGATAATATGCAATAGAATATTCACAATCTAATAGTATGTATAAAGTAATATATAAACAGTATAAAAATCTAGTAGTATAAATAAAGATAAATCGTTTTTAATATTCTTTTATTATACTATAATAAAAGTTTAAAAATTGTTGCAAAATAAAGTTATTGATAAATAAAATTTTCAGTTTAAAAGAATGTGGGGAGGATTAGCTTTAGATATATTTGTAACTATAGAAATTTTATAGAGAACGTTAATCCATTTTGCATACATATTTATTTTGCCTTAATTTTTTATTATGACTCGTGGAGTCCCTGGATATGCATTGTGGAACCCCAGGGTTCTGCGGAACACAGTTTGAAGACCATTGATTTATTGTATACTATGAACTCTGAACTCTTAACACAGTGCAAGGATAAAGCGGGTGCAAAAATAAAGTTGGCTTAACGTTGAGAAAGATTTATTTTTTACGTACCAGACCACTGTCCACACAATTCAACAAAACAAAGAGTTGGGTGTACATATGTACGGAGCAGATTTAGAACAAACTATATTCTTTCTCACTCAAGAATCCTATGATTAGAGAATTTACAAACTGTCAATTTTTTTTTTTTTTTTTTGAGATTTCCAATACATTTTTGAAACGCGATAGACAGGAGACGGCATCGTTATGCAAATTGAGTAGATTTTAGAAAAACGCTTAAAAGAGCGAAAAAAACTCCTGTCTCTGATTTAAGTGTCTCATGCATGTTTTTTTCGGCGATCAAGGGAATCTACTCAAAAGACAGGAATAAATGAAGGAAGTTTTAAGAAGTTATGATACATTAAATCTCTTACTTAAAGTATAAATCTGAAATTTCTTAATAAATTATTTTTTGAGCAAAGTTATCAAATAAACTGCTTTAAATTACTTAGAATCTCTGGTTCTGAGTAAAAGGTTTTAAGGCGATATGGTACACAAAAAATCATTAAACTGTCCAAAAAAATTTTATTTGCTTATTTGATACCTCGAACCTTTATAAATAGGCCTAAAAAATTTCAAAGCTTTACCTGCATTTTTCATTAAGTAATGGACCAATGTTTGATGCTAAACAGCAACGACCACGCCTACATTTCAGATTATCTGTTAAAAAAGAGCCTGATAAAAAAATAATTAATTATTTTTCTAATGCGCATCAATGAGATTGACATTATATATGTAGTAAAAAATCATTTTAAGAAAGAATTGTGCAATTCATGCAAAAATTCTAGTTTGTGAATTATTTACTGAAAATCAAATGGAATTGGTCAAGATTTAAAAGGTGTACGTGCTTTTTAGGATATTATTATGAATGAAATTAAAACTTTAAAACGGATTCTCCCAAAGCACAAATACTAAATCTCATTTTGATAACTCAGATAATTAAAAATCTAATTCGCAAGAATAGAAAAACTCTTCCATTTTTATATATTTGTTTTTGGTGATATATATTTATCCCATGTGTGCGAGATTCAACACTTTTATTATTAAAATATTTTAAGGTATTTATTTAAAGAAATGCACATATACAGTTCTTAGATTTTGATGTATTTTGCCTATAAATTGTTATTTGATTTTGCTTTTATTCGTGTAGAATATTTAACATGCGAAGACTTTTAAAATCATGAAAATAAAAAATAAAGGCATAAACAACTTTTGTACTTGTTATGCATTAGCTCTGAGAATGGAATTAGCTCTGAAGTGTGTGTATTTATTTTTTATTATAATTATTAAGATAAAGTTTTATGAGAAATATTGATCTTTCATTCGTTTTTTTCTATGTATTCATTATGGCAGTATACTGTTTAATTGTTCTACATTTGTGCAATTTCTTATGGTAAGTAGTTTTAAATAAGCTAATTAACAGTTCATAAAAGTTTCACACGATTCTATGAATATTATATCATGCTATTCATGGAATGAAAACTTCATACTTGTATTTCTCCATGTTGAATTTTTGTACATATACTGTTATTCAAAACCCTAAGGCTTTTTTGATAATTGAAGTATGGATTTGAAATTTTTATACACGTTCTGAAATGTATGTTTTGTAAAACTGTGTATGTAATTAGCTCTAACATGTTTAGTACTTTTTCTAAAAAGTTTCAAAATCAAAATTAATGTTTTTTTGAGAATTTTTGGGAGTTTAACTACAAAAAAATTAATAAAAAATTAAAGAGCAGCAGCAGAAAAAAACCCATGCACGGAATTATGTACTATACTATAAGGTACTTGGAAAAAAAATTTTGAATAAAAAGAGACATATTTAAAAAAGCCTTAGGGAATTAAAAAATGCTTAAAAACGCTAAAAAAATTTTAATTTTACATATATTTTGCAACAAGTTAATTTTTTGTATGGAATTATTATTTAATATTAACCTTTATGAAATACAATTAAAACCAAGTATCAAATATTAAAAATAAAAAAAATTGTGAAGATGGTACCATATCGCCTTAAAAGCTTTTCAACAATTATGTTCGCATGTTTTCTATTTTTGAGCTTGATAAGAAGTAGTTAAGGAAAATAGGAATATACAATTAAATCAAAAAATGAGTTATCCCGGATTCATTATGGCCTCTTATGTGAAACAAGTAGTTTGAACCACAATCATTATTTCCCCCAGACTGTGATATTTTTTACATCAAAAACTTCTTGCAATCAACGAAAAAAATCAATAAATACCGAAAACTATAAAATTTCTAAGATGTTTTTACGTTACCGGTTTGGGAAAAACTTTTTCACAAGCTAATAGGCTGTCACAACGATCTTGATCGCCAGCTGAAAAAAAAGAAAAATATATATTTGAGTTTTTTTTTTCAATAATAAAGGTTATAATTTATAATTCGGGGGAAAACTGCGTGCGCGTCTGCTCCGACACAAGACTGGAGTTAACTCCTTAATTACGGTTGTTAAGTAAGGGGCGTTAAAAATAATTATTCCTATTTTTAAACTATTAGACGTACCGCCTTGATATTTTGTAATCAGATTCCTCTCATAGGGTAGATATCTGCTAAAAAATGGGTTTTGTGAATGTTGACCCCCAAGTGGCGTTGCGGTGCTTAAGGGGCATTATAGAAAATTTCTCCCATTTCTTAAAGTATTAGACGCACTGTCTTGAAATTTGGAAAGAATGATTTCGTAGAGTAGAAAACCACTAAAAAATATGTTTCGTGAAAATTAACCCCCAAGTTTCATTTCGGAAGAATTAAGAGTTGTAATAGATAAATATTTCCATTTTTAAGCTATTAGATCTACCTGCTTGAAAATTGGTAGACATGTTCCTTTCATGGAATAGAGTTCCTTTAATAAAGAGTAAAACGAAAATAGAGCCCAAAGAAGGGTTGCGAGGAGTCAAGGGGAGTTATAAAAAAAATCATGTTTTAGAATTGTTAGATCCATATACTTGAAATTTGTAGAGCATATTTCTTTTATTGAATAGGGATTCACTAAGAAAGGATTTTACGGAAATCAACTCCTGGGTGGAACAGGGGGTTACTGGGACGTATTGACAAAAAAAATTCATTTTTTCGAAATACAAGGACTATAAAAATGGAATTTGGCTTGCATTTTTCTTTTGTTGAATTGAACCCTATGAACGGTTATTTTGGAGAATGACTCTCAACGGGATTATGTGGAGGATTGATATTAAAATTTTAGTTTTTGCTCTATTAGATTTAGATTTGAAATTTTGCTTGCATGTTTATTTTACGGAGTAGAGATCCACCGAAAATTGGTTTTGCAGAAATCCACTTGGTTATTGGGCTACGAGAGTGTAAACATCATTCTACTTCAATTTTAGAGATTATTAAAAAAATACAATTTAGAAGTTCTGTCCTTTTTTTGTCAAAAGACGAGAGTTACAGGTATAAGTATATTTTTCAATAGAATGGAATTCTTATTACTAGGACTTAGATATCAATAAATTATATATATATATATATTATATATATATATATATAAATTATATATATATATATATATATATATATATATATATATAGCAGTAAATAAATTAAAGAAACGACTAATAAATCCTAAGAATCAAGATCAGACCGAAAGATCCAAGAACATGGAACCATGACAAACCAAAAAAGAAGAATATAACTAGAGTGGAAAAAACTATTATGATTTCCCGAGCTGTTACTGGTTTAGGAAAGTGAAATAGGATTAAACAATGTTTTGTGAGATCTCAACCTTCTCCTTCAGCGGAATATATATATATATATAATATAAGCAGTATATATTTATTAAAAATTATGAGAAATACCCCGTGAAGTGGTTGGGTAACGGCTAGTATATATGTATAACATAATAAACATCGATTATGCTACAGAAATACATTGTATTTATAGTTCATACATGAGTACATTGTTAGAAAGTTGATTTTCTTCACTATATGTATATTAATATTACTTAGTAGTAATTACATTAATACTCTCGCCATTATTAATCACTGTAATAAGAGGCTTTAGTTAACTAAAGCATGATTCGTGAACGTCGGTATATACGTGATTTACGAATCGCAAAAAGATTACATTAATGGTTGTACCATACCTTGTCGCCTCCAATGCTCTACCAGAAAAAAATCCTATTGTAGTTCTGATTTTAAAAATTGTCTTAATCTCAATCTCAATCAAACATGACATTTACATGTATTGAAACATTTATTATAAACTTATTTAAAATAGTGTTAACTAAGTAAAAACAATTTCGATTTTTACAATTTTCATAGAAAATTTTGTTTCATTATTGGATGTAGAAAGTGAACCTATCAAATTAAATACATGTATTTATAATGTAAAAATAAAAAAAAATTCACGCACAATTTTTAACTGTCCAAATTTGGTGATTTTTTTTAATAGTCAATTTTTCTTCCATTGTAAGCCCAGCAGTGGAAGGGATTTGAACTGCCAAGTTAAGGCGGAAGCAAGAAAAAGTCTTTGCTGGCGAAAAAGTAGTTTCACCCGAAAACCGGTTTTCGACGTCATTAACGGTGGTAGGCGAACGATTTTTTGAAGGCTTAATTTTTATGTTAAACTTTGCAAATTCCACACATCGATAACAAACAACGGTAATTTTTAAACAAAAAAGGCCAAAAAAAACTGCTGTCTATGAGGATATTTGCGAAAATGGTTTGAATGTAAAAAAAAGTTGTTAAATCAACTTTTTCAGTCTTTAGACAGAAGAAGGATAACAACGTTTGACACACGGAAAAAAGTTTCGTGCGATTACTTTTATAAGTAACGAAGTTATTAAGGGTTAAATTAGCAATTTGAGTATATTATAAAAATTCGTAAAAAATGTTTTAGGCATTTCATATTTTAAATCCTTGATTCTAAAAGACCAAACTACGTACTTTCTGTGAACAGAATGTCAAATCCTTACTTTAGTAAAAAATCCCTACCGAACGATTCAAATATCCTTTTCATGAAATAAGCATGCCTACTGAGTCATTCTATAAACACCCGAAAAAAATGCAAAAGATCGTTAGTTTGTATATATATATATATACCGTATCGTGCCAAAAATTGATCTTTCTGAATCTGTAATTTGTTTTTGTCTGATTTCGGTAAGAAAAAAAAATTGTAATTTTAAAAATAATAACGAAAATCATTAACTTTTTCCTGTTTCCTTCCGACAGCGACTTGACGCCAGGACGTAACGCATTTTGTTATGTATATCACCTTGTATAAATTTCACTCCTTATAAAAGTTTCCTAATTGGAGTCTTTATATGAAAATAGATTCTTAAGCAGTAAACTCCACAATTCTCTCTAAATTAAACAAGCTTGTTACATGCAGATAACTTTTCTGCACTTAAAATATTTGAACTATTGCTGTATTACAGGGAATGAGTACTCCTGAATTTTGCAAACCTTCCACGAAAGAGCGGTATAAAATAAATCATACAAGTTGTTTTAGATTTATATTAAATGTTACATTAGGAATATATTTAGAAAAAGAAATCAGCAAATATTGTTTAATGGATTTAGGAGATTGAAAATTTTAATTTTATTGCATCCTAAACTTTCTAAAAGTGAATTAATAGCTAGAACACAAAATCCATATGGGTGGCTTAAATAATTTTGTAGAAATTTAGAAAAAATATATTTATTTTTTTTAAGTCAGAAAAAATTGTGTTCTTGTGCGTTTTATCTAATGAACTCCTCTGGAAATAAGAGAAAAATGAGCAGTAATCATTTTACTCTTAGATTTGGAAACAGTAAGAGGGCAGGAATAAAGCCGCTTAATCAGTACCCCTTGTAAGTATCCATTTTCGTTCTAGCCGTCTACTCTGCAAGTACGGCCTATATGTGTTCACGATAGCAACTCAAACCAAACACTCAAGCCTAAGTCAACATCTCGCAGAAGTGGAATTGAACACTAATGATAGTACAGCCTGGTTAATTATGCACTCCACAAGCTTAGTTTATGACATTAAAAATAAATTTCTTTTAGTCATACACAACACTATGGCAAGCACTAGTCAACCGTATTCATCATTTTAACAAGAGATTATACACAAGGTCAACAAAACACTTTCAAAAGACAGTTAAGCCTACTGAAGATGGACATCGTTTGAAGAAACGAATGGAAAAAAGAACGTTCTCTATTTATAGCTAAGAAAATCTATCGAAAAGATAAAAAGACTTTCCTCTCTAGGAAAGAAAACTTGTGGAATGTCCTCTCCGACAAAGTCGCAAACATAAAAAGGACAGAAATAAAGCCGCTAAAACAATGCCTTGAATAAGGAATTTTTATAGTGTCCGTCGGTTAAAGCATGCAAAGCGTGATTGAGGAATGGAAGGATGATCATGCAAATCTAACACTAATATAAAAGCTAATAGCTTGTCGCCGACAATAGATTATCATTCAAGAGGGCTACATTCCCACCAACGGGTGTTTCAACGGAATAGTAGAAGCAATGTCTTACTGAAAAATTGTAAGAGGTAATTTTTTGTTTTTTGATGGGGTAGAGAGAGGATGAGCTTAAAACAGAAATATTATGAAAATCATATTCCGCAATTAAAAGAATCGGTTTGAGTATAAATACTTTCTAAATATTATTTCAAATATTAATGTTTTAAGGTGCAAAATGATGCAGAACAATTGGAACAATCCTTTTTATTATTTGTTGCTGGATTTGAACTAACGTGATTACACTGAGGTTTAAGTCGGTACATTTACCGCGTTTCTGTTTGTTTCTTAAATGCATGCTTATGTGGATTATAAATTTGATCTCAAATGATTATTTCGTTGCATTTATTTGAGAAAATTAAACATTGCAATGGTAAAATATCTTTCCAATCACAAATACAAAGTTTGAGAAAAATATTAAATATTCTGAATTTCTACGTCATGAAACATCTCGTGCAGTCTTCAGAAAATTTATAGCATGCATTTAAATAAGAAGTGCATTTGATTTTCGTCTCTTGATTGAGACATTGTGCTATGTTACATTTACAAGGAGTCTCCCTTAAGTCTCATTTTCGGCTTTTTTCAATTAATTATTTATTCCATAAGAAAAGAAAAAATACTTACAACTGCTAACACAAATATCTGTTTTAACATTAAAATTGAGGAACTCATCGCTGTATCCTTTGAGGGCCGTCACACTGCTAACAGCAATCACTGAAAGCACTAAGATTTGGACTGAAAGTCGAATCATGGCTATTGCTCAGACTTCTCCTTTGATAAATTGAAAGATAAAAATGAGCTTTAGTATAGAAGTTTTAGATAGATTGAAAAATATATAGATATCTGGAAGATATTATTCTACCATCAAGAATATATAGGTTATAGCATCAGCAAGGAGATATGTACAAGCAAGAAAGGATATAACTGTAAATCCAAGGTGCAAGTGTATCTCTCTTTGTTATAATACTTACAGAAATCTTCACTTGCTAAAGATATAGTAGGAGACTCTTTGAAACTTTAATCTCGTTTTTTGGTATGTTCATGAAAGAATTTTTCAGAGAATATTTCGTATCGGTCTTAAGTGAACTTATCGAAATGATTCGCCTAGCAATGTATCAGGGTTAACAATTGTATTGGATGGTATGTAGCAACAACTTCATAATTTTGATGGATTTTCTATACCTACATATCTAGACCTTTTTATGTACTATGTCTATAGATTGTTTCTTATGGTTAAAAGTGAATTTTGTTAGATGAAATCTCTGTGGTCTAGGTCAGTGTTTCTCAAACTGTGGGGCACGCCCCTCTTAGGGGGTATGATAAACCTACAAGGGGGGCGCAAGTATATAGAAAAGTTGAAAACAAAAGAATTAAAAAAAGTTATTAAGTAATTAAAAGGAGCAAAACACAAATACATTCTGGCATAATAAAAAATAAAATACACATTTACACTGATATAATAAACTTATAAATGTATCAGTACTGTGCATTGTTTTTCATAATTATTTTAACATCACTAAGTTAAGAACAATTTTAATAATTACCAGTAACCCTATGAGCATGTCATAAAATTATATACAAAATTTAATACTTGTCTTAATAATTCGTACGGTTTATAATTAAAGTCGTGTTGCAGCTTTACGTCAAATTATATTATTGAATTCGAATACATTATTATTGTATGGAGGTGGGTGCGATGAAAATTATGACTGAAAATTGGGTGGCAAGTATAGAAAGTTTGAGAAGCACTGGTCTAGGTAAAATCGGAAAAGGGTGTCATGTGTACATTTCTAAATTTCATCGTTTCTTCTTGAGTGTAGTGAAGTATCCAGTGCGTTTGTCAAGAAATTTGCTCTTCAATTACGAAAACATGGCAATAATATATAAGTTTTTTTTGCTTCGCCTCACTCCATATTTATTTCTGATCTCATTATTGCTGCAATTTTTCACCTTATTATGTTTTAAGTTTCTATTTTTAGAATCATATTTTCGTGTGTGATTTTTTTAAAATTTCAATCACACTCTGAAGCAACATTAGAACTATTCGTGACCATGACTATTCTACCATGACTATTCGTGACTATTTTAACTATGGTCTAGAGATGAGGATATTTGAGTTAGCACTTTCCTCTTCAAACACCCACACATGAGAGGAGTTTGATTCTTGACACATTTAAAATGCATCAGTCCTTCTACGTGGCGAGTTTTTAGTGGCACTCGATTTCAAAATTGCAACTCGATAATGCTGGCTACAGGTACGTGACCCTGACTACATACTGCATCTTGTTTTCAATAATTTTTCCATACGCTTAGAAACGTACAGCAGCGTTTCTCAAACTTTCAATATTTGCGACCCAATATTCAATGTTAATTTACATTGCGCCCCCTCTCCGCCCTCCGTACAATAACAACGTAATGAATTCAATAATACTATACTTTGACGTTAAAGCTTAAATACGACTTTAACCTCGTAAAGGCCACCGGCGTATATAAACGTCTCACTCAGCCAAAGCATTAATTGCCCAGGACTTATGTATACGTCTTTCCGAAGTAAGAACTTTTCTTTGCAATGCTTTTCATAAAATTATTCAGAAGGTTTTGAAATGCAAAAAAAGTTTCTCGACAGTGTTTGCGAAGAATTTGCTTATTTATTCCTCCCCTCCCCAATACAGCTGATACCCGCCGACGTAGAAAACGGCGGCACTGGGGAGCGAATCCTGTTTCTTTTAATCGGCAGTTATGAGATTAATTGTAAACTATACAAATTATCAAGATAAGTGTTAATTTTTATATATAATTTTATATATGACAAGCCAATGGGATCAATGGTAATTATTAAATTAGTTCTTATCAGATATATGTTAAATTAATTATAAAATACATATTGTGCAGTACTGATACATTTATAAGTGCATTGTACCAATGTATAAATGTGTATTTATTTCTTATATTTCGGAATATATTTTATTTGTTTACTATCAGTTCCTTAATAATTCTTTTAAATAATCTTTTGTTTTTGACTTTTCAATATGCCCGCACCCCCTCGTAGATTTATCACGCCCCCCTAGGGGGGCACGCCTCACAGTTTGAGAAACGCTGACGTACAGTGTTTGATCAAACTCCCCAAAATTGCCAAAATAACTTTTTAAGAACGGTTTTATGAGCAAAAATATATTTTCTGTAAATAATTACATATTGCAAGAACTGTTGAAGGAAAGAAGCGGCTACTTACCTTCCTCCTTTTGGAACTATGCTACTTCTGTAACGAACCTTATGCGATATTCGACTTTAAATAGGTATGACCTAAATTGTTTTTTATTGAATTCAAAAGTGTCACGATCATTTTGAGAGTTAATAACTGTAAATGTTTGTTCAGGTAGATAAGTGGATTTTTTGAAATAAATTTTGCTAAAGTGATATTAAGTCATGAAATCAGAAATATTACCCATCGAAAAATAATATATTTTATATAGAAAACAATTCTTTTTGTGTTATTTCAGCAGTATTTGGATGGAAATATAAAATGATAGTCAAGTTTATATTATGATCATATGTAATAGAAAATCAAATTTTTATACCTTCAATAAATTCAACTATTTTTTTGAACTCAAAGAGATGTAATTTTTTTTTCTGTAAATAAGTATGTAATTAGTACAAATATGGTTGTCGAAAATCCACTTTTTAAATTTAAAATACACCTGGTTCTTCCCACAGTAGTGGAAAATGTTCCATGAATAGTAATTAAACGGCCATGTGACAGTTCTCGAAATCAGAAATAAACTTAAACTCTCTTGTCTTTGTTCACACACTGTCAATTCATGCCCCTCATCGACAATCTTCCAGAAGCACACACCCATCACATTCTCAGTTAAATTAGTATAAGGGATATAAATCAACCTTTCACAACAATTAAATCATTCATAAAACTTATTAAAATCTTTGTCAGTATTTAAAGTGGAATATTTAACAGAAATAACGTTCGTCTCTTTGAAAAGTGTGATATTTAAATTACAGTTATCTAGGATTGAAGATTTCGATAGTGTGGAAACAGAGAAACAACCCTTTGCTCTCATACCATTTATCCAATGAAAGTTTGACTATCTAACCCCGAAGGTGCAGCACCTTAAAGATTGTGATTGCAATCGACACAAACTGAAGAAATATATAACGTCCTCGATGTTGGTGTGGTGTGGTAGCTAGGAGAGGGAGGTTCTATCTCAGGGGCCATCTTCGTCACATGGTTAAAAATTACGAGGTTCCTTGCGAAACGCCAGCGTGTAGCTTACAGTGCGCGTTTATATTCACTCACTCACACACTAAAATTTAGGGTAATTGTAATTAAATTTCCGCTTGCAAAAGGCTAAGAAAAAAGAAGATAATGTTTTTGAGACTGACTTCAAATTTGAAATGAATGTTCTTGAAAAGGGGAGAGACGCGGTAGAGAATCAGAAAATAAATTATAGTTTAAAAAAATAAAAAGCACCCTCTATAGTTAATCGAACTAAAATGTAACTCAATCTTTTAGTGGACAAATCAAGTATTAATCGCCAAATCTGGAAATGGGATCTGAAATTAGTCGCCAGATGTGGGATGGGATCTGAAAAGGGGAAATCGCTAATCCTGATGATCTTGATCAGGTCAATGAAACAAAATTATTAAATTATTGTATTGTCATCGGTCCTGGACCAGTGAGCAAAATTTGTAAATAATCTGGCCTTTTAAAGGGGATAAAAATTGAGCTAAAAGATTCCGTTACCTACAAGTGAAGATTATAAAAGGGTGTTAAAAATGTTTTGGAGTTTTCATTGTTGCTTTTTATGCGGTTTTGGCTCAAGATCCTATCCAATGAGATATGACCTTGTGGTCTTATTACTAACAAAGCAACCGAAACAATCATTCTTATTAAACAGCTCAGAGTTGACCTAATGTGCAATTACCTCGAAAGCCATCTTAATTCTATTCAAAAAGCCTCTTGTAGGCGAATCGACTTTCGTTTTGCAGCTCACGTCGCTGTATATTGACAAACTTTGGAACTCTTCTTATGCCATTTCGTTCCGTCCTTTTTTATATATTTTCAATTCAATTAAAAAGTCATTCTGACAAATGACTCTTTTTTTACAGCATTTCGAAAGTGTACCTTTAATTATAAGCACCTTGCACTCACACAAAATATAATTAACTGGACTATTTTAAAATTATTATCCGCGATGAAACCTAGGAAGACACATTAAATGTTCTGACATCGTTTTCATGAGCTCCTATGGTACATACCTGTACATTCCTATGGGAATTGCTTGTTATTAGCTCTAAGTAATTGTAAAACTTCTTTGTTATATCTTTAAAATAATCTACTTATTGTCATCTTCTTTTGCAAAAATTCAAAAAAGCAACCTTAAACCATGAAGTTACATTTTTAAACCTGAATTTTAAATCTAAGAAATCTCATGGTCACACAAATGATATAGATTATTTCGACTTCAGGGGTGAACATGCAAATATATATAATCTGCATATCACATTTTTACTGTAAGGAGGTTGCAGATAAATTTGCAATCCTCATTAATATCCGATTTGAATAAATTCTATAAGAAGCAACCTTAAACCAAGAAGATACATTTTTAAACTCGAATTTTAAATTTAAGGAAATCTCATGGTCACACAAATGATATAGATTATTTCGACTTCAGTTGAATTTACAAATATATATAATCTGCATATCACATTTTTAATGTAAGGATGTTTCAGATAAATTTACAATAGAACTTTAAAGCATATTAAACAAAGTTTTTTTTTGGAGGAAAGTCCCGTAAGAAAGCCTGCTGCTATCCAACCTGACATTAAAAAGGACATGACGATTCCTACAACGTATGTATACGTTGTAGGAAATAAATTTCTAATTCCAAATACCAGGCTAAACTCCTCATCCTACCTGAAATATAGCATTATGGATTAGAATTCTGCAAAATTTTTAAGAGATTTGCATTATTGAACTTTCTGATATACTCTCATCTCATAGTCCTTAAGAATATGTTTGGTCGAATTTCAGGGGAAAATATCCTTTGGCCTTTTACCTAAAGTAACAAATCATTGACAACAACAAATAAATTTAAACACAAGATCTCGTTCATTCTTGGCAATTCCCATCTGCCGCTATATGAGATTTGTCCCTGGAACTTCTCATAAAGATGATAACTCACAAAGTAAATAAATGCATGAATCTAGACAATGAATTTCTAATTAATTGATTGCATTTATAAACACTCAACCGATTTGAAAATCTCAGCTTGCACAAAGAAATAACTGCTCCTTTACTTTCATCAGCAACAGGATCTCCAGACATCTAAGTTCTGAAGAAAGATCACAGAAAATTTCTTGATACTTTCAAATAATTGGAGTTTTGACTTGAAATGGAAATTTCTCTTTTATGCAAACCGTGGTGAAAAGAGGAGGTAAAGCCTTGAGTTTGCTGTAAAGTTTGTGATGGATCTATACGCGTCCTTCAACTAACCATCTGGGGAAATCTTTGGGGCTATGAAAAACATCCTTCTCTTAAGAAGAAACCGTGATAGGCAAATTAATTTTATTATATATGTCGTTCAGGTTCGCTTGCTAGTGAGGTTAGATAGTAAAAGTGTGTCAAAGTGAGATCTAAGTAGAAGAGTTATAAGAAAGTGGGTTAGTTTGTCGGTGTGAGAGTATAAAGATTAGAAGTTGGAATTTTAAAGACATTGAAGGATTACGCATTAAAAGTTAAGATGCTACCAACAGTCCAGGTATTAGTCACCTTTATAGTACGTTTTCATATTTAAATTCTTAATGAGGTTTAAGTGGCAATTAGTTACATATCTGCCGTTTAAAGCAATATTAAGAGCAATAGAAGATTGATCAATCTAACGTAGATAAATTATTAGAAGTATTCTCCCAAAACGTGACTCTCGCCTTATTATCTCTGTTAGCTAATCGGAAACATCTTATTTATTCTGATTCGTTGATTTGTTTTTGAGTTAATTAAAGTACCGAATAAATAATTTGAAATTACCATGTCGAATCATCTTTCACTTCCTGCTACACCTTTATCCGGGTCACAGGATAGACGAGAAGGTGAATTGTTACAAGTTGACCATGGAATTAGGAGCAAGAAACACCACATCCATAACGGCAGAAAATCTAATGATTTTCTGTACTTCATGTTTTCTGGGAACTTGACTTGAATTTATTGTTTCTCATAAGCTACAAAGTTTTAACTTTAATTTTAGAATATTCGAACTTTGCTTTCTTTCTCACTCTCAAAGCCCTCCTATAGCTGAATAGTGTGAAGAAATATTTACTCCCTCACTCACTTTATCACACTGACTTATTTACATTAGAATGTATCTGAAAATATTGTTTCCACTGTGCGAAGGAAGCAATGAAACTTTCAATAAAACTTAAAGGAAACTCTGATTAAAGGGATTATACTCAATCTTAAACATTTTTAAGAGGGTATCTTTCAATATATTGCACTCAATGATAAAGATTTTAAACTAAATGTATTCACAGATAATGCAAACGATATCTTTAATGCAGAGATGAATATGTATATGTAGAGATATCGGAATAAAATATTCTACTTCTCGTAGTAAGACTAATAACAATCCTACCGATACAGTTAATCAATGTGCGGACAGTGTTTTAAGAGTTGGAAATCCATATGCTCTCAACGGTCTTCCAAAATTCTTTTTAGGGTAAGATTGGACGGCGGTTAATTAGATCAAATTCTAATTGATTAAGTCAAATGTAGGCTATTTAAGTCCCACATATTTTTGAATCATTGGAGATCAAAATAAAGAAGGAAGCATTTGGATATACTGCCTAGCATATCTGATAATGAATACCATGGTATATTTAACAAATTCTTCTACTAAAAAATACTATATTGTAGCTTCTTAATGTAACTTAGTATTTCATCAACGTACTATTGAACTGTCAAAATGCTTATGATCCGTAAAGGAAGCTATCTTTTTTATCATGTCAAATGACATTCGAAATCATTGTACCATGTTAATGATGCTCAACAATCACTTTCAGATTGCCTCTAGTTCCTCGAAACTTGCAGTTTTATCCTACCACTATCATAAAATAAACAAAGCCATGACTCGTCACTAAACAACTCATTGTACCATTACCTCACTCAAGTAATTTGATCCAAAAACCATCGAAATCTTTCACGGGGTGATGCATCGATGACAGTATTCGTAAAGAGTGGTTTGGGAGCAAACCACTTTAAGCCATTCATTTTGAAACTAATCTCACAGATCTATTGCTGCGCAAATATATGTTTTCTTTTTAATTGTGGAACTAGCTCCACTAGCTCTTGGGGGGTTTAATTCGTAAACCAGATGGATCTAGTACTTCATGATGAGTCATATTTTATGGTTCGATCCAACTGAGACAAAATTAATGCTTATTACACCAGTTTTTCTCAAACTGTGGGGCGCGCCCGGGCGGGATAACCCTACAAGAGGGGCTCGAACATATTGAAAAGTTGAACACAAAAGATTATTTCAAAAAATTATTAACAAACTGAAAGTAATCAAATAAATTACATTCTTACATAATAAAAAATAAAATACACATTTACACTAATATAATACACTTACAAATGTATCAGTACTGTGTAATGTATTTTATAATTAATTTAAAATTACTACGTTAAGAAAGGGTTTAATAATTACCAATGACCCCACACATATAGGCTCTTATCAAATATAAAATTTAAAACAAAAAATAACATTTATCTCGAAAATTTGTACGGTTTATAATTAATCCCTTAAATACCGATTAAAAATGACGCAACTCGCTCCCCAATGAAACCGTTTAGCACGAAGGCGAGCGTATGTGGTGTATTGGGATGGGGGGGGGGTAGAAAAAGAATAAGTAAATTCTTCCAAACATACACACACTCTGTCAAGGTAATTTTATTACATTCCAAAGCTTTCGGAATAATTTTGTGTATAGCAGTGCACAGAAAAGATCGAAATTCGGAAAGACGTATATATACGTCTGGGGCAACTAACACACTGGCTGAGTGAGACGTTTATATACGCCGGCAGCACTTAAGAGGTTAAAGTCGTACACTAGGTTCAGCTCTTCAGATTATAGTATTATTGAATTCAATACATTGTTATTGTATGGAGGGGGCCCAATGAAAATTATGATTGGATATTGGGTCGCAAATATTTAAAGTTTGAGAAGCTCTGTATTACACGCATCTGGGTGTATTTCAGCAGCGATATGTTAGTAAAATCAACCATTTATACTTTTTATATACCCTAGAGGTCTTCCATCCTTAATGCTTTTGGACCATATCATTGAATCCACAATATTCTGCGAGCCACATCACTAATACGACAATGATCTGCGGTCCACACGACTGTGAAAAAAATAATATTATACTCAGGAAACTTTAAAAAAAAATGAGGGTTAGAATTATTAAACTACAACTTATTCTTTAAGAAGAGATGGTGCTACATATTTCTGTGTATACAGGGTCTCCCCTAATGCCATAGACAAACTTGGGGGGGGGAGGTAGAGAACATCCTGATCAGCTATAATCACATAGGAAAGCCAGTGACGTAACGTACATCCCCACATTGCGGGGGGCAAGGCTTGTAGGGGGCCCAAAGTCTGACTGACGCCATTTATGTAGATTTTCTCAAAATTCGCTTTAGATTTTTTTAAATCCAACTTTTAAGCGATTTTTCAATTGGCGATCAGACGTCATTCAAAATCAAAACTTTAATACTCTCATTAGATATATTTGAACATATAACTAAATAAAAGAATCATTTCGTTTGATAAACTGTAATCGACGAAAGATACTTTTCTTTAGTGTTTTTTAAACCTAAATTACTAACATATAAAATAAAAGTCAGATGGAGAATCGGATATAATTCTGAGAAGATAAGAAATTCTACGCTGTTATTATTATAATATACTTTATATTAGCTGTAGAGAGAAAGAAAGACATGATTTACTTTTTATCGAAGCTGCAGAATAAATTATTGGCAACTTTAGCCCTCCCCCCCCCCTCATGCATTTCATTTTCAATAAGTGAAGTCGTAAATATCATACATCTGTTAAGCTTTTCTTACGTGGAATAGAATTACGGTACTTGGAAAAGCACAAAGAGCATTTTAAATAATTATTTTGTCTAGATTTATGAACATTCAATCAAATAAAGCATAATCAGGAACGTTTCAAAATATACTTTCAGAACAGACATCTCTATTTTTATATTCAATGCACTTAAATATAGAGTGTGTTCCTTTAATATTAAAAAATTTCCATCCCACTTCTCGCTTTCAATATTAGAACTGGTTTTTTTTTTCGGAATTAAATATTCTGGATCAAAAAATGGTGAAGTTGTGACGGATCTATACACGTCTATAACTAAACCCTTGGGGACTCTTCTGGGAAAATAGTTTTACCAAACAACTTTCACCGAAGGAAGAAAACTTGATTATGCAATTTAAGTATATTATATAAATCCTGTATTCGCGAGTTTGGAGAGTTAGTTGGTGAGTGGAGGATCGTAAAGTTATTAAGTGCAAATCTGAGTTTATCAATTGAAGACTTCTAAGAGAGGATCATTCGACGGTGATTAAATCCGGATAAGGATCGCATTCAAGGCCTCAACTGTAGGACCCGACTTCATAAAAGTACAGGTATCATGTGATCCTTATTTAAATAGAAGTTAGTATTGAGCTCGTATAAGTTATCATAGTTTATATTGAGCTTGTATAAGTTATAGTAAGATCAGTTGAAGGTCCGTAATATTATCCCCAGGTTAACGGGTCTCACCTTCGCGCGCTACATACTGATCAAATTTCTTAATTCCTTTATTATTGTGCTTGCTTGATATTTTGTGTCAATAATAATATTTAATGGAAATCATGTCGACTGATTATTCAGTTCTTCTCACACTTCTAGCCGGGTTCGAGGGTAAACAAATGGGATCAGAGGGAAGTAGTAACCGACAAGCATTGCAGAGTTTAAAAAACCTTTTGCTAAAACCTTTGCTTTCGTTTTGCTAAAACGAAAAATTCTAAAGGGAAAAGGATTATAATATAAAAATAAAAAATAGCAAATATGCAAAATTGGGCATAATGTCTAGTCTGATGTGCATTTTGCGTTCTCTTCAGATGCGTCATATGCTCCAAAATGTGATGTGTTATCGAAAAGTTTCTGCAGCGTAAATGCCAAGAGATCTGACTCTGTATCTCAAGAGTGCAAGAATGGGAATAAGCCTCAATCCCTTTAGACGATATGCACGAAAGTGAATTGAGTTCCTGCTCAGAGTCATCTTACTCCGTGGGCCATTTTATCCCAGAAATCAAAGCTGTTCCAATGACTTAGAAGAATCCCAGTTCATCACTGGAGGAAAATTTCTTCCAAAACAATGCTGAGATGGTTCAGTATGTGCAATATTTCCTAGAAATGCCTTTCACCGAATTTTACAAGAGGGGTTGCTTCAAACTGATTGCATGCTACGAAAGATGCCTCATAGTCAGTAAAAACTATTTGGGGGGAAAAGTGCAAGGTGTACAGTTCATAATTCAATGATATACGATGGCATTTCGAAAAGTAAAGATACAACGGCTAGCATTCCTTAAAAAAACATTTATTTAGAAAACGTCAGTTACATCTTATTAACTGGATTATTTATTATTTATCTACATAATCACCCCCGTTATCCAAACATTTGTTAAGTCGGTGCACAAGCTTTTGTATCACACAGTCATAGAAGGTTGCCGCCTGTTGTCGGAACTCCATTTCAACTTCATCTTTAATCTCATCATCGTCGTGGAATGATTTTCCACCAATATGTGACTTCAGGTAACAGAATAAATGGAAGTCGTTGAGCTCAAGGTCCGGGCTGTATGGCGGATGGTCCAATACTTCCCATTTGAATTGTTTGAGTAGTGCTTTGGTTACGAACGCTGTGCGAGACCGAGCGCTGTCATGAAGCAAGCGGATTCCATTTGTCAGCAATCCCCTGCGTTTGTTTTGAATTGCCCTTCGAAGACGTTTCAAAGTCTGGCAATATGCAGCAGCATTAATTGTCATTCCGGTAGGCATAAATTCCAATAGAAGAATGCCTTGTCTATCCCAAAAAACAGAAGTCATGATTTTTTTCGCTGAAATCAAAATTTTGCATTTCTTGGCTTTTGGTGAATTTGAATGGTGTCATTGCATTGATTGTTGCTTGGATTCAGGTGTATGGTGATAAACCCAAGTCTCGTTACCTGTCACAATGTGATCAATTAACTCATCACCTGCTTCTTCATAGAGTGTGAGGAAGTTGAGTGCAAAGCCCATCCTTTTCTTTTTGTGTTCTTCCGTTAACATTTTTGGAAACCAACGCGCACACAATTTCCTGCGCCCTAACTTGACAGTCACAACTTCATAAAGAGTTGGTATTGACACTTCTGGTATGATCTGATGCGATTCTTTCAATTTGAGACGTCTATTCGCACGAATTGCTTCCTCCTTTCTCTGAAGAAGGGCATCAGAGATCACAGATGGCCGACCTGTTCTTTGTTCGTCATGAACATCGGCGCTATCTTCAGAGAAATGACGACACCATTTCGCTACATTTTGTCGATTCATAATGTTCCCATAAACAGAAACAATTGCTTAGTGAATATCCGCTGGTCGCTGACCTTTTGCATGAAGAAAACGTATGATGGAGCGCACTTCGCCTTTGGCGGGATTCTGAATCGGCGCAGCCATTTTAAACACAACTTACTCCAACCAGAATCAACGTTTAAATGCCGAGCGGCCGCAAGGAGAAAGTTAACGGTTCAAGGTTAACACCTGTGTTGCCAACTTGCTCACCAAAACTTTTCTTTTCCTCTGGCGTATGGTGTATCTTTACTTTTCGAAATGCCCTCGTATATTTTTTAGTAATAAATTTTACGTGAACAAAAAAATAACGAACCTTTCTTTCGGATCGACCTTCGTACTTGCCAATGCAACTACTACGCATATAGGTTGTTCAAAGACAAACAGACTTAGTATTTTATCGAAATTAAAATCAACCTCTCTCCCCTTGTTTTGTGCCTACAGCTTTGAGCTATTCATCTGACCTTATAATTTTTCGGGTTGTTTTTAGTATTCCTTTTTATCTTAAATATCTCTTTACTTCAAATTATAAAAAGTATTTGGAAGGAGGGGAGGAATTTGAAAGCAGTCCATGTAGTTAAGAGTTCGACAAGCTTTCCACAAAGAGAAGCCAATTTGTAAGTGAAACAACACAATTAAGGTATATCAAACATACATTTACATCGAAAGAGAGAGGGGGTGGGGTATCCTGTTGCAATCATTGTCGATCAAATCGCTCATGATCCAATTAGAATTATTTATAATATTTAAATAATAGTAAAATATGACATATTTAAATAAAGAAAAATTTCCATTCCATCATCAAAAAACAAGAAATATCGAGGATATTTTTGTTTCCATTGTTCAATTCAAGAAAACCATTTATCAAAATATCGCTGCTACTAATACACGAAAACACTGCTTGAAATTATCCAGTAAACTGTGAATGACAAGTACACTTCGTAACACCCTCAATAAGGTTGTCGGTGTTCCACGATTCGAGTACAAAACACCCATAACTAAGTCAAATTCCAATTTATTATTTCTCTCTCTAACTTAAATCAAACAATTTAGGGTAAGAATTACACAACACTAGTAATTATAAAAGCAATCAGACGGCTAGATGAATACCTAATATATTCTCTATGTATAATATATAATATATTAATATTAGAGGCTACTCTTCATTTACTCTTGGAACATTTACTTGGAATAATTGACCATCCGGAAACTACTCGTCAACTAGATCTCGACTAACTTCGCGAACCTAAATATCCACAATTAAATACAACTTATTTGCATAACTCGTCTTCTTCTTCAGGAAACATTTTTCAATAGACTTAACAGTTATAAAGAAATAAATTTACACCAAGATAAGGTTCACTAATAGACCCGTTACAACCTATTAGTGTAAATGTCCCATTATATCTGTTTGAAGGATCTTAATTTAATAATTTTACTGCAAATAAAGCTAATGAAATATAATAAAACTGATAGAACATTTTCCCTCTGTATTGATGCAATAAAATGGTTTTGCTATCTATATATTTTCTAATATATAACTATTTTTTACTGCTGTCACGAAGGCAAATTATATCAATTTATTTTGTATAGTCAGTGCTTAATGGTACATTCAATGGTGTTTTTTTTTTATCCATAAGTATTCCATTTATGAATCTAAGTCATAAAATTGAAATATTTTAAAATATGTAGTTATGGGACGACTAATATATACGCGTAACGCTTCTGCTGAAAACTCTAAAAAGATGTTTCAAGTTAATTATGAGATATTTTTTTCTTCACATGTAATTGTATTTTTGAAATAACCAACCTTGTTTCACAGTTCCACATTTTATTTACAAAATCACAAAAAGCAAACCATAAGAAAATATACGCACCATACTTACGATGGACAAAAGCGTTTTTTATTTATTCCTACGTATATCAGCTTACAAACTCTTAACATAGAAGTTTAAAGACCCACATGACATAACCCACACATTATTATTTCGTTGCCATAGCACTTTGATAAATCGAAACGAATGACTGATGCAATATTGCATCATATTACTGCAGACGCACAGAAGACAGACATTCCCATTCATCTACAATGCGGTTAAAATGACTACATGGAATCATTTAAAAAATAGATTACAATGAAGTGAGGTTGGTTGGTTAGAAGTTGGACAGTAAAATTACGAAGACGCTCATTTGCAACAAGTGTCCCGTTTGATGCCCTCACGAGTATTGCAGAAGTTTTCATACATCGACTATGAGTTCTAGGAGGATTCGAAAAGGTCACTTAAGAGTCGCAACACTTACTGTGGTTCACTATGCTGCTTTATATGTGGAAACATAGAGACATGTGACTGCTAGTAAGATATATTAAAATATCTCTTCTGTGTCTAAGACAATTTTGTCCTTACAAAATGTGCATCGATGATTAGCTGAAAGGGGCATTTACACCCTGAACCCAGCAACGAGGATGAAACCAACCCTTACGCAATTTCATTCTTGGATTGAGCAAGATTAACACTATTCACTAACAGCAACACTTTTCACAGATAAATCGTCATTAAACTCTCTAAATGATCCTCGAAAAGTTTTCATCTGGAGCTAACTTAAGAACCATTATCATCCTGCGTACAATAAAGAAATCAATCGGTTTCAGGCCATTGGAATCATTTTATACGATACGCGTACATCACCCTATATCTTCTCTGTTGATGTATAAGACAGTGGAACGCTATAAGAATGAGGTTCTCCCGCCTTACAAGTGAATTTTTGGAATAACGGTGAGAGACGAATTCTTTTACATGGACGAAAGCACGCTGCCACACAGAACTATGCTTGTTGTAGATTATGTGGAAGAGGATGGTATTCGCCGTATGGTGTGACCAGAGAGGACTCCTTACCCCAATTTTAGGGAATACATATGGGTTATTCTAAGAAGAGCCCATGTGTGTTGAAAATCCCTTTCAAATGACCCTTCAGGCTTTAAAGTTGACTATTTTGGATAAAGGGGAATTGCTGCCACAGTCGTTGAACAATTGTCTCATTAACAGTATTAGAGTAAGTTTTGACGCTTGTAAGAGGTATAAAAGTGATTACATATACAAGCTAATCCCATCTGTTTGACGAACAATACAGAGTTTACATGTAATGTTTTAACCAATTTCGCTCTCATTTGCCTGTCTCTTCCCCTCTCTACAAGCATAAAAATGAAATATTTCAACAAAAATTTAATTTAATGCATGGAAATTTCGTAAATTAATAACTTTTGCTGGAAGCAAGGAATAGTATATATATATATATATATAGTAACATAAAATGAAAAATATATACATGGCAGACTAAAATTGATAATACAAAATTATATCACTAACAAAGCTAGAAGATCTAAATCAGATTTCAAAAAACACAACTTTAAAAAATGATGGAAAAGTCTATTGTACAAGAATTAACCAAGCGTATGTATAACATGTGAAACAGAATTAGAACTTTAAAATGTAACCAGAAGAGTCAATAGACTAAAATGAAGGCCTATTATGATTTCTAAGGCTGTTGCCAAATTAGGACCAGCAACATTAGGGTTAAATATATTTTATGGATCCAACGTTCCCCGTTCAGCAAAAATTTTCAACATAATAGTGCTGCGCTATATATATATATATATATATATATAGCGCAGCGTTTCTCAAACTGTGGGGCGCACCCCCCTAGATAACATGATAACCCTACAAGGAGGGCGTGAGCATATCAAAAATAAAAGCTTCAAAAAATTAGTTTACTGGAATTAATTAAAACAAAATAGTTTCTAACATAATTAAAAATACACCTTTACACTGATATAATTTATGTATATCATTTGGCAATATGGCGTCATCTCCACTTCAAGCTATCTTAATCCTATAACCAAATAGAAACATTTTGTTTGATTTGTGCTGTGGTCGCACGATGAGAGATGTTTTAATACGTTTTCTTTTTCAACCTAAAATACTACTCTTCCAGAGAAAACAAAACCCGGTCCCAGAGAAAAAGTGTAGGAAGATAAGAAATTCATCACTGTCATTTAGGGAGGTTGTAAATAAATGTATTTCTGTTGCACTTTATTCCATGTGAAAGAGTTTTACGATATTTCGAAAAGCACATAGGATTGAAGGATTATTTAGGAGATTTATTTTTACGCTCATTTTGAAACATATAAAGCCTAATGAAAAACGTTTTGCACAATTCTTTTTTAAAACTAACATCCATTAAATACATTTACAACCCAGGAGAGGTTGCGTGGAGCGCTAAGTAACCCCAGTCTCACGAAATCATTAATTTCTGGAAAAATTGTGTATTTGTCACCAATGGCCTTAACTGTATCCTCTTATATGACAGTCTTCAGAGGAACTAAAATGTATTTGTCACATATCTCCCTTCTTTTTCGGAGTGGCAGACGTTTCTTTACAAAATATTAGAAAAAGCGATGAAAATGAAAATGACCTACCTATAGTGGTGCGAAAGTGACTGTGATTTCCGTCCTTTATTAAGGTCACGCATATTTAAATTCAGTTATACTGGATTTTTTCTCAAATTATCAAGCAAAAATTGAAAAGTCTCTGAACTTAGGTAAGTATGCTTTTCTTAATTAAATTACTCACTAGAATTGTGATTTTTATCGTGTACAATAAAAGTAATTATAAAAAAAGGATTGGGATGACTCAGTCACCCAGTGCGACCATTAACGTTAGTATCGAGTGCGTTCCTGCTCTCGTATTAAAACATTTTGAAGTCTTCTCGCTTTAAATATTAAAAATAACAATATTATTTTCAACCGGAATTTTACATTCTTTTTCATTATTTAACATTAATTCTAATTCTGTGGGGCTTAAAATTACAGTTGATTTTGCCAGAGTTGCAGTCTGTGGACTGCAACTCGTTGGCAAAATTGTCTCCAAACATGGTTTCTACGATTTCAATTGCTGCTGGCAAAATAAGCTTCCTTCACCAATAGTGTGAGGCTTTTACATCTGGTATTTTGTATAATACTTTATAAGAAGTAAGTAAAGCTTTGTCATTCACTGACAAAGTTTTTTTTTTCTTTAAAAATGCTTTTTGTTTTTCATATAATTTTAATTTTAATTCAAAGAACTCTCGAGGCTTGTTAATGTAGTCCCCATGAAGCGTTTCCAAAGGTCTTTTAAGTTTATTAGATTTCACACTGTCTGCTACCAATATATTTTTGAACAAATAAAACACACAGGGGCTTTTCTTCTCCATTTACTTTAGTAGTGGTAAATCGAAAATTTGAATATTCTTGAGAATAATTACTTGATTTAATTTTCGGAACGTTGCTCGTCTGTGCACTTGATGCTTTATTATCATCGAATGTTCGTTTACGACTCAAAAATTATCCATGTTTTTGTTAATCTACTGCAGTAATTACTTAATACTGTAAATTACAACTAAAGCGTAAATTATAAAATGTACATTCAAGGTAGATTCGGTAACTATAGAAGTATCGACTCGACCAAGAATAACTGGAATTCTACGAGGTACAGCCTTTTTACATGTTTTGCCCAGACGTCCGATAAGATGCCCAAACTCATGCAGACGTTCGCGAGAATGCTAGATGTGAAGGATTTGATAGAGAGCAACATGGGTCATAGATTATTTTTCTAATGGCATCTACTTTTGGAAATGGATGATGGAGGAAATATATTTTTAATTAAATATCGTTTTAAAATCTGCTCCAATTTAAAAAATTAGCGAAATTAAAAAAATAACATAACAATTATCCTATTACTTAAAAGTAATTTACTTAAAATATATATTATTTAAAAATAACTAATACAAAATTTAATACTCTTATCTTGTTTATTTTTACGGTTTATAATTAAGTTCGTATTGCATCCTTAGCTCCAAGTTCATCATTATTGCATTCAATACATTTTTATTGTATCAGGAGGGGGGCGATCAAATTTATGATTGAAAATTGGGTCACCAATAGTGAAAGTTTGAGAAGCACTGATATAGCGCAAGGTTTAAATGAAGGGTGACATACAAATAAGTGCGCGAGTGTATGATGTAATGGCTCAACGTCCACTTTCACCTGAACTGCGCCCAACAATTGTTTAAAAGATCAATATATTTTTAAACAAGTTAGAGGTTTTAACGTAGAACTTTAAAATACTATGTTAAAGCCTAAAATTTCGGTTCAAAATGGATTTTCTGAATGTCTTGATGGTTTGCAGGAAAAAAAAACTTTGTGGGCTTTAATTTGCTGATGCTAATAAATACTGCTAATAAAAACTAATACTATTCGTAATAAAAAAAAGCTTATTGAGTTTGTTAATTTACTGAACCAACCAGACGTGTGAAACTTGATAACCTGAAGAAACTATTGCTCATCATGGTGTACACCACGAAGAGATTTTTTCTAAATTAGCCTTAGGTTTTTTAAATATAGTCCTCGTGATATGACTTCACGTCTGTCTATTAAATGAAAGTTTATTTTTCATGTAGTTTTTAAGAACTGTTACCGGTGGCGTAGCTAGGTATCCAAAAGCCTTGGTTGCAAAAAAAAATATCGATAGCTCTTTTTTTATTAGGTTTTATCAAGAAAAAAGTAAAAATATATTAGTAATTTAAATATACAAAGCTACCTTAATATTTTAATATCAGCCCTGTATCGTACTCTGCAGAACATACGAAAGCAAAGCTACACACTATTTATATGTATGTGTGTGAGTTCTTTTGAGTGAACTTAGTGCTTACCCAAATTCGATTTCCCGTGATAGACAGAAAATGATACAAAAAATATGCATGAACAAGAAAATATAGCACAATATTATTATAATTATTTTTTAAAAATATATAAAGAAACACTTCTGCGAAGAAAAGGAGGAGGGGGGGGGGCAAGTTACGTCAGTCTATTGCAGATACTAGATTGAGAAATATAGAAACAGGAGAATATAGTATGAATCATATTCTGATTAAAAATAAAATAACCAAGAAGAAATAGTTTTCTGTGTAGGATTTTTAAATGTATGGCATATTTTTTCATGGAATTTGAAATTTATTTTCAAGTAACAAATAAAAGAGTGAAAAAAATTGAAAAATAATATAAATTGTTCAATAAGTCCCCAACACCCTACAAACAAAGGAAAGAATTTCCTATAGTTCAAAATTGCTTTCAACTGAGTTTCCCTGACTATAGTCACGTTGCGACCTTTTATATTTATATCTGAAATGTGAGAGAAATTATTTTACAAGGTCGGCTTGCTTGCTGGTCAGGGTCCGAGGGCCCCCTGCGCGTGAGGGCCCTGGTGCTCCGCATCGCCTAGCCCATTAGTAGCTACGCCACTGATTGTTACATACTTGTGTTTTATTTATCATTATATTTATTGATCGTTATACTTTTTATTTGTACAGTAGAACCTGTTTTTTATGGTACGTGTTTATGCGATTTTTTCTGTGCGATATTTTTTATGAGGTGTATGAATTTTAACTTCTTTAGGCAATGTAATTTTTTCTATGAATGTACCAGAGGCGAAAGGAGAATATTAGACCTCTCCCGCAAAGTCAGGTTTTGCCTTTAATATTTTATACATTGGGTAAATGCGTACTTGGTGTTAGTCAGACCTTGTGCTCCCTTGAGTCCTCCACCCCCGCGAGGTGGTGGTGTACGTTACGCCACTGCAATGCTCATATATACACTTCAAAACGTTCTGCTCATTTGTTATGAAAAGTGTCCCTTCATTGCATGTCCAGTTCCTTTGTTTCAACTCGATAATAGCCCTCACTTGATTGAAATGCAGCTTTCAATGACATTATCAATAATTTGATAGATTATGAAGACGTACAAGAAAAATCGGATTCTTTGAGAACGGATGAAATATATGTAGCAATCCAGCTTTCCAGCAAATTGGAAAAGCATGAAAATAGATACCAATTCTGAAAGCAGTATGAAATTTCAAAAAGAGCTTCGATTAGGCCTATCTGATTATCGTGACATTTACAAGCAACTGACCAACCGACCTTCGTCGCAAAAACTTATATTTTACTTCACGGTGCCAAAAAATAAATCAATTGAAATTGCATCTTCAAGTGCGAAAGTGAATTTGAACTTATTCATCACAGGAAGATGAGCTCTTTGTAATAATTTCAAATCAATCTCAAAAACTAATGTCTTAAAGTATATGTATCATCTTATTAAAATGTTGGAAACATACATGCAAAGTAATAATTCGTATTTCATAAAATCAGGTTATTAGTACTTTTATTTTAGGGAAAAAATATTTTGCATTGCAGTTAAAATTTTCTATAATGACTAGCTCGTTGATACATTGGATATGAGTGAAGTTTTTGATAACTTGAAGGAAATAAACATTTCCTGTGAGATAAAAAACAGGATTCAGATCACTTGGTCAATGTAATTCACAACATCCTACCCCCGAATGAACCAGAGGGTTCATAACATTTTCATGAATGAATTTTCGTGTATGTAAAATTTTCATGTAGCAATTAAATTTTAAAATCAAGCATTCCTAGGCTTTAGCACAGTTAAATTTTAAAAATAACACACAAATGAAATAATTAATCATAAAACGAATTTCAACGCACTAATAAGAAATAACACTTAAACAAAATATCCTGAAATTTGAGAAAAGAAAAAAGAGGTTTCATTGTATAAAATTTAAACGTTGGCAAGGAAAGTATACATTATAAATTTTCTAACTTATTAATAAGTTACTAATCAAGCTACTTATCAATGCTTGAAGTAAGCAGGAATTAAATGAGAGTAACACATAATAAATTAAGTCAAAAACTTGAGAAATTTTCGTATAACAATATACACATTGAGAAAATATAAAATAGTTCAATACACAATTTTCAAGAATCATTCTAGCTATACCAACATTTAAGAATAAAATACTAAAATACATTTGAATCAAACACACACACACATATTATAAAACAAATATTTCAAATAAAACTATCTACAACATTCAAAATAGTATTTTGAGCTGTTATTTTTTTCTTCAATTGACCAACGCAAGCATTCGACAACAGCAGCCATCCTTGAAAAAATGAAGATATGGCGTAATGCATCGTGGGAAAATTAGAAAACGCTCCTGCTTTTTATCCCCAATTTCCCTGCTCCGTTGAGGAAACAAAAATCAAATCATTTCTTCTCGTGTAAACGCGTCGAATGAGGATCCATGCTGGTATATTGCCGGCAATTTTCGTCCATGTAAACGGGCTTCGGAGTACGATGAGTAGCAGTGAATTATATATTTGCATTTTGAAAAATTCTCTAAATGTACAATGAGAAACTATAAATGTTTTTAAAATGTTTGCATGTGTAATTTATGTATTGATATTGTTATTGAAATACTTTCTCATAAATTTCGTAAATAATTGGCGTAATTCTAAGTGCAACTTTTTCATGTGATCGCTATCCGCTGCATAAAGAAAGTTTTCTGTTGTATTCCGAAACAGTTATTTGTTATATGTAAGAATTTTTGAAATTTTCGAATGTTTCTTTTGTGTGTGTGTGTATGGTTTATTTTTATGCGGTCCCTATCTACCGTACAAAAAAAGGGTTTTACAGTTTGTTCTTTGTGGCAGAATTACAATTGATTTTGAAGAAATTTTTCGTAAAAAAAGCGTTTTATCAAAAATTGATTATATATTTGGTATTACATTTGTGTTTACAGTTCTGTTTAGATGTGTTTTGATTGTGCATTGCAAATTGTAAATTTTTTTCTTCTTTACTTCCAAGTTAATTTAATTTGATGTATCTATTTCTTTATGATGTATCTATAACTTAAATTAATATATACTAATATTGTAAATTTAATGTAATTTCACCCCTAATTCAACCTTAATTTATCTGTTTTTAATTGACATTTGATTTAATTTAATACCATACGAGTAATTTCTATTTCAGTGTAGAGCTGCTTCAAGTTTACTTGTTTATTTTCGGAACTGCTTTTTCTTGGATATCACTATGGTTTTGTAATAATGCATGGTTCTTTAAAATTTCTGCTTCAATACGCATCTTTTTCTATTACATCTTTTAGAACTTTATAATTGTAAGATTCCTCTAAAAAGTAAATAGTTACCATTTTTGCTTTTTTCAAAACACTAATGCTTAAGGCAACAGTGGACTGCAAAACTTTTTTTTTAAAATTTGTTACACACATGCTCCAAATTTTGACTGCCTGTGCTTAAGTTATAACTAAAACCACATATAAAAAATTTGGTGAGAAAAAAATGAGTAATTTTTAAGAAATTTAAAATTTTAAAAACAATTAACAGTAATTGAAAAATTTCAAAACGTTAAATGCGTTTTGATTTTTTTTTAATTTTCATATTTTTAACTGATTTAAATTCTTTAAGCAATTCTTTACAAATTTATGCATGCAATGTAATGTTTTTTTTTTATGATAATTTACAAAATATGGGTAAACGCAAATTTTTATATGAAATTTTCAAGAATTTTAATGACTTTATACATAAAAAAATTTAATTTCTTCTTTCACTCTATCGCTATTACTACAATGCACCCAAGAAGTTATAATTACATATTAGAAGAATACTTTTGGAAAGTTTTGTTATAATCCGATAAAAATTGCAACGCATGGAACATTTTGAATTTTGGTTTCGAGGCAAATTTTTGATTTTGAGAAAAACAGCTTTTTTTATTTTAAAGGAAAGTAACTTATTTTTTTATAAAAAAAATGAAGATATAAATATAAATTTGAAATAGAAAAACACTAATATCATAACAAATATAAGATAAGTGCAGAATATATACATATAAGCGCAATATTTATTGCAACAGTCACGTCGACTTGTGGTGAGAAATACAGTGATAAAAATATTTTTCTAAAAAAATCTAAACTATTTTTGAGTTGTTGGTTATTTAGTTCTTATTGCTGTCTAGTTATTACTTAAAATTTCTATGGAGACCATTTGTAAGAAAATGTGTTTTCGATGTGTGGTATTTCATTTCTACAACAGAATCGTAAAAGATCGAGTAATTAGAAAAATCATACGGCTAAGTATTCCTTTTTGTGAAATTTTAAAAGTTTCAACGAAAATGTAACATTATTTTTGAGTAAAATTGATTTGGTACTGATATATGTCATTTCGTAACAATGAAATTATTGAATAATGAAAAAAGTCATTGTTAAAAATATCTTTATTCATTTTTCTGTTAATAGTTAGATAATCAATAAGTGTGAGAACTGATACATACAGATCAATCTCTTGTCAATTTCATATAAAAGGGAATTAATAGTTTTTGATAATTGAATTCTTGAAAATTAGATTTTGACACTTTGTGTTACATTTTTTAATGTTTTGAAGTAAATTTAATTTTTAAATCCTCGTTTCTTGAAGCATTTCTTGCCAACCTTATGAACGCATTTCTGAAAAAAAAAATCATTTTCAAATAGAACATCAATTTACATGAAATACTATGCATTTTTTCCTAGATTGGAAAGTAGAAGTAAATACTAATAAAAAGAAGCATTTTAAATAGAAACATGTTCCTTTTTTCACGATTTTCTATCAAATGACACTTACCAAATTGAAACGTATTTGTTCAAAACGTTTTTTCCTAAGTGCCTCGAATTTTTTACTGATATTAAAACTCGCACGTACACAGAGTTTGAAAACTATTAGCTATTCTCAAAACTTTCTTTTAAATAAGGTCCAAAATATGAGGAAAATAAAGAAATAAAAAATATTATTTTAAAATTTTAACATACATTAACAAAGCAATGTTGCATAAAATCAGAACAAAATTTATAACAGCTGATGATAAATTAAGCAATTGCATATCACTAGAATCACAAATCAATGAATTAAAGTGAAAGTTTAGCGCTGGGATGTTCGTTTACATTTATATTATACAATAAAAATTAGTAGATGGAATCCACATTCCTTTAAGGGCATATCTTACAATTCCTTTTTAATTTTAAACACAAAACGTCTGTTTTTTTGTGGGAAAAATCAGTAAACAGCGTACACAGTATATACATATATATATAAATATATATACCTTAAGATAATGGTAGTATGTTTAATTTTTAACTTATTATTTCTATTCTCTTAATTCTTTTGCTAAGGTGCTACATTTTAGCCATTGCTATGCTTTGAATTTGTATTTGGGTCCAGAATCTGGCAATAACTTGTCTATTGTACACCGATTTAGCGCGGGCTCCACATTTTTGAATGCAATTTTTAGATAAGTTACCTTTTTCTCATAATGGATTTAGAATTTCTGTCCATTCTTTTCAAAAGGCTTTGCGCAGTATTATTAACAGAAAGGGGGAAGTTTGGCTGGCCACAAAACATGTTCAACCCCACACTTTTATATAAATTATTTTATATATAAGCTGTCCTAAGTCAGCAATGTCGATAATAATGTAGCATCCATTCTTTTATCTTTTATATTTATCTATTATTTTAATTTTTCATATTTCCTTTCAAATTCTGTTGTCTGGTTATCTTGCAATTTCAATTCTTTTCAGTTTTAATCATGTTTATTCATCTCTCTCTTGTAGAGAAATGTTGATTATATATATATATATATATATATACATTGAGAAAAGAATTCATAATGAATATTTCATAGAAATATCATTTTTAATGAAGACATGATGGTACACAATAGCCTTTTGAATAACGGTTTGATAAACTTTTTCCTAAAATTTAGAAAAATAGAAATTTATCCAATTACTTGATTTGTATGGAAAATTTCGAAAAGTATTCATTAAATTATTATTTCATTGCTTCACATAGTGACTGTTTTCTTCAAAAAGTTGAGAAAAAATAATGTTTGGAAATCAATGGCTTTTTTTAATTAACTCTGTTAGTTGATTTCTCAACTTTATTTCTATTCCAGATTCAGAGCATCGAAATCGAATGTAATAGTGAAAAAATTGTTACCTTAATTTAATAATAAATTCGTAACAAATTAAAAATGAACTCCTACAATATATTGAAATTTTTGAGTAATTAATTGTTCAATTAAATTCCTTATTTAAATTTAATAAATAAAACAGTTAAAAAATAAATAAAATAAATAATTTACCTCCAAATAAATAAATAAAATAATAATTTTAAATAATGTACCACAAAAATAAATAACTTACCGTGTACTTATCAAATTCTTTATTCTCGTCATCACTTAGGGTTGATTTCTATTTAAGAAAAGAAAGAAGGAGAGAAAAAGAAGTATTAAATTCAAACTTGAGCAATATGAATTCTCTAATCAGTATGTTTTAAACACAATAAACATGCCCTGCTATTTCTTTAATTTAACACCGAAATGCATTAGGTTTCAATAATTGGTTTCAATAATTCGGTTTGTTACGCATTCATTTAGTTTTCTTCTAGGTATACTGAACTCTTCTTTTAGCTACAGTTTATAAAATATTTTTATTCCTCCTATAAAAAATTTAATGAAGTTTTCTGATAAAAAAATTCTGCGTTGACCCAAAACGAACAAGATTTCTTAACTAAAAATTAACTTATTTATCTAAAAAGAATCTAGGGCCAATATAATAAAAAAATTGAATGATACGAAAAAGAAAGAACCTCGGTATATAGTTAGAATTTTAAACATGAGCCAAAATTCCAAGCGCAGAAATAAGTAGAATAGAATGAAAATATAGAGAACAACTTTCACATGTCTTAGATAATTTCATTATTACTTTTATTGAATGTAAAGCAACAATTAAAAAGGAAATAGCTTTAATTTTTGTTCCTCTCTCTCTCAACATGATAACCTATATTAACATCTTTAATTTTATTTCTGTCGATTACTTTTTCAATGTAATGTTCCCACTTTATAAAAATATTTACAGATTTTATACTTTTAATTACATATGGTATTTTTAAATTCTATTTCCTGATTTTAAATGCATGAGAAACTAAAAAAGAAAAAGAAAGAAATCAAATGATATTTATTCCCCTGGTACGTTCTGTCATTTAAGTTTTTTTTTTCGTGTTTATCTTTTAATGTTAATAATTTCTTTCAACAAAAATTTTACTCCCTTAACTTTTCAGACACGTGTTTTAAATTGATAGTTGATTTAAAATATACTAAGTGTGGAGGGACCCACTGTCCCATTGTACAAATTATACAATTGTACGCTCTCATTGCTCAAGTTGTAAAACTGATATTTACTTATATTATATATATATATATAATTCTCAGGGTACTCTAAATAGCCGTTGAGCCGAAAGTCGTCTCGTGAGGTTGGTGGAAGGGGAAGAGAGGAGGGAGGCCCCTGACCACTCCCAGGGTGTTCTCCCTCAAAATTGGGGTGGAACCAAGCCAAATCGTTCCTTCACCTGATTGGTGCTCAATGATACGACTAACGACTGGCGTACAATCTAGCCCGATGCCATGATGAATTTTTTGGGCCTCGATCTGACTACGTCAGACAGGTGGCATTAGCAAGAACAATATATAATTCTATTTTTGTTTTCAATATGCTGTAAGCAGGCAAAAGATCAATTTCAAGTCTTCATTTCTTCATTTTAATTCGTGCTTCAATTTAGTGCCTTTTCAAAAACAATATTCCTATTTACCATTTCCTTTAAATTGCACAGAATTTTTATTCCATCTTTGCTTCTGCACCTTGACAAAGCCACATACAATTGTCCATGAGTAAATATTGCTTCCTTTATTGTTACGCATAAACCAAATTTTCAAAACTCTGCCCCTATGATTTATTAATAATAACGGCAAATGATAATCTTAAAGGGAATTGTGTAAGTTTCAATACGAATGACATATCCTAGCCCCCGCAATTGTCCAATGTGATAATTTGGTATTTAGGAACTACCGGTTGATTCAAAAAATAGGGTGACCGTTTTAAAATCAAATAACTATAAATGATACATTTTTATCGCTTTGCTGCTAGTCATATTTTAAAAATGAAACATTAAAATTACTTATCTAACAATTTTTAATAGCATAAGCATATTATTGCTCCGAAATAGGATCTTAAAACTCGAAACGAAATTTTACAGCTTTTGAAAAAATTATGCTCAAATTCTGTTATTAATAAAGCCTCTAAAGTTCAAAAAATGCATTTTGCTAGTGGATAATTATCTAAAGTTAAAAAATAATTAAAATTTGGCTGGCAGTAAAGCTTCAGTAGAAAAAAGTGGGCGAAATAAGTACTTAGGGAAAAAGAAAAAAGGAGCTGAAAAGACTTATCACTCGAGAAATCCTCTGCCTCAAAGAAATTTAGCAGAGAAACTACTGGTATGGCTATCGACAAATTGCCGATAGGTAAAGAAACTGGCAAAAAAAATTTTATGAATCAGTCTGTCATAAAATGTCTGTTAAGACCGTAGAAAAAAAAAGAAAACATTTTTGACCTCTATATTTAATGCTAAGCACAGGTACCTCTATATTTAATACAAAGCATGGATAACTACAGATCAAGCACTGTTTCGTCTGTCATTCACAACTCGGAAAACGAAGCAAAGACGCAGCTGTTTTGCAAAAAGCATGTTGGATGTCAGGTGTTATGTTATGGATGAAAATGTCCTCTCGAGGCTTAACAAAACCATTTTTGTAGAATAAAAGACTAAACTTGATGTTAAATATTATTAAAAAAAGTCTTCTTTTACATCGTTTTGTGCATTTATTAATAGCATTTTTTCTCGTATTGTTTAGATTGTAAATTAAAAATTTTTTTTTTTACTATTTAATTATTTTTTTGTGTGTTTGCTAATATTTACTGAGAATGTATGTATCTGTTTTTTTAAAGTGCGTATATATATATATATATATATATATATATTTGTCTGTGTGTATATTCTTATGTATTTGTGAGTATGCATGCTTTTACGCATTTGTATTTTTAAAATCTTATTCTGATCACACATCTGCTTTCAAATCTTCACCATTGTATAATTTTAATTACTGAATGTCTCCGTTTTTGCATGGGAGCAATGTTGTATTTTGTACTGTGTTTATTGTATTTGCATCCCGTCTTGTTTCTTTTTACCTTTCGATTTCCCATTTGTGCTTGTATCCCTGTACTTAAAACTTCATACCATTATTGATTGAGTATTGACTTACGTTTGTAAGCCTTGTGTTATACTTGTTGGCACACAAGGAGTCTACCTAGAGTCTAAAAAAAAATACTATTAAAATAAAGTTTTGAAGCACTTGATTGAAAAAAGTAAACGTCTTAACCCTCAATGAAACTTTGCTTTTCGCCAAGATTCTGCCGCAGATCATACTGCAAAATCAACTATAAAATGGCTGAAAGATTTAAAAAAAATTTCATTTCTGCCTCTTGAGAAATGGCTACCATTATCCTTTGATTTTGTTCGTTACGATTATTTTTTATGGGGATACCTTAAATAAACAACTAAACAGAAGTAAAGTAAGAACACTCCAAGGGCTTCAAAACGCAATCAAAGAGGAAGTTGGAAAAATACCCCCCCCCCCAAATGGTCAAAAAGCTATTTTGACTTCAATGAAACGCTTACGCACAGTGAAATATAATAAAAGAAACCCATTGAAAATTTCGTGTAAATAACTTAAGTCCATACAAATTTATGATACTCTGAAATTGGTCACACTATTTCTGAATCAACCAGTAAATTAAGCTGTATACGACCCATTTTTTCTAGCTATATCTTACGCTTACATAATTGTATTACAGCATCACAAAAAACTTTTTTTATATAGAGAGCATATTTTGTGTAGTTAATATTTTATCTTCATGTGTAATTATTATTTCATCTTAAAATAGTGTACATAATTTATATCTGGATGTTTAATTCGCTAATATTATTTTCTTTTTTATTAATTTTGTAATAAAAATTGCATTATATTCTCAAGCAACGACGTCCCTTACATTATAATGGTGTTTCAATGAATATTGGTGAAATATTGGCCATACAGCCAAGTTCGCATCATTAATAATTTTATTGCAGCGTCATAAAAAACTTTGTTAGATATATAGATAGAGAAGAAGAATACCAATAATTATTTTCAGTAAAAACATACTATTTTTGTTGATTGTTAAAATCATTTTATTTTAAAGATCATAATAGCAACAAAAATCCGTCGGAAATTTCTAATATCACATATATATATATATTTTTCAAACTTGATTAAACAAAAATTTTAGTAAAATAAATTTCTGAATAAATGATATAATCAATTAAACTTTATAAAACCTAATTTTTTTCTTAAAAAAATTAATGCAGATAGAAATTACGGAAAGAACTCACCTCTGGTAATTTAGTCAAGAAGCATTGCAAAAACTAAAACAGGAAATGTAAAAATTATAAAATGCATTAACATACTCCTAAACATTTTTATACAGTTGTTTGATTATGTTCTGAATCACAATAACCATTGCTTGTAATAGGTAAATTAAGGAAGAGAAAATAGAAAAGAAAGTAGAGAAAAATTTGTCAACGTATATTGAGTTTTAAAGGAAAAAGATAATTTATGTGTTTATTTCTGAAATATTTTGTAAATAAAAAATTCTTTATGTATAACAATTTTTTTAAATAATTTCTTCAATATTTTTCTTTATTATAGGCATTTCTGTTAAATTTAAAATTTGAGTAAGGATTTGTAAAAAAGATTCATTTAGCCTACGTCAGGAAAATTATGAAGAAATTTATTCGCGGTTTGTATTCTATTAACAATATTAAATAAAATCATTTATCTAAAATTATATTGATAATTTTAATTTAAATTTTGTTAATTTTATTTTTATTAAGTATAACTAATAATTTTGAAATCATTCTTAAATCAAGACCATTGAAAGAAAATACATAGTTGCAAATTTTGGGGACAACTTTTACAATGCGCTTCAAAAATTTTATACATCAAAAAATGATTTTTAGATCAAAAGAAAATTTTGTATCTAAGGTAATGTGCGCGATATATATATATATATATAATATATATATATATATATATATATATATATATATATATGTCCGAGGTTGCCCTTGAATATTTTATAAATTTCATCCTATATATTTTTAATTTTGTTTGAAAACGTTGGATCTCTATTATTTTATATTTGCCATTGATATTTTGAGATGGGATTTTGTATTCTAGGATTCATATTTCGAATTTTTGCTTAATTATAGAGAATTGTGTTACATGTATATATATATGTAACACAATTCTATCTGTGAGTAGGAAACTGAGAGTTTTGAATAACGTATCACTAGCGATATATTTAACAGTAACAGTGAAATATTTGAATGCTCCTCATATTTTTGTAAACGTAATATTTTTAATTGGATTGATTTTACATATACAGGTGATTGATGTTTTAAATTTAAATATTTAAAAATACTAGCTGCGTAACAAAATCATTTATTTTAATTCTTTTACAGACCTAGTTGTTTTTCACAAAATTGTGTTTAAATCTTCAATTTGTACAATTGATTATTTGGAATAAATTTTTCAATTATTGTAATCATATTAGAAAAAAGTATGCAACAGAAACAATTAATCCTATGTGAGATAAAAACAGATCAACATAGAAGGACGTAACAATATTCCTTACGCTTTGATATTGTTCAGGTGTTCCAAACAAGTTTGAGCTATCAGTGCAATCGTTCAAGTCACCACCAGAATAAGTATCTCGTATGCAAGACCTGAATACGTCATCTAACTGAAATATTATATGCAGTTAATATAAGAAAATCAACAGGGTTCCTTTTACAATAAAGAATCATATTATTACCTTTGGATGTTCTATTTGAAGTATTATTTTTATATTAAGATATTTCTACACATTTTTGGTATTGTTTATAACATGAATTTCTATCATGCTTATTATAGAAAAAAAAAGGATTGATAAAGATAAAATCTACTTAAAACTTAATGATTTTCTACAATGTTAATTCCAAGTTCTTTTCTTTCTGCCGAGGAAACCTGTCTTCTGTTCATTTAACATGGAGAATAATTCAAAATCTAAAATCTTTCAATTCATTAATCATTAATTTTCTTTTAATTTATCTGAATTTTTATACCCTATGGGCTATTTTCAATGGCTATTGTGACTTTTCCTTTCACTATTCTATTCCTATTTTCCTTCGTGTTGAAAATTCGAAAGTTAACTGGACAGTGAAGAAACTAAAGGTTATTGCAGAGATGCAGAATTCAAATTTTGACACTCAAGATGAGAGGTTTGTACTTCTGTTTCTTCGACCCACTGTTATTTTGTATCGTAAAAATCAAATGAGGATACGAACATTTAGCACTATTTTGTCAATTACTACATTCATTTATCCATGTAATTATTAGACGTATATATAAATGTAGTGCTGTAACAGATTTAACAACGTCTCCTATCGATCTCAGAGAGAGATTCTCGTGTCTAATTTTAATTCTAGGGCTAGCAGCAGCTGGGAAGTTTTTTGTAATAGTCGCATGTAACGCGATACCCATTTTTCATACTTTCTGGGCAGTAATGTCTTAAAATAAATATAACTATCTATTAGCTAGTTGTGTTGTCACTGGTTTGTTGCTTCGTTTCCCATACTCGAGTTATAGAAATATACAGACAATAGTTTAGCCATATAAAAAGCCTACGAAAATAGGACAATATTCAAAGTATTTTGTAATTGCGTCATTTCAAAAATTGAATAGTCCTGAAAGGAACTTAGCAATATTATTAATTTGGACGGCTTAATGCGACTCATAGACGTAAAATTAGGTTCGTGATTTCCGATATAAAAGACTTTGCTGAAGCATTAATAAAACAAAGTGTACCCAACTCTTGTTTTACACGGTAGATAAGTTCCATAGAAATCCATGTACAAAATACCTGAGTCTTATGCTAAATTTCGGGATATGTTAATTAACTTTAAAAAATCATGTAAGAGGAATAAACTATGTATTTTCGCAAAAAAAAAAGAGAAAAATTATTAATGAAGTCCATGTTACTTATTTATAAAGCAGAAACATATCCTTTTTAATACAAAGAAATTAACATTAATGTACAGCGAAAGTTCAGTCTATAAGTACATACAGCGTATAAAAATTCTGTTTGAAATTAGAAAAAAATAACTAATAATTATTCTTCGCTAGTTGATATCAAGTGTGCATGTTTATTACGAACTGGATCAAAAATACTATTATCGGTAAGGTTGTAAGATATGTTTAGCACAACTGTCGGCTTTGATTGAAATGAAGAATTTTGTTCAGTATTAACACCTCGTTTTATTTTTGCTTTTTTTTTTGTTGTTGCTGAAATCAGGACTCCTATACAATATTACTTTTTTAATAGTAAATTATACTGGAAATTTCCCCCATCGAATTAAAAAAAAACTTTAATTTGAACCCCAATTTTTAGACATTTATTAACATTATTTATTGTATATTACGAACTGTGAATCATTAACAGAAAATACAATTATACTGAAGAGTAAGGAATGCTTTGTTCAAGTTGAATTACAACAAAATAAATGAAAAAGCCATTATAAAATTCGGGCATTCCCCATAACTGCAGAATACAAAGAAAACAAAATATCAGATTGACCAAGTCACTCACACGTGCGTGGGCATAAATAGACCACCTTCTGTGTTGTGTGTGATTACATTATCAAAATTAGAATAAAAATTAAATTGGGGATTCACGCAAGAACAAAAAATATTTTATATAAAAGTATTTTGGTGAACCGTGTTATTTCAGAATCGTGTAAAAAAAGAGTGTCACGTCATCTAATAACAACGGACTGTAGCATCTTCTGCAAAAATTCGTAAAATGTCATGAGTCACCTCAAGCGGGTGCGCGAATAAAATAGACTTAGCGTTGCGAAAAATTGATATATTATCATGCCAATCACTGAGTCCCCTTAGTTGGATGAAACATTGTTCCTACAGAGTCACATATATGTATAAAAAATGTCTGAAACTGAAAAAGATTGCAGCGCAGCTTATAAAAAATTGATTTGTCAAAAACAGAGTTGGGTATAATTTATAAGGGTACAGGCTACTTCTAATTTTTTCAAGGTGTTGCAGTCCACCCAGTGGCGTAGGTGAAGTGAACTTAAAGAAGGTTTACAATATTTCTTATATGTTAAGATGATTGTCAGCCCAATAGTAAATTAAGCTTTAGTGCTGAAGAATCCCATGAATATTAGTACACTTCAGTACCATTCCTTGCTTTCTTTGATCTACAACGCATGACCGTTTAGTTCAAAAAGCTGTTTGTGATATTTCCTTCCCTTGAAAAAAGTTTTATAGCTTTTCAATTCTTCTAAAAATTGCATGTTCGGTCAACTATGAACGACTGAAAGACCATGGAGTTTTCAATGCAGAGCAGTGAACATACGTGAAATATAATAAATGTGTATAAACCTTAACACGTTCGCTGTCAGGTGCCGTGTCATCGCGGGGCGTAATGACAACACAAGAATCTAGTCCCGCGATAGCACCGAGTGCAGGGTGATGTTTCAGTAGCTAATCCCGTGTTGTGGGAACAGCTGATCAACAATTATTTTCCTTTTTAGTCGGCATGTGGGGGGAAATTCATTGCAACGGCTGGCATCACGATGACCGCTTTTTTCCCGTATAATGACAGAGAATGTGTTAAATGTTATCATGCTAGTTGGCGTCAGTGTTCCACAAATATATTTCTTTTAGTATGCGTGTCTTAGGTCTCAATGAAAGCAATCACTCCAAAATGTCTTGGTGGTCCACCGGTCGATAGCAATTGACTTAATGCCCACCCCGATTCTAAAAGGTTTAATAAAAGTAACTTTAATCACATGTTGGAGATCTTTACCGCGGAGAAAACAGTTTCAAATGATACCAGTGTCATTGAAATAGAAGCACAGAGAAATTAAGCAATTGCAGATCAATCTGTGTAAAATAGCTAAAGATTATTTTGAAATCGAAAATTCCGAAAATTTGGAAACTGTCAGCTGGACATCAAAAAAGATAAATCAACGCATCGAAAAAATCGAGGTAGATCTCAAATTCTTAATATTATCTTTTAAAAACTACTAAACATGTAAACATTAATTTAAATGACAGTGGTAATCATAGTATCCGCTTACCTTAAATTCCATTCCCAAAATATTCTGGCTTAATAGTAGAATTTTTCAAATTTAAAAAATCAATTTATTAATTTAATAAGTTTATTGATCAACTGAATGATTCACAAAAGCAATACCATCTTCAAGCATCTCTAATAGGAGAAGCAAAGCTCTTGGAGTCGCCTAGTGATAGTTTCGATTCCCTCTTTAAATCATTAGAAGATCGTGAAAACAAAGTCAGTTGATAGATTCTCTAGTCCTTGAAATAATAAATTATAAGCAAATTTATAGCGAATCTCTGCGAAAATATTGGCGGGGTCTCAATGGACTGTATTAAAAATATTAGAGCACTAAAGGTTCTGAAGTATGAGCAGAATGAACTATTAGATGTAATTTTAAAAAAATATTTAAGAAAACAGCAGACATCCCAATATTTCAGTCTGTTATGAATTTTTTTAGAAAAGAAAAGTGCCTTGTTAGAAAATATTACTCACATTCCTAGTCCAAAAAATATCCTTAGAAATACTGCAATGTTAGCTAATAAAGCCAGCATTCATGGAGGGTTAATGCTAAAAAAAAGTAAATGCTGAACTTTGTATTGTGTGTCTAAATTCTCATTCCCTTTACAAGTAAATCGCTTTTCAAAATATGTCCGTGGATTGAAGAAATAAATTTGTGAGCTATCACAAACTTTCCAAAAATAATTTCATACTCTCTGTACTGGAACCTGTATGTCTAAATACAGATAGTCAGTTTAGGGTTGTGAGAGATTACATTATTCACTGCTTCACGAGTCTCAAATGAACTTTTCACATGAGTTAAAAATTTCAGGGTAGGGGAAGGGGAAGTAGAGGAAGAGACCATTTCAAATACAAATGGGTATGAAGGTCTCGCAGAAGTTTCTGTTTTGACGTTTGGGAACAAATGTGTTTTATTAACTTCATTTGTGGTTTACGTTAAGGCTGGTGATAGATGCCGAGTTAAATCAAGAAGTTTATTATGTAAACCTCAACATTAGGTATCATGCGAGAAGACATTGAAAGGAATTCAATTTTGGTCTGTAAATGAATCAATAGCAGGTATTTGCGCATGTCTGAACTGCGCATGCCCAACAATCCAGTTGTGTATATAAAAGGAAGCTCTGAGAAATAAAGATAGATGTCCTCATTGGCAGCCATTTGAGACAATATCCTCACTACTCTACACCCAAATTGGAAGACACTCTCTCTTCCACCAGATTCCAGAACCGAGTAACCCAAGATCTTTGCCTCGAAGCCCCGCCTACCGGCCCGCTACCACTCGACCAATAACCAAGCTCTTACACCCCAGCATGACAGTTTAACTCTATCATGTCTATTATAGAACTTTTTCTAGCTACATACGGGTCTGAGGGTTCCCAGAAACCCATGCACCCGACAACATGTCCTTAGATCCGTAAAGATAGATGTAGTCCAAGAGGTTGTTTCATATTTGTGCCATGAGTAAATCTTGTTATCGACAAAGTAGAAGTTAAAAAACAGGCATTAATGTAATTATGCAATCGGCAAAATATTCAACTAATATTAAGGTCCTAAATCATGATTATACTTTTCCACGCAATGTGCAATCCGCACTTCTACTTAAAATTACTATTGCAATTACTGATCGAAATTAAACACTTATCAGATTTAAATATTCCAGTTTCAATTAGGCTAAACAATTCTAATTTCGATATTGCGGTCCAACTGATATACTGGTGGGAAGTGAACATTTTGAAATTTTAAACCCAGAACAACATTATTTCCAGGATGAAAACATAATTTACAAAATACAAAACTTAGCTATTTAATTACAGGTACCCTTTATCAGTCACAAAAACAAGCCAATTGTTAAAAAAAAGTGAATCAAGCTTAGATGCATCAGTAAAGAAATTCTTTGAACTGAAATCCCTTCCAGTTGATTCTAAAGAAATCACTAAAAGTGAAGATGATATTTATTGTGATGAAAATTTTGTAAGAACCTATAAAAGATAAAGAGAGATAAAACACGAAGATTTATTACTCAGTTACCCATAAAGGAAAATGCATAGGCATTATTAGGCTATTCCAAAAGAATGCAGTCAAACGACTGAGGGGTATTTGGGAAAATCAAACAAAAGAATACCATGTTAACTTGCTGTTTAAGGATTTTATGAGTCAATATGAACTTTTAGGCCATACGAAAGAAATTGAAAATGAAGCTATGGACAAAATTAACTATTAAATTCCTCAACAATCCGTATACAAACCAGAGAAGCATGCACTCCATTATAAGAGTTGTCTTTGATGTAAGTGCAAAAACAACGAGTGGTTTTTCTCTAATATGCATTTTACTAAATGGAGAAATTACTCAAAACGATCTCTTTCCCATAGTCCGTAGATTTAGAAAACACGAGTACGCATTTATCTATACGCACACACATATATATGGTGCAGATATTACAAAAATTACCGCCAGATACTTCTTGATCCTGATCAAAGTGATTTACAACAAATTTTTTGTGGTGCAGCTACTCCTACAAGACTTATAAACTATAAACCCTAACCTATGGGACAATTTCGACACCATTCGTAACTACCAGGACCTTAATGACCTTAGCAGATGAAGAAAGAACGGACTTTCCTGACGCAGCAGTTGTGATTTGTAATGATATTTACATGTGGATGATGTTCCTTCTGGAGAGTCTACATTAGTGGATGCGAAAAAGCTCCAAAGCAAAATATTTCAACTCTTCCTGAGAGCTTCATTTAAGCTACACAAATGGGTGTCAAATAGTCCAGAACTGTTGAAATTTTATCTGCATCTTCCTATGTTCTTGATAAGAAATTTGAGGTTGCCCGAGTGAAAACTTAGATATTCTATGGGAGCCAAAGGTGGATTGTCTTACATACAAATTAAAAATTAGTGACAAAGTCAATTTTCAAAAAGAGATGGGCTTTCAAAAATTGCGAGACTCTATGACCCTTTGTGCCACATTGAACTCATTGTTACGCAGATTAAGATATTTATTCAAAGACTTTGGAAAATAGAATTAGATTGTTGTGAACAGCTACCACTAGATGCAATGGAAAAATAGAAGAACATTTAAAAAAAATTATCTAATGTAAATAACTTCAAAATTCCAAGGTGTATTCTACTTCTTGAAACAGTGTGTATTGAGATACATCGGGTTTCCGATGCTTCAGAACGTGCCTATGCTGCTATTGTCTAAATAAAATGCTTCAACTAATCTAGACAGTTTCAAACTGGACTATTATGCATCAAGTCCAGAGAGGCCCCTTTGAAAACATTTACCTTGCCCAGGTGTAAACTGTCTGCAGCTGTTCTACTATCGAAGTTAGTTAAAAAGGTAGTGAGTGCGAATTCTATGATTATCTATTGATAACATTTAGTTGTGGGTGGGCTCAACGATTACCTCAGCGTGGATAAAAATCGAACCTCATAAACTCAAAACATTTTTCAGCAACAAGGTGGTGTAGATTCAAAAACATTCAAAAGGCTGTCACTGGAACCATGTGAGTTCCAAAAACAATTCTGCCGACTTCATTTTTAGAGGCTGCAAAGTAGATGGAGTTTTAAAGAACGGACTGTGATTCTCGGGTCCAGATTTCAAAATGATGAATACGAAAACAAACAACTCTTTCCAGATCCTTCTTATAGGGGTGAACTAAAATGTGTTGTGACTCTTTCAGTTAATTTCTGTTTTTCAAACTTTAAAGATGAACTCTCTTTATCCTTACAAGTTATTTCATAAAATAAATTAGAATTTTTACCTTTAGTTTTAGGTTTATTAATAGCGTCAAAGCTAAGGAGACTTGTAATAAAGTGAGTAAATATTTAACAGCAGATAAGTTTAAAAAATACTGAATTTTTAGCTGTGGTAGCACAATGGAGTGAGTTTGAAGCGTAAATTGATGAATTGAAAAAAAAAGGTAAGGTTAGAGTAGTTAAACTGAAATCTGCCAGGAGGTTTTCACACGTTCAATTTCTAAAATATGTCTCTTATCAATAAAAGATAATTACGGAAATTAAATTGTGAAATATTCATTATATATCTAAAGAAGGAAAGCGATTCACTCATTCACCCTCTAATTTATCACGATATCTCCGGAACTATTAAACATACAGACTTGAAATTTGATAAAGACATGTTCTTTCATGGAGTAGAAATCCACTAAAAAAAGATTTTGCAAAAATCCCACCCCAAAGAGCGTTATAAATAATTATTTCCATTTAAAACTACTGGACCATTAGTCTTAAAATTTGGTAAGCAGATTCCTTTCATGGAGCAAAAATCCGCGACAAAATTGGTTTTGTGAAAATCGACTCCCAAAGGGCGTTGTGGGTGCTTAATGTGTGTTACGGATAATTATTTCCATTTTTAAACTATTAAGCCTACAGTCTTGGATATTTTAAGCAGATTTCTTTTTATGGAGTAAAGAAGCAATACAAAAAGTATTTTGCGAAAATTGACCTCCAAATAACGCTGCGGGGAATTAAGATCGTTATAGATAAATGTTACCGTTTTTAAACTTTTAAACCTACCTGCTGTAAAAATGGTTTGTTCCTTTCATATAATAGAATTTCTCTAAAAAATGTTTCTGTGAAAAAATTTTTAGGGAGTTGTAAGGATTCAATGAGAGTTATTGAAAAAATTTCTGTTTTTTAACTGTTTGACCCACATACTTAAAATTTGAAAAATATGTTTCTGTTGTTCAATCGGATCAATTAAAAAGGAATTTTACTCTTTGGGGCAGCGGCTAGGACTATAATAAGGAAATTTGGTTTGCATGTTAGTTTAGTTGAATGAAATCCACTAAGAATGCTTCCTTTGAAAATCAACTGTCAACGGGGTTTCGGGATGTATTGAGAATAAAAATTCTTATTTTTGTACCATTAGATTTAGACTTGAAATTGGGACGCATGCTTATTTTACGGAGTAGAGATTTACTGAAAATTGGTTTTGCAGAAATCCACTTGTTTATTGGGTTACCAGGTTACCAGAGCGCAAAAAATTATTCTATATTACTTTTAGAGTTAATAAGAAAGTATTAATTAGAAGTTCTGTCCTTTTTATATCAAGAGGCTAGCGTTACATGCGTAAGTATATTTTTCAATATAATCGAATTCTTAATGCTAAGACTTAGATATCAATAATTTATATATATATAAATATATATATATAATCAAAATTTCTCTACAAGAGAGAGATGAATTAACATGATTAATACTTAAAAGAATTGCAATTGCAAGATAACCAGACAACAGAATTTAAAAGGAGATATGAAAAATTGAAATAACAGAGTTAAATATAAAAATATAAAAGAAGTATTATCAACATTGCTGACTTAGGGCAGCTTGTATTCAAAAACAATTTCCTTAAAAAAATTTCTCTGTTTAAAAGTGTGGTTAATATATATATATATATATATATATATATATATATATATATATGTATATAACATATATTGTATATATATATATAACATATATTGTGTATATATACATAACATATATTGTATATATATATAACATATATTGTGTATATACAAGGGGTGATCAAATGAAAAGGTACGAAGCGACACGGTGGGTATAAATATAGACTTTATTCAAAATATACACCATAGGCCTGAGCACAACGATCCCACTGATGAACAAGCCGCAGGATTCCTTGTTCCCAGAATTCCTGTGGCTGTGACGAGACCCAGTCCTTCACAGTGTCCTTGAGTACGTCGTCCGAGTTGAAGCGCTTTCCTTTCAGGTGTTTTTTCAGTGGACCAAACACATGGAAATCGCAGGGTGACATGTCCGGACTGTAGGACGGATGGTGCAACGTCTCCCATTGGAACTTGTCCAGTTCCATTTGTGTGACTCTGGAGACGTGTGGACGCGCGTTATCATGGAGCAGAACCACACCCTCCGTGAGCAGCCCCGGTCTTTTGTTCTTGATGGACCTGCGTAGGCGTCGGAGTGTCTCACAGTACACATCGGAGTTAATGCTTTTTCTGTGCTCGAGTAATTCTGTGCTCGCATCATTTGGACGCCGCTTTTTATAAGAGCATTTGCTCTCTCCTGCGCATGCAGGCACCCGCGCATGATCCGATCCCAGTCAGAGTCTCCAATGGCATCCCGAGATGTCTCGCTACATTCTCCCTTGGCGGAATATGCAAATATTTAGCTGTTTCATTTTTATGTCGTTTCGTACCTTTTCATTTGATCACCTCTTGTATATATAACATATATTGTATATATATATATATATATGTAACATATGTTGTATATATATATATATATATTATACATATATATAAACAATATTTTTGTATCGTAATTTAAAAACATCATCGTATCGTACATCGTGTATCGTATTTTAAGTATATTTCAAAGCCGGGTGGGATGTTACGTCATCAAGCAACAGCGCACTCTGTAACGGCATCTGCAAAAATTTATTAAATGTAGTATACGTGGATGTGTTCCACATGTCTTTACGCACGCCACCACCAAAAGCGGGTTCACAAATAAAATAGGCTTAGCGTTGCGAAAGATTTATTTTTTACATACCAGACCACACAATTTGACGAAACAGAGTTGGGTGTACATATGTACGCAGCAGGTTTAGAAAAAACTATATTCTTTCTCACTAGAGAAATCTGTGATTAAAGAGCTTTCAACTGCCATCTTATTAGTTTCAGATTTTCAATACATTTCCAAAAAGCGCGACTGACAGGAGACAGTATGGTTATGCAATTTTCTAAAGTTTAGAACAAGCTTAAAAAAGCATAAGAAAACTCTAAAATGTTCTTTTTCTCTGTTTTAAGTTTCCTAATTACGGTTATACATGTTTTTTTTCTGGCGATCATATGAGTCTCCTCAAAAGACAGAAATAAATGAAGGAAGCTTGAACAAGAAATGATAAATTTAATTTTATTTAAAACAAAAACCTAAAATTTCTTTAAAAAAATATTTTTTGAACACGGTTTTTAAATAAACTGTTTTAAATTACATCCAATAAATAGGCTATCAGGAATCTAAAATGCACATCTAAATCTCAGATTGTGTGTAAAAGGTTTTAAGAGCTTTTCAACAATTATATGTTAATATGTTTTCTGTTTTTGAGCTTGATAGTAAAGAAATAGTTAGGGAAAATATGAATAAACAATTAAATCTAAAAATGAATTATCTGTGTGCTTTATGGCTTCTGTGTAAAACTAACCTTTCTTTTAACAACAATCATAAGTTCCCCCAGACTGATATTTTTTTATATCAATTTCTTCTTCTATAACAGCAAAAAAAAATTAATAAATGGCGAAAACTCTGAAATTTCTTAGATGTTTTTACATTACCGGTTTGGGAAAAGTTTTTTCACAAGCTAATAGGCTGTCACAACGATCTTGATCCCCAGCTGAAAAAAATAAAAATATATATTTGAGTTTTTTTTTCAATAATAAAGGTTAAAATTGGGAGAAAAACTGTGTGCGCGTCTGCTCAGACGCAAGACTGGATTTAACTATTTAAGTACGGTTGTCTTTAATTATATTATAAGCAAACAGGGTAGATAACGCCTCTTGTATAATACTGAAAGCTTGCATGTATTTGCTTTATTCTATTCTTATATTTGGCATTGATTCGGTAAAATAATATATATATATATATATACCAGGTGATTATATTTAAACTTAAAGTTTCAAAAGGCTATAAAAAAGAAACCAACCACTGATTAGAATGACATTAAATTTAAACGGAATGATGAAGGGGGAACGCGTATGGCATAAGAAAAAAAATAGTTCCAAATTTTATCAGCAGATCAACAAAATAATTGCGCCTGACTCATATTATTTGTTTTAAAAACGCTCGGTGCACGACTTTCCTCATTTCACATCTGAGAATTTTGTCTTGACTGTTTCATTGAAGCACCGCGCTCTGCATGTAAATCTTTTTACAAGAATAAGGACTGCACCAATAGCTCTTCATAAGTTCTGGACACTTAAGGGTATGAAAAATGGCGTTGGTCCGATGACTGCCCAGAGTCTGGAGAAAATGATTCAAAAATTCGAAGAGATAGCTTTTTTGTGTGTAATCTGATAAAGAGAGTATATGAGTTGATTCACAACAGTAGTTGAAAAAGAGGCCACAGGCAGTGTAGGGGGAGTCAAGGTGTGATTGGCAACCATGCAGGGCTCGTGGAATTGCCCAAACACTGGATAGGCCTGTGAGCTCTGTGCATAAAATTCTACGAAATATCATCATTGTTTTCCATATAAAATTAGCCATGTGCAGGAGTTCCTACCTTCTGACCGGCCAGCAAGACAGACTTTTGCTTTAAAATTTCTTGCTCCATTGGAAGTGGATAATGAATGGCCATGGAAAGTTTTGGGTTCAGACGAAGCCCATTTCCATCAGACAGGATGTGTCAAAATACAGAATTTCCGAATATGAGCAACAGAGAATCCACTCGCAACTCCCCCAGTACAACTTTATCCAGAAGAAGTCACTGTGTGGCGCGGGTTTATAGCATTATTCATCATAGAACCATACTTGTTGGAGAAGACGGGTGCTTTTGGTCCTGTTATTGTTACCATCACTAGTCCGTGATGTGAGTGTTTTTTGGGCAACCACGTCATTCCAGATCTTCAACAGCATGGTTGTGTGGATGGAATCATTTTTATGCAAGATGATGCTCATCCGCATATTGCAAATCCGGTGAAGCAGCTGCTGAAAGAGCATTTTGGAAATGATAGAGCTATCAGCCACCGTTTCCCTACAGTCTGGCTGCCCAATCACCTGATCTTAATCCATGTGACTTCCAGCTGAGATGCAATCTGAAATATGTTGTGTTTAGTGCTCCGACTGCACACTTAGCTGAATTTAAATCACGCATTGCGCAACAGATTCTGAACGTGTTCTCGGAGACACTTCGATCAGTTGTGGAACATGTTGTTTCTCGATTTAAATTTGTTGCAGACAACGGTGGACAGCATATTAAACATGTTTTGCGACAGTCTGGCAAAACTTAAAAAACGATTTGATAGAGATTTATTATGTGATTTTTGAGTTCAGGACAATTAAAAACCGATTTGATGAGCGCTCTTCATGCAATTTTTGGCCTAGATATAGTTAAAAACCAATGTTTACCATCTTTACAGTATCACACCTAAATAGTCATGCAAAGTGAACATCACACTTAGTTTAACATGTAACTTACACCTTAACTATTGTTTTACGATCCACTGTTATTTCCAATCGAACCCTATTTAATTATAATGCTTACAACGTCATCTGTTGCTAAAATTTTGAATTGCTTTTTTTTCCTTATAAAATGCGCCTTTCCCCTTCTACAATAATATTCCGTTCAAATTTGACGTCATTCTGATCAGTGTGGCTCCTTTTTCATAGCGTTTTGAAACTTTAATTTTAGTTATAATCACCTTATATACAGGGTGTCCAGCCTTAATGTGACCCAATAGCTAATTCCCGAAGTGTTCGGTTTAGGTATGCACTTCCAATTCGAAAAATGTTTTAAAACAGGTAAGGAATGTTTTTACGTGCTTTTCGAACCAAAAAACCCATTTAGAAAAATATTACAAAAATGAATTTTTGATATGGTCCCCAGGTCCTATCACTTATATTTAGGAAAAAATACAGTACACACACAAAAAGAAAGTAAACACAAAAAGTTTCTTTTTATTACGATAAAAACTGGCCAAGTTATGGAACTTTCAAAATTATACATTATATCCATTTTCTCGGGTATTTTCGAGAAGCTAGTAAGGGGCCGTCTCCAAAGTGAAATTAGTTGGAACTCTGCTAGGAAACTTTCGCTCTTGCACGTCAGTCTTATGTAAATCGTTTTTAAATTTAAAAGCATATGTTAACAATACAATAATTGAATACACTTAAGAAATAAAATTTATTCTGTGTACGTGTAAAACGTAGAAAAAATCAAATGTTTGGGACGAAGAAAACATTTCAAAAACAGTTCCAAAAAAATAGACTTATATGCTGTAGTTTCAGTCTGATTTACTGCGTTTTTGCTGATCATGACGAACGTTAAAAATCTGTTGTGTAGTCACTTGCAATTGCATACAGTCGTATTCTATTATTACGAATTCTAGTATGGGAGAACGAGATGTATACAAATGAAGAATACTGCGAAATAGTACTGTTTTATGTGCAGTGTAATCGAAATAAGAGAGAAGCGGCAAGACTTTATGCCATTAAATTTCCCACTCGAAGACATCCATCTTATTACACAATTGCCCGTGCTGTTCAGCGCTTGTATACAACTGGGAGTTGTCATAGACGTATTCCCTTGTCTTGTGCCTTCAACATTGTTTAAGTTAATTTGGTCATTTTAATATAATAAAGCTTTGATTCATGATTGGCTCATCATTCCACATTATGCTATAATTTGAACTGCAAATCCTGTATTATTAATCCTGTATTTTAAAACAATGTGTTTTAATCTTTTTGGTACAAGTTGTATTTCTTTAATTTAAGGGACTTGGTACCGCAAAAATGACTTATTTATCGTTTTTCTAAAAATTTTATTTAGTTATATTCTTTGAACGATTACTTTTCGATTGATATATCACTTTTGTATGCCTGAAAATTAGAAGTTGGAAAAAATTTCATTTGAAAAATGTAAACAAACAAATTTAAAAATTCGAATTTAAAATTTTTAGAGGTGTCAGTGATTTTAAACTAATTTTTATCAGCTACTTTTCAAAAATAAATTTTACTTTGTTTTAACCATAACTGCAACGTTTTATCGTACTTTTTAGTGACTACAACTTTTATTACAAGCTATTTGTTGTTGTTTTGTCGCTTCTTTCATTTGTTTTGCTGTTATCGTGCTAATTTTATTTACGTTTTACATTGGGGAAAAAAAACAGTCTTTTTTAAGACTTTTACTGATTGCTGTCTTTTAAAGACTGTTACTGAAACTGCTGAGATTTCAATATTATCTTTCCTATTATTATCTATTGAAGATTTTTCTTAAAAATTCCAGGAGTTAAACGAAGAAATCATTCTGCTCAAATGAACAGCAAACGTTGGTGAAGTGATGCTGTGAATAGAAGTGTCACAGAAGAAAACAAATTAGTTCCTAACATCAGAATTGAGCAGTTATCTTATCCTGAAAAAACTGAAAATTCTGAAATTGGAAATTTCATTATTGTGAATTTTGAGCAAATCAGCAATATGTTTATGAAACTAAAATGCTCTGACTGTGACAAGCAAACTCTAAAGCTTGCTCTTGGAAAAAAGGTTGGATTTTCCGATGTGTTAAATTTAACTTGTAATTCTTGTGCTGTAGAAACGTCTAATGAAAGGCAGGGTAATACCGTTCCTGATATTAATTTACGTGTCACACAAGCATTCTCTAATATTGGAAAAGGTTACTCTGCAATTGAAAAATTTTGCATGGCAGTAAATATATCTCCTTTTTCCTCGAGAACTTATAGCAAATGTACTAAACGTCTTCACAAAGCCTGTGGTATTGCTGCAGAGAATTTGCTGAAAGAAGTACGCAGTGAAGTGAGAAATGCTTACGAAGCACCAACTGATGTTCCCGTTGTGGATATAATTGTTTCATTTGATGGTAGCTGGTTGACGCGTGGACATACATCTTTGATTGGCATAGCTTGTGTTATTGATATACTTACAGGCTATGTAATTGATTTTGAAGTCATATGCAAGGTATGTCGCAATTGTACTGTAGCAAAAAGAGAACTTGGAGAGTTAAGTGCAGAATATAACATTTGGTTTGAAGGACACAGGAAGGATTGTGATGTTAATCATTCCGGCTCATCAACTTCGATGGAAATGGAGGCTGCATTGATCCTCTGGGAAAGATCACAAGCGTTGGGATTTCGTTATTGCACCTTATTGTCTGATGGGGATTGTAAAACCTTCAACTATTTAACAGAAAAAAATGTGTATGGGGATAATACTGAGATAAAAAAAGAGTGCATTAATCATGTCAGCAAAAGGTTGGGCACTGGTCTACGAAATGCTGTTAAGGAATCGAGGGCCCGTGGAATTTCATTAGGAGGAAAAGGCCACGGCACATTAAAAGAGTCAACAATTAAAAAATTAACTTTGTACTACCAAAAAGCTATACTAAAAAACAAAGGCAATGTTCCCGCCATGAAAAAAGCAATATATGCTACTTTATATCACAGCATTTCGACAGACCAAAAGCCTCAGCATTCGAAATGTCCAATCGGTGCAGACTCATGATGTTTTTACCTGTCCGCAAAAGCAAAAGAACAAAATCCAGGTCTGCATAAACAACATGTTGGGACTCCAATTAATGAAAGTTTTTTGCCACATATCCTTTCTATTTATCAATGGCTTGCTTCAAATGAACTTTTGGAAAGGTGCATTAATTGCGGAACCCAAAACGCTAATGAAAGCTTGCACAACATGATTTGGTCAGTGTCCAAAGGAGATATTTGTGTCCAAAGACAGAGTTACACATGCCGTAATGGAAGCAATTTGTGAATTTAACAAAGGGACTCTACGCACTGTGAGAGAGACCCAAAAAGCATTACATATACCTTTGGGGAAATGTTCGCATGATCTTGGTGGGATACTCGAATCCCGTAAAAGATTGTTCAGAATCAGACGGAAAAACACCAAATACCAGCATGCACGCAAATTGATAAAAAAAGCTATTTTAAAAAGAGAAATATTAATTTTAAAAAAAGGAAGGTGTTTCTTATAAAGCAGGATATTTCTGAGGTATTTTAATAATGTTTTTTTTTTTTTTTTTTTTTTTTTTGTAAAATGTGTGCATGTAAATATTTTTAATTTAGGCATTTTATATTAATAATTTTATAATTTCAGTTCTTTTCATCATGTGTTTTTCATGCAAATATATTATTTAAATATTATGTGAATCAAACGATTTTAAAACTTCTGTTACAACAGAAAAACATTTTTTTTTAACGTTTTCTTCGAGTTTTCTTGATATTTATGTGCCATTATTACTGTATAAAAATGTATCATTTACAGAAAATATGGGTTCAATTAATATGAAAAAGCAATTATTTTGAAGAAAAATGTATAGCTAATATTTTAAAATGGTATTTTAAATTTATTTAAGATTATAATAATAATTTTTTCATAAGTATAAACTTTAAAATTGTTTTTCTCAGCTTGTGTTTTTTCAATACATTAGTTCATTCAAAATGCTACTCCTTCCACAATTATTATACCATCACTTTCATTTTTTCTCTGTGTGTTATAAATCATACATGTAACAAAATTAGAGATCCGTTTTGCTATAAACTGAATACTTTTTTTTAAAAAATTGAAATGTAGGAGATATTGGGTTTTTCGTTAAATTTTAGCATATGTATTAACATTTTATTTTTTTTCTCCACAACCAATTAAGTTATTGTAAAATCGATCCCTAAAGTTGTTTAAAACATCCTTAAGAATGTTACAAAAAAATTTAATGTCAAAATATTAATAAATACAAAAGGAGTAAGATTTTAAAAATTTTCATTTTTTTTAAAAAATTTAAATTTTTAAAATTGTGTGAATAATGTAGGCAAAATTACACCTCATATTATTTTATTGAATATAAACATTATATGAAATGCTAAAATATAATTTTTAAATGCATAAATAAAAAAAAAATTTCAAAGGGTACCGAATCGTCTTAATTTTCATCGTTTGGCATACAGCATTACAAAATGTCAATCTATGATGATTACTACGATATTTTAATTTTTCTATGATGTTTTTCTTTTGCTCTTTCTGTAGATAGGGAATTACTGTTCTCTTAACTCAATTTATATACAACCCCCTTTTCTGAGCAACTCAGATGCTTCAAATTTATGAAGGCATAACTCGCGGCCAGTTTTTATCGTAATAAAATGAAACTTTTTGTATTAACTTTGTTTTTGTGTACTGCATCATTTCTTAAATACAAGTGATAGGACCTGGGGAGCGTATAAAAATTTAATTTTTGTAATTTTTTTGTAAATGGGTTTGTTTGGATCGAAAAGCACGTAAAAATATTCCTTACCTTTTTTAAAACATTTTTCAAATTGGAAGTGCATATTTAAACCGAATTGTTCAGGATTAGCTATTGGGTCACATTAGGGCTGGAAACCCTGTATATATATATATAATTTACATCAATATATTTTACTCATAGTACATGGGTACATTTTTCGAAGGTTGATTTACTTCACTATGTATATTGATATTTTATATTAATTACATTAATACTCTCGCCATTATTAATCACTGTGACAAGAGACTTTTGGCAACTAAATTATGATACGTGAATGTCGGTAGATAGGTTATTTACGAATCGTGAAAACATCGTATCAATGGTTGTACTATACATAGTCGTCCTTAATGCTCTACCAGAAACAAATTCCAAATTAAGCTCTGATTTTAAAAATTGTTTTAATCTCTATCTTTCCTCTTTATTAAAATCAATATTGAAATTGCTGCCAAGTATGAGAGGAAGTACAAGACACTGTTTCTTCAACAGCTTAGAATCACCGTCTGTATATGCTGAAGCTCACATTCATTATTTTACACATATATAACAATAAATACTCTTATATTATCTAAAAAAAAAGATTTGAAATCTTCATTATTTACATTCACTATATAAAACAATAAGTTCAAAATGACCTTTCAACATTTGGTTCTTTCAATTGTATCTTTCCGTACCTCACAATTCAAGAGAATGGTTGACAGACAGAAGAGATTTTTATAGAAAAATAGAAACTATCTCATGTAAAATGTATTATGTGAAAAACAAACATTATTTATTTAAACTATAAAAATATATTCATTCATTCATAACATTCTTCATTTAAACTAATAAAATGGATTTGAATTCTTCATTATTTACATTCACTATATAAAAGATAATATTCAAAATGACGTTTCAACATTTGGTTCTTTCAATTGTATTTTTCCTCTTAAATTAAGAGAACGGTTGACAAACGGAAGAAATTTTTATGAAAAAATAGAAACGTATCTAATGTAAAATGTATTAAAAAAAACAAACATATGCTTCATTTTTAATAATAATTTCCTTCTTGGGATATCACATTATAAAATTTATTATTAAAAATCATTTTCCAATGTCTTGAGTCAACTGTATGCTTAAAAAGTGGCAATAAAACAAAAATCGAGTTTATTGAAAGAGGCAAAAAATTATAAAAAGATCAAAAGCCATAAAAAGGACAAACATAAGTTTAAATTTCAAAATAAAGAACAATTATTATTTTTTTAAATAACAGCTTTTAATCGATCACTTTTTCTATAAAATTTGTGCTTATTGAATGATATGTATCTGTGAATTCAATTTTGCATATTATATCTGTAATCCAATTTTTCAAAATTGCATTCAAATATTTTTTAAGTAACTAAAATTTTTACGAAGTATAATAAATTTTAATGCTCCTAAATTCTAAGCTATTCATTAAGTTTCAAAATTCTATTTTAAGCTTCCTTAAGATACAAACAAGACATTTACACATATTGTCAATGATTATTTTTATTGTTATAAACTTATTTAAAATAATGCTGAGTAATGGCGATTTCAATTTTTGCAAATACTATAGAAAGTTTTGTTTTATTATTGGGTTTAGTAAATGAAGAAAGCCTATAGAATTAAATACATGTGATTATAATGAAAAAATAAATAAATTTGTCACGCACAAATTTTTGCTCGCTAAATTTAGCGATTTTTATTTTTTTATAAACAATCTCTTCTTGCAGTGTAACCCAGCAGTGGATGTGATTTGTTTGCCAAGTTAAAGTGGAAAGGAGAAAAAGTCATTCTCACGAAAAAGTTGTTTCTTCCGAAAGCTGGTTTTTGACGCCAATAACGGCAGTAGGCAAAATAAAAATAAACGTAATTGGCGATTTTTTTAAAGTTTTAATTTTTTGAGAGCCTAAAACTTAAATTATATTTTCCAAAATCCACACATAGATAACAAACAACGGTAATTTTTAAAGAATAAATGCTAAAAAAATGCTGCGTAAATAAATTTTTGTAAAAAGGGTATTAAACGAAAAACAAAAAAACTAAATCCGTAATGTGTGTTTAAGCAACGTTTTCAATCTTTAGATAGAAGAGGGATAATAATGTTTGACACATGGGGGGAAAAAGTTTCGTGTGATTATTTATATAAATGACGAATGTATTAAATATTTAATTAAAATTTTGAGTACTTTTTAAAAAATCGTAAGAAAAAGTTTGGGGTGTTTCATATTTTAAATCATCGATTCTAAGAGAACAAACTGGACTTTCTAAGGAAAGAATATCCATTTATTACATTGGTAAGAAATCTGGAGAGAACGAATCCACTGACTCATATCCATCTCACTGAGCATCCATATTGACTCATTTTAGAAAAAATTGTAAAAAAGGCAGAATATCGTTATTTTGTACAAATATATATATATGTACCCTATCGTGGCAAAAAATAATTGATCTTTCTGATTCTGTGATTATTTTTTGTCTGATTTCGGTTAGAAAAGGAAAATTGAAATTTGAAAGACGACGAAAAAGTAGGAACTCTTTCCTGCATCTTTCGGACAGCTACTTGACATATGCGTGGAAGGACATAACGCTTTTTGTTAGCGCTTGTATAAATTTCACTCATAAAAATTTCCTTACAGGGGGCTATATAAAAATCAAATCTTAAGAAGTAAACTCCAATAAATTTCAAAGTAAACATGCTTGTTGCATGCAGATAACATGTATGCACTTAAAATGTTTAAACTATTGCTATATTATATTTCAGGGAATGACAATGTTAAATTTTGCAAACTTTCCACGAAAAGGCGGTATAAAATAAATCATACAATTTATTTTTGATCTAGGTTAAATGCTGCTTCGGAATATTTTGAAAAAGAAATCAGCAAATATTGTTTAATGCACTATACTTAGGTGAATGGAAACTTTGATCTTATGCAGTTTATTGCATCCAAATCTCTCAAAAGATAAACTAATGGCTAGTACAAAAAACTATATATATAGTTTATTTAGCTGTTGAAATGAAATTGTAGAAATTTAGAAAAAAATTTTTCTAAATTCAGTAAAAATCGTTGTGTTCTCGTACGTTTCATCCAATGTACTCGTCTGGAAATAAGAGAAAAATGAGCAGCAAAACCTTCTCTCTTAAATTAGGAAACACTAAGAGGGCTGGTATAAAATTACTTAACCACTGTCCTGAGGACGAATCCATTCTTTTCCTATTTCGCTACTGCAAATACGGCGTAAATGAGTTTTGTTTTGTAACTCAAAAACCCAAACAGTTAGACCAAAGTGAGCATTTTTTAGCCGAAGTGGAATTGAACACTAATGGCGGTACAGCCTGGTTAATTATGCACTCCACATGCAGAGTCTGTGACATTCAAAATAAATTTCGTCGAGTAATACAGAATGCTACGGCACAAGAGTCAACCATAGTCGTCATTTTAAGGCTACACAGTATAGAAAAAAAATTTTGGAGACACTAACATTAAAAATAATTTATGTTTTATATTCATATTAGATTATTAAGTTGATTCTGAAAGCAAAAAAAAAAAGTTTGACCAGCCATTATTTTTTACAATTGAAAAAAATTAAGAATTTTTGCAGTTTTTTCTAACTTTTATAAAATGCTAAATTTTTAAAAATTTTAGTCATTTTGAGTGATTTATGCTTTTTTGATTATTGCGAACAAAAGTTAGAATGGATTTAAAAATCTGATTTTTTGTTGATTTTTTATAATTATTTTTCTAGCTAAACCCGCAAAAAACAGGAAAATTTTTTTAAGATATTACTTTAGCATTTTTTAAGAAAATATCTAGAGGTCTAATACCTAAATCCATACTAAAGTTTATAGAACGTACATTTGGGAGTATCTACAAAAATATTCAAAACTCTATCTTGAACAGAAAAAAAGACTTAGGGATTACAAACACCTACATCCTCAAAATTGAAAGCCCGAGAAAAACGCATTTAAAGTTTGTAAAGGTATAAAATAAAAAACAAAGCTCTAATTTTAATCTGTTATTTTCCAACTGATGTTCTGTATCAAAACACTACTTCAATTAATTATGACCAAAAACATTTTTTTAATTCGCAATATATTTTTCAATAATACTACTAGTGTTTGTTACCACGACAGGTTCTACAGCCTAATTTTAACAAAATACATTCACAAAAGTTTTGAAACACACAGTATTTATATACAACGTAATAATGATGCTAACTTAAGCTAAAAATCACCAGTTTTTTTCATATAATTTCATTATTTTAGGTTCTTCTTAAATTGGGGAAGTTTAGCTAGTTTAAAGTCACCCAACAAGAACTCAAATACAGTAATATAGTATTGCTATATGTTTATTATAATGTAGTTTGGCATATCATGGAAATATTCAGTTTTATGTTTATACTTGTAGTCAGAATTCTTGAATTTAGAAGTTTTATTTCACTATCAGTAATGAGCAGGTTTTTCGATATATCATTTTCAGTCGAATTCCATCTCTTCTCCAAATATTGTTTCTCATAGCAACCTGAGAAAGTTTTGGCTGTGGCATTTTCTCTAAAGGAAAAATTAATGAAAAAGCTTCTAAGCTATATAAACTATTTATTGAAACAAAAATTGGCCTTGAAATTGGGATTGATTAAGCAGCTATAACAACTCTAAAAACTCAAAACATAATCAAGCAGAAATGATTTTAGCAATGAAAATTGAAATTGATAACGATTTCGCATTGAAAAAGTGGCTTGTGCTCAAAAATGTTAATTAATTCAATTTAAGCGAGGAAAAAGGTTTTCAAGTGAAACCGAAACCAAAACCTAAGCTCAGAAAACTTCGCGCATCTTAAAATCTAATGTGTTAACACGTACGTGAAATTTGGCGGCAAGCTTCCCAATGATATGGGACACAAGAAAATGCGAAAACGAAATTTTTGATATTTTTCATATTTGTTGAGTACAGTGTAGCCTCACCAAGAGACTATACACAAGGTCAATAAAAACTTTTAAAAGACTCTCAAGAAAGCCTACAGGAGGTGTACATTGTTTGCAGTAACAGCGCTCTCTATTTATCGCTAAGAAAATATGTCAAAAATCATAAAAGACTTTCTTCTCTAGAAAAAAGACATGCAGAGAAAGGGTCTCCTCTGGCAAAGTCACAAACAGAAAAAGGACAGAAATAATAAGCGCTAAAAATGCCTCGAATAAGAAATTTTTATCGTTTCAGTGGGCTAAGGCATTCAAAGCGTAACTGTGGACTGGAAGGCTGATCATTCAAATAAAACACTCATATAAAAGCTAATAACTTGTCGCCGATAATGGATTATCATTCAAGAGGGCTACATTCCCACCTACGGGTGTTTCAAAGGAATAATGGAAACAGAGTCTTACTGAAAAGTTGTGTGGGGCAATTATTTTGATGGGGGAGAAAGAGAAAGAGTTTAAAACAGAAATGTTATGAAAATCATATTCCGCATTTAAAGAAGAAGTTTGAGTATAAGTACTTTCTGAATATTATTTAAATTATAAACGTTTTACGGGGCAAAATGTGATGCAGAGTGATTGGAACAACCCTATTTATTATTTTGTTGCTGTATTTGAACTAACGTGATTCTGTACACTAAGGTTTAACTCGGTACATTTACCCCGTTTCTCTTTGTTTTTTAAATGCATGCTTCTGTGGATTATAAATTTGATCTCAAATGATTATCTCGTTACATTTATTTGAAGAAATTAAACATTGCAATGGTAAAATATCTTTTTCCAGTTACAAATACAAAGTTTTAGAAAAATATTAGAATTTTTTTATTTACTAGTACATTTTGAAATATCTTGTAAAATCTTCACAAAACTTATAACATACATTTAAATAATAAGTGCCCTCAATATTTTCGTCTCTTGGCTCAGACATTTTGAATGTTACCATTATAAGGAAAAATATCATTTAAATATTATTTCATGCTTTTTGACCAATTATTAATTCGATGAGAAAAGAAAAAGTACTTACAATTGCCAACACAGATATTTGTTTTAATATTAAAACTAACGAAATCATCATCATATCCTTTGAGGGCGATCACACTGCTAACAGCAATCACTGAAAGCACAAGGACTTGGATTGAAAATCGATTCATGGTTACTGCACGGATTTTTCCTTTGATAAATTGAAAGATAAAAATCAGCTTTAATAAAGAAATTTTAGAAAATAATAGTTTTTCAAAATTATAGATTTTTGAAAGACATTATTCTACCATCAAGAATAATTCATATAGCATCAGCAAGGGAAGATATATATACGCAAGAAAGAATTTAACTGTAAATACACGTTTCAAGTAAATATCTCAATGTTATAATACTCAGAGAAATATTCAGTTGCTAAAGAGATATAATAGGATACTCTTTGGAGCCTTGCTTCCTTATTTTTGGAATGTTCAAGAACGAATTATTTGAAGAAGATCCCGTATTATCTTAATTGTACTTATCGAAATGATTCGCCTTGCAATGAATCATGGTTAACAATTGTAATGGATGACATGTGGCAACATCTTCGTAATTTTTATGGGTTTTCTAGTCGTCCTACATGTCGAGATCTTTTAATGAGCTGTGCCTATCTTATATAATGTTTCTTATGGTTGAAACTGAATTTTGTTAGACGAAATATCAGTGGTATAGGTAAAACCGAAAAAGCGTTTGATTTGTACATTTCTAAACTTCATCATTGCTTCTTGAGCGTATTGAAGTATACAAATGTGTCGTTTCTCACGAAATTTGTTCTTGGAATCATTGCAATAAGATATTAGTTTTTTTCGCTTTGCCTCCCTCTATATTTATATTTCTGGTCTCATTACGTCTCAAAATTTCAGCTTATCATATTTTCAGTTTCGAATTTTATAATGATGCGCTTGTTCGTTTTGATTTTAATTTCCATCGCACTCTGAAACAACAATAGATTTATTCATGACATACCTCGGTAATTTTTAACAACAGTCTAGTGATGAGGATGATACTTGAGCTAGTACTCTTCTCTCCAAACTTCCAAATCATAGTACGGGAGGACGAGTCTAGATACATTTAACCTGCGAAAAGGGTCTGTGCTTTGCATCCTTTATTAATGCCTCGCACATTTAAAACATTTTAGTTCAATTTTATTGAATTTTTTCTCAAGTTATGGAAGGAAAATTGAAAAGTGCTTGCAAGTAGGCTCGTTGCTTTCTCTTATATAGTTAAATTTTTCACTAGAATTGTGACTTGTACTGTGTACAATAAAAATAATTTTAAAAAATAGGATTGGGGTGACTTAGTCACCCCGCGTGACCATTGACGTTAGTATTAAATACGCGCGTTCTCCCGAATTAAAACATTTTGATGTGTCTTCTTCCTTTAAATATTAAAAAATAACTTAATTATTCTTCATCGAAATTTTATATTATTTTTCATTATTTAACATTAATTTTAAATTCTAATTTTGTGAGGCTTAAAATTACAGTTGCTTTTGCCAAAGTTTTACAGTTCATAGACTGCAACACTTTGGCAAAATTGTCTCCAAACATGGTTTCTACCATCTCAGTTGTTATTGGCAAAATAGTATGAGCCCAATAGTATGAGGCTTTTTGCATCTGGCTATTTTGTAAGAAATAAGTAAAGTTTTTTCATTTACTGACAATGTTTTTTTTCTTAAAAATGCTTTTTGTTTTTCATGTGATTTTAATTTTATTTTAAAGAACTCTCGAGGCATGTCAATGTACTCACCATGGAGCGTTTCCAAAGGTCTTTTAAGTTTATTAGGTTTCATACAGTCTGTTACCAATAGATATTTGAAGAAATAACAAACAGGTGCGTTTCTTCTTCATTTACTTTAGTAGTGGTAAATCGAAAATTTAAATGTTCTTGAGAATATTTACTTGATTTACTGTGCACGTTGATTATTTATTATCGTCGAATGTTCGCTTACGACTTAAAACTTTACACCTGTTTTTGTTAATCTACTGCCATAAATACTTAATACTGTGAATTACAACTAAAACGTAAATTATAAAATGTACATTCAAGGTAGATTCGGTAGCTATAAAATTATCGACTCGTCCAAAGCTAACTAGAATTCTACGAGGTACAGCATTTTTACATGTTTTGTCCGGACGTCCGAGAAGTTACCCAAACTAACGCAGACGTTCACAAGAATAGTAGCTCTGTTGGATATGATAGAGAGCAACATAAATCATAGACTATTTTTAATGACATTTTTTTTTGGAAACGAATGATGGAGGAAGTATATCTTTAATTAAATATCATTTTTGCAATCTTCTACGATTTAAAAATTAGCGAAAGGAAAAAAAATAACATAGTAATTATCCTATTACTTTAAAGTAATTTGCTTAAAATATATACTATTTAAAAGTAAAATATATTCCAAATTTAATACTTATCTTTTTACTTTTTATGGTTTATAGTTAAGTTCGCATTGTAGCTTTAGCGCCAAATGCATTATTATTGAATTCACTATATTATTATTGTGATGATAGAATTTATGATTGGAAAGTGAGTCGCCAATTTTGAAACTTTGAGAAGCTCTGTTGGAAAGGGTATGACCAAAATTTTGAGGAGAAAGTCTTACTCGAGGAAAAGACTCTTTCTTGCGTAGCTCAAAAAAGTCAGTTCAGCGCGATAGTCATGAATTAGCAATACCAGTGACGACTGTTTGGAAAAATTTACTCAAATGCTTAGAACTTCGTCGTTATTGTCTGCAGTTGCTATAAGTACTTAAACCGGTTTACGCGCCAAATTCGCAAATTACATGTTTATGCATACTAATGAAACTTATATGGATTATGGCGTATTCAGTGATGAATCAACGTTTCACCTCAGTAGACATGTGATCACTCATAATATGCGCTTCTGGAGCTTAGAAAATCCTCACGAGGGGCCAGAATATTGACGAGACTCACCTTTGAATGCCGTATCTCTCTAGAAAGTGTATGGGCCTTTCGTTTTTGTAAACCCATCTGTAACTGGCTTTGCCTATCTTGATTCTCTACAACTAAGGCTATTCCATCAATTGAAAGAAAGTGGACTAGATAACTTCATTTGGCAGCAAGATAGGGCACCGTTTGACTGGCATATCTCAGTACGAGATTTGGTTAAACATCACTATACCCGATCAATGGATTGATCTCAAAGGCCCTCACGATAAAGCTTGTTTCGCATGGCCTCCACGTTCACCCGATCAGAAGCAATGTTATTTTTATCTGTGGGCGTTGGTTCATTAAGGATTATGTGTTCGTTTCTTTCCCGACTTAAAACGCAGTATTAAAGCAGCTGCATTATAAGAATTACCTTAGACACACTGAACAAAGTTTGGGATGAACTCGCCTATCGACTTGATGTATGCTATGTGACGAAGAGGCTTCGCAATGAACACTTGTAAACCTATAGGTACAACTGTTTCAGTAACTCTTTCATTCAATGAATGAATTATACTTGTAAGTTATATGTAATAAATTCTATAAAGTGTTAAAAATCCGATATTCATTTAGAAATACCCGGTATATCAATATGCTAAGAAAAATGCGATGTTTGTCAAACTCCTAAAATAATTTTGTTTTAGAAAGATTTTATGAGCAGAAATATATTTCTTGCAAATAATTACATATTTCAAGAACTGTCGAGGAACATGTTGAAGGAAAGAAATCACTACTCACCGTTCTTGTTCAGGAACTATGCTGCTTCTGTAACGAGCCATATGCGATATTCGACTTTAAATAGGTATGACCTAAATTGGTTTTTATTGAATTCATAAGTGCCGTGATCATTTTGAAAGTTAATAACTGTAAATGTTTGTTCAGGTAGATAAGTGGATTTTTTTGAAATAAATCTTGCTAAAGTAATATAAAATCATGAGATCGGAAATATTACCCATCCAAAAGTGATATATTTTCTAGAAGACAATTCTCTTTTGTGTGTTATTTCAGCAGTATTTGGATGCAAATATAAAATGATAGATAAGGTTATATTATGATCATATGTAATAAAAAAATCAAACTTTTATACCTTTAATAAAATTCAACTACTTTTCTGAAGTCAAAGAGAGATAATAAATATTTCTGTAAATTAATATGCGACTAGTATAAATATGCTTTTTTAAAATCCACTTTTCAATGAAAATACACCTGGATCTTCTTACAGTAGTGGAAAATGTTCCATGAATAATAATTAAACAGCCATGTGACAGTTCTCGAAATCAGAAATAATCTTAAACTCTCTTGTCTCTCTTCACAAACTGTCCACACACAATTCATACCCCACGCCGAGAAGCACACGCCCATCACATTCTCATCCCTCCCGGTTAAACTAGTCCAAAGGATATAAACCAAATTTTCACAACAATTTAATCATTGATTAAAGTTAGTCAAATCTTTATCAGTGTTTAAAGTGAAATATTAAATAGAAGTAACATCCGGCTCCATGGAAAGGGCGATATTTGGTTTAGAGTTAGCTTAGCTGCGAGATTTCGATACTGTTGAAACAGAAAAACCAGGTTCAACTTGCAAGAACGCTTATACTCTTATACATTGTGTAGCAATCCCACGAAAGTATGACTATCTATCTCCGAAGGTCCCACGTTTGAAAAATTGTGATTGGAACCCGAGACAAACCGCCAAGAAATATAGGGTAATTATACTTAATATCCCACTTGAAAAGGCTGTACAAACAAACTACTTCTGAGACTAACTTCAAATTTGAAATTAATGTACTTAAAAAATGAAACCGTTAGAGAATAAGAAAAAAATGCATTGGATGTTTCATTGTTGCTTTTTATGCATTTATGGGAATTCTTTTTATGACTGAAGATCCTATCCAATGGGTTATGACTTTGCCGTGGTTTGTGTGAATAGTTTTTTCACTATAAGTGCCGCCACTGTTGAATGACTATGAAATCATTTTATCCTCCAAAAAACCAAAACAATCGTGCACTTGAAACAGTACAGTTGATTTAATGTGAGAATCCCGACAAAACAGTCGTAATTCGATTAAAAAAGACACTTGTATTCGAATCGACTTTCGTAATGCAGCTCACGGAGCTATCTATTGACAAACTTTAGAAATCTTTCTTATGACATTCCGTTTCTTTTTTTTAAACATATTCAATAAAAAGTCATTCCGACAAGTGACCTTTTTTAAAGCATTTTAAAAGTGTATCTTTAATTATAAGCACCTTGCAACTCACGCAAAACATAATTAAGTGGGCTATTTTTAAGTATTATCCGAGAGGAAACCTAGATTAATTAAATGCTGTGAGGTAGAATTAATGAGTTCCTTTGGCAGTACTTCCTATTCATTCTTAATGGAGAAGAGGCTTGTTTTTGAAAAAAAAATTGGCCTGCTGAATTTGGTACAAATCAATCTCTTGCATTTAGCTAGCATGAAATGGCAACAGGTAATTATGTTTTTAACTTTGAATTATGATGCATTTTTAGGATATAAATTAATATACAAATACTGTAATACCTACTGTAAGATACACTTTCAATAAAGCAAAATTAACGTTGATTGCATTCTCTTTGAATTTGACCTTATGTATTTACCTCTCATTCATGGACTTTCTATTTAAATAAGACTTAGGGTTTTTTTTTTTTTTTTTTTGCAGTTTCGGTATCCCGAAATTCCGATGTTTTTACGTAAACCCCGAAATCTGGGATTCAAATATTTAATACCGGGATTTAATTTTTGTCTGAATTATTCTTTAAAATTTTCAAAAAATTCAATTCTCAGAAAATTTATAAAGAGAGCTTTCACTTCTGAAACGAGACATTGCACAAAATTCATTGCTGTTCATCGGTAATAAAAATATGTGACTCATTTATCTGATGTTTGTAATAAATTTTGATTTTTCTCTTCTGAATCATCAATCAGGACCATTTTTCAGAAGTATTATGTTAAATCATTATAAAAGATGTGTATGTTTTGTTTTTAGATTTTTCTTTTTTTTTTATACATCAAGATATAACTTTAGTAACATTATTTTGTTATTATATGTATATTCTAATGACGTTTGAAGTATCGAAATGACATTTTTAAAAAATTCTTTCTGAATATTTACAGTTTGTGAATTAACTCAGTTATAGGTGAGTTATTTCAATTTTTTTTCCTTTTTTAATCTACAGAGAGATCAAATTAGTAATATTATTTCTTTATCATTATAAATATATTCTCAAATTAGACTACACATATTAGAATTTAAATGCTAAAAATATTTCAAAAAACATTTTTTATATATATACATACATATATATATATATATATATATATATATATATATATATATATATATATATATATATATATACGGAAGCTAAAAGACTGAATTTTATTGAACAGTGAAATATACAATTTACTAATTATTATTTTTAATATTGAAGTAATTTTTTGAGTATTTTTATTATAGTAAATTTAAGTGTTTATTATAATTAATTTGTAATGTTATATGTTAATAAGATTTGAAAAAGAGAAGAGTATTTTTTCTGTGGGAGTTTTGTATAAGTAGAAAAAATTTTAGATTAAAATTTATGTTAATTCATTCTATCATTTGCACGTGCTGTGTACAGGTGTATGTGACTTTGTGGGGAATAAAGCTCATGATTTTAATTTTGAAAATTTATTTCCTCTTAGAATGTCTTATCATGCAGTTATCAATTCTAAAAAAATAAACATAATAAAAATATAGCGTTTCAATGAAAATAAAATAGGGGCTTTTTATTCTGTTTTAAATTTACAATAAGATTTTGGAATATGTCAAACATATCGATTTTTAAATCAAATGAGTTGATTTTTAATGAAATCAAGTTATACTATTTTTATTGAATTTATTATGTACTATTTTTTATTTGTTTTTTATGATAAATTAAATTTTGCTTTGATTTGTTTCATTAAATAATAATATTGAACAAATTTTTTAGTTTTGTTTTCAGTTATCCAGTTTAGTTTATTCTAATCCCGGATTGACCAATCCCGGGATTAGAATAATGTAATCCCGAAATCCCGGGTTTGAAAATATAGTACGGGATAGCAAATCCTAACAGGAAATTATCTTCTGTCATGTCAGATGACATTCGAAATCATTGTACCATGTTGATGATGCTCAACAAACGTGGTCTTCTATTTCCCCGACACCTGTGGTTTTATCCTGCCACTATCATGAAATAAACAAAGCCGTGGCTCGTCGCTAAGCAACTCATTGTACCATTCACTCACTCAAGTAATTTGATCCAAAAACCATCGAAATCTTTCACGGGGTGATGCACCGATGATAGTCTTCGTAAAGAGTGGTTTGGCAGCAAACCACTTTAAGTCATTCATTGTCAAACTATTCTCTCTGATCCATTGTTGCACGACTATATGCGGTATGTTTTTGTATTGCTGATTTGTTTTTAATTGTGTCACTAGCTCCACTAGCTCTTAAATGTTTCAATTCGTAGTCCAGATCATTCTGGTACTCCCTGATGGTTCATATTTTGTGATTCGATTCTTCTGATCCAAAGTTATTGCTTATTATACGCATATAGGTCCATTTCAGCTGCGATACGTTGGCAAAATCAACCCCATTTAATACCTTTTCTATAACTTAGGCGTGTTCAACCGTTAACGCTTTTGGCCCATATCAGTGAATCCATAATGTTTCGAGATCTACATCAATAATATTACAAGGATCTGCGAACCACACACGACTGGGAAAAAATAGTAACTTAACCAGGAAATTTAAATAAGAAATGGGGTTAGTTTTATTAAACTGCAACTGATTCTAAGAGAAGGGAGGGTGTTACATATTTGTGTGTATATAGAAATATATCTCATTTATTTGTATCTATAAGCCGCACCCCAAATTCTCAAAGTGTTTTTGTGAAAAAATGTTGTCATCGATTCTAAGCCACACCCTCCAATTCCCTACAAGTTTCTGAGAAAAAATAATAAATTATGTAAAAGGTTCGTCGATATCCGATATTTAAGAAGTTAAAAAAATAATGAGAAATAGAAGTTAATAATTAATTTATTTTACCAATATTAAAGACTTTTAAATATGTACAGGAATCTAAATTTTTCTAACCGTCAGTGTCATGTTTCAAAAATGATTCATCACTCTCATTGCACAGATAACGTCGCCATTTCCCCATACGATGTCGTTTTCTATGTCATTCAATGCATTTGTTATGCAACGCTTTTTTTAAAGTATGTATTATAGAAAAATGTAAAAGCACTATTAAAGACTGTTGAACCTATTTTAACAGAAATTATGTCCTTTTGTAACGCAATCGATGTATATTGTTTCATTTGCATCAAATTCTCAGTGGTCGCTTATATGTCTCCCTTTTTTCTACATTCTACGAATCTACGAATGTTTTTTTGGGGTACATGGGTTTTAGGGAACCCTCAGACCCGTATCTGGCAAGAAAAAATTCATTTGACGACATTGTGATGTAGGATTATCATGCTAGAGAGTAGGTGCTTTGCCATTGGACGAGCGGCGGCGAGCCGGAAGGCGGGGCTTTGAGGCAATGAACTTGGTTTCTAGATCGGGAATCTGGTGGAAGAGGAAGCGTCTTCCTATTGGATGATGCGAAGGGGAGATAATGGCTCAGATGGCTGCCCAAGAGGGGGTGAGAGTGTGTAGTGGTGTGTTTTTTTCTGCATTAAATATTGCCTCTATTTTCATACTTGCGTCATAGTAAACTCGTCTTGATGCTATTACCCATATGTTTGATGTTTGGGGGCACCGTAGACAAAAAAAATTCCTAAATACGAGCAGACAGCGATATTTAAGGTACACTGAATACTCTCGAGATAAACTGCGAAACGGATATGTCATTGATGAAAGTATCGAGAATCAAGGTCACATTTTTCCTTTTGAAAGAGGCGGAAACCCATTTCCCTCCATCCAATAAATGCTTTGCCTTCGATTCTAAGCATCGCCCAATTTTCAGTAGCAATAAAATTTGTAAAATAATACGACTTATATTTGAGTAAATTTGGTACATATCGGTTTCAAAAACATCAACTCGCGTCTGTGTTTTCAACCCGTGGCCTACGGGTTGATGACATCTAATCTAGACCCTTGTAAAATCGTCCAATAGCCTGCCGTGTTGTCGTCCAGATATATCCTACTTACCGAATCTTCCGGAGCTTCTAAATTATCTATCTTAATCCTCTATCTCTAAATCCTCTACTTAATCAATTGCGAAAGAAGTGAGTGTAAATTTCTATTATTGATTACATAGACTGATTTAACTAGTGTCTGGTTTGTGTGGGGTTGGGTTGTTCACTACTATAAATTTTACTGTTCAAGCACTTGAAAGATTTTTTTGGTGTTCACATGTTTTTAAATACAAACATATTCGATATTATTGGAAAGTACAACTGAATAGTAAATTGGTTGTTCTTTCTATTGAATTATGTTGATTAATTAAAAAAACACAACAAATTTTTCTTTAACCTAAGTAATAAAAGTTGCAGCTTAATTCTTTTTATTAATCAGTTGTTTTCTTGCAAATAATCAATCTATGCTGCTCCTTAAGGTATGTGACTACCTTCGGAGCACTTTTTTTGAAATATGTAAAATTTCACTTATGCAAACATATTTTTATTTGTAATGGGACATAAAAGTAAGAATTCAAACACAGTTTTTACAAAGTTATAAATATTTTTGGAAATATAGGGAATTTTGAGTGAAATTTTAGTGAAAAATTGCAATTACGGTAAGGATTGTGTTCAAAATTCTGATACATATATTCTAATAATATTTATACAGTACATAAATAACATCATTTTCTGTGATTATAACTATGAAATTTATAATACTTCTGTAAAGTTTTCAAAATATGTCAATTTTTATGCAAAAACTCATTTTTTCACAAAAAACTAATGTTATTTTCTCACAAAAAGTGCAATAAAATAAATAAATATATACACAGGTATTAGATCATAGTTTAGACTACAGATAAAACTAAATTAAAGATTCTCTGAAAATTTCAAGTCAATATCTTAAAAAGAAATCTTGTAGTCAACCGTACCGTGAAGAAAAAAATTGAAAAACATAGTTTCTCAGAAAATGCATTTAAAGATTTTAATGCTATGTGAAAAATTTTCTACTGATTGTACGTTTTTTAAACTCACCATATTTATAGCTCAAGCTCTTTTAAATTTCATGTAAAACTTATTTGGAATTTTTTTAACCTTTTGCTGTTTTCCTGTGAATTTTATACACTATAACAATTGTCGTTTTTAGCGAAATTTTGGTGAAAAATTGCAGTTACGACAAATTTTTTACACAAATTCTAATAAGTGTATTCATATAATATTTATACAGCACATAAATAACATCTTTATCTGTGTTAGGTATCAAAAGATTTGTAATACTTGAAAAAGTTTTTTAAATACGCCAAATTGTATGCAAAAACTCATTTTTTAAAAAAATTAATGCTTTTTTTCATAAAAAGCAATTAAATATTTATATATATATATATACAGACATTAGATTTTGATTCATAACACAGATAGAACTACATAAAACATGTTCTGAAAATTTCAATTTACTATCTTAAAAATATTTTGTATAGTGAACTTTATCGTGAAGAAAAATATTGAAAAAGTTTCTCGTAAAACACATTAAAAATTTTTTTAACACAAAATAAATACTTTTCTACTTACAAGACATTTTCAAAACTCTCCATATTTATAGGTTAAGCTTCTTTAGCTTCATTTTTAGCTAATTTTGACTTTTTTTGGGCTTTTTGCTGTTTTCTGGAGAGTTTTGTTGAGGGTAATGACTGGCGTTTTGATTTTTGAATACGTTCTGTGTCAATTCCCATGTAGTTTTTAAGTATCATTGGATCAATTACCATACCTAAATAATTAAATACATGCAACAGTCCTAAATAACCTGAATTATATAATAGGACAGCAATGTGTGAACCCAAAAACAAAGTTTTCTTGTGAACAAAAATTTCTTTTGGTAAAATAGACCATAATACATTATTAAAACTTTCATTATTATTTTGGGTCATGCCATGGAGGCATTTTTTTAACAAATCTTTATCACAGAGTGCTAAGTAAGTGGGCTTTATCACTTTAATAACTGAATTTGAAAGGCCTGTTGTTTTGTCTATGTGTACTTTTTCATCACATAATGCTCGTTTATACTTGCACCAGCTGTCTTTCCCTGTAGGACATTGCCCATGCATGGGATTTTGATTGCTAGAGCAGCAGTGAAAGAAAACAGCTATTACAGCAGATTGCATTTTTTCGAGACATCCAACATTGCTACGGATGGCAATCCCGTAATAGTTCTGCAGTTTATCGATAAATTTATCAGTTAGTTTGCCCTTTCCACCAAGTCCTTTGGTGTTCTTTTTTAGTTTCCTTAGACGTGAGCCTACTCTTTTTTGTATATGACCTATACATTCGAGTTTTGAGACACTGTTTTCCCCATATATATTCTTTACTTGTAAAAAGCCCTTGGAATCCCCATCACCATAGTACTCGGTGTACTGCAAGTCTCGTTTTATCAATGATCTTTCAAAAATTCTGAAAGCTCCAACAGCTTCCATATTTCCTGAGGATCCTTTATAGTTTGAGCATTCATGCGCAGATTTCACTTTCATTTCACACATTTTGCAATACTGAGTCATTACTTCCAAATCTAAAATTTTCCCAGTATCAATGGAAATAGCTGAGACACAACCATTAAGCGACATATGGCCTCTCCGCTGCCATGTGCCATCTACTGAAACACCACAATTTGTACTTTTTTTTAAATTTCGCACTTCTATTGATGCAGCTTTCATATTTTCTTCAGAACAAAACTGTACTGCTTCCAGCAGTTTGAGTTCATGAGCTCTGAAGGTGCTTTTAGAAATGCAGGGCAAATTTAAAGTACATAGCAACTTCTTACCAGCTGTGAATCCCCTGCCAATCAATCTCAATCCAAATACCAATAAAGTATTGAGAGTGAATTTTTTATTTTCTTTACGGTAGAAGTAAAGCCAGTCATGAATCCACAACTGCAAGACACACACAAGTTAGAGCAAAGTCCTTCCCTGGAATCTTCTGTTAGTTTCAATCCAGTTGCATAGCATTCTGGACAACACAGGATTGAAATAATTCCCAATAAAGCTTGGAAATCAATAATTCGATTACCTGTAGAACCATGAAATATAGGTTCAGGCACATCAAAACTGTCATTAGTGCTCAATTTTGCTTCACTTGCAGACGACGCCTTGTTACTGTTTGGTGCTGATTTGGTAAATCTGTTTCCATAAAACCTTCTCTTTCTAGTCACTTTTGATCTAGTTTTCGGCATTTTGAAATTATTCACAATGAAATAAAACGTTAAAATTAAATAAAATAAATTAATAAATTGTAAAAATATCAAAAATAATTAGTAATAAAGAAGAACGCTTTCGAATGAACAATGTAAACAAAGTATAGACGATAATAGTATTGCCATTCAATAAAACAAGCTTGAATTAAAAAAAACAGTTGCCAGATGGAAAAAAAATATTATTAAATAAGTAATGGATACCTTGATCTGTATTTACAATAAGTAATGAATGTTTATCTTGCTTAAAAGTCACGAAAAAGGAGTTCAAACTATTTGTTTACATTTTATGTCTCTTTAAATACCCATTTCCGGTTTTGAAAATTCCATTTCCGGTTTACTAATTAAGCCATAACTTTGCTTCTAAATATCGTAGGAACTAAAATAAAGTATTTTTGGAATCTTAAATATATGGGCTATAATATAAAAACATAAAAAAAATTTCGAAAAAACTCACCAAACACACGATTTTAGGGTAGTCACATACCTTAACAGAACTAAAAAGAAAGACCCGTCAATGAAAGAAACGTTACACCAAAACCAATTATCATCCCATCGGTAATTGTTCATCAACATCATAAGGTCATTATACAAAAAATATTTTAATAAAAGCATATTTATAAATAAGGGAATGTTTAGTTAAACACGCAGCATGATTTTTTCTAATTACTACACGAGTAGTTTTAATTCAGTTATCTTCACACAAAATTTCGAATAAAAATATTATACCGTACATTATACCATCAACCAATTTCCCAAAATCAAAAGAATTTGCTAAATCAAAAAGTGTTGCAAAATGTTGTTGCGATTTTCAAACATGAGCAAACAAAAATTCCATTACGTACTCCTATATTATTCCATCGACAAATCAACTGATGAAGATTTCTTGAAAGATTTCTATTAAAAAAAAGGAATGAAAAAATAATATTCACTTGATAAGTGAGGTCAGTCAAATGAGAATGCTCTAATTGTACAATCTAATTTTTTTCATTTTATGATAAATATTTATAAACTCGTAATTCACTTCCGCAATTTTTGAAGGTATAAGATTAAAATATTGGAAGATTAATTTAATAGAATAGCCTAGATTTAATATAATTCTAATTAGCAAAAAAGATTAATATCCGTAGGCAAGCAAACGTATACTATATTTGTGTTCGTATGTCAGGCGACCTTCTCACAAACCACTGAATGCAGAAACTTACATAAGATACCAAAAGACAGGACATAAGCCGAAGAAGCCATTTTGACCATTTATATTCTGATATTTGCTATTATTTAAAACATAATAATTTAAAATCATAAAAAGCATAATTGATATACCCCTGTGTGTTATTTATAGCGCCAAGTCGCTCTCAAAACGAAGCAGGATACCACTTTTTCCTCGTTTTTAAAATTTAAATCTTCTTTTCATACCGAATTCAGACGTAAAAAAGATTACAGAATCGGATATTTCATTTATTTTGCAACGATACGGTATAGTTTTCTTTACAAAATAACGATATTTTTCATTTGTACGATTTTTTCAAAAAAGACTAAATTTCAAAGCGTTTTTTATAAAAACAATTTTTCACTAGTTCTGTATAGTTTTCTTATGTTTGTAATGATTTAACGTTCTGTAATAAAAAAAAGTTTCAAACATTGCTCTTTTGGAATGAGGGAATTAAAAAATTAAATACCAATATTTCTTAAAATTTTTCAAAACATGCTTAAAATTATTAAAATTAAACCTTTCATATCTTCGTCATTTTTAAAACTATTCGCACCAAATTCATTTTCTGCGTGTCAACTGTTATTATCCGTGTTTAGACAAAAGAATGAAGAATTTGTTTAAAAATTACGAATTATAAAAACGTTTATGCGTTTTTCGTTTAATAGATATTTTTTAAGAATTTATTAATGCAATATATTACCGTTATTTGTTTTCGTCGTGTGAAGTTTGGAACCTTCAATTTATAAAAACTAAGCATAAAACTTATGGAAACATTCTCAAAATACTTTTACACCACTGTTTTTCAAACTGCGGGGCGGGTTATTCTTGGAGGGGGCATGTTAACCATACGTGGGTTGCGCAAGAGTATCGAAAATAAAAGATTTTAAAAAAATTAATTTACTGGGATGATGTAAGCCACGCAAAGTAATTACTGACATAACAAAAACATACTTACACTGATATAATTTTTATATTTCATCTGGCGATATAATGTCATCAAAAATATAAGCTTCCACTTCAACACCTTAATCATCTATCTTTGATCTTATAGCCAAATAAAAAAAACATTTTCTTTGATTTTCTGAAAATCCATGTTTAGAGTTTTTTTATTGCGAATTCTTTTTAAAAACCTAAAATACTACTCTTTCAGAGAAAAAACAAAACCCAGACCCAAAAGCAAAAATAATTCTAGGATGGTTACGAAATTCATCACTACTATTCATATTGAAATACTGTACATTAGCAATTGTAAGAAAAGGAAGACTTAATTCACTTTTCACCCAGGCAGCAGCATATATATTTTCTGATCTCCTGTTTGATCTTCGAATTTAATAGTACGATTAGTTTGGTCCCCTCTCATATGTGTTTATTTTTCATTTAGGGAAGTTGTAAATATATATATAATGTATTTCTGTCGCGTTTTTTTCCATATAAAATACTTTTATGATATTTGGAAAAGATTACTTAGACAGATTACTTTGCCAATATGTGTTTTATGAGCATTCTCAAACATATAAAGCATAATGAAAAATGTTTTATGCATTTCATTTTACATCCATATTTTTATATACACTTTTATCCCGGGAGTGTTGGCGCGGATCACAGAATCATCCCAGGCTCACGAAATCATTAATTCTGGGGAAAATGTTTATTTGTTACCAATGACCCTGACATTATCCCCTATATGACAGTCTTCATGGGAACTAAAATATATTTGCCACATATCACCTTTTTTTTTTTTTTACAATCTTAAGGTACTTTTTTAACTAAGTTCCCCGTGCGAACACTTTTGTTCCAAAGTATTTTATTTGAACATGCTGCATTTTTCTCCTGTGAACACTTAATGTTTTTGATTTCTATGTTGCACCATTTATTACGATCTTTAAATGTAAATGAACATAATATAAAAAAAAGAAACGGGCATCTGTGATCTCTATTGCTGGAAGTTGAAACTGATCAAGCAAGGGAAGAACCTCCTGAAACGATGCATATAAATTATGATAGCGAAAGTAAATTTGAGAAAAGCTATGAACATGAAACGAAAAGAAAATGTTCAAATGCTAACTAAAGAACTCCATCAAGATAAATGTGACGTCATAAGTGTACCACAAGACACACTTGGTACTGTAAAGAAGACACAGCAAGAAAAGTTAGACCTACTACATGTCGATCATTAAAGGACAGTAAAACTACAATGACTTGAACAAATTATGACAATTTTGCTTACAAATAACATTCTAGAAATGTTAGCGAAAATGGTCTGTGATTTGTGTCCTTTATTAAGGTCACACACATTTGAAATATTTTAGTTTAGTTTTATTGGATTTCTTCTGAAATTATGAAAGAAAAATTGAAAAAAACTTTGAAAGTAGGTAAGTATACTTTAACTTAATTAAATTATTCACTGCACAATTACGATATTTATCGTGTACCATAAAATAAATTATTAAGGTGTTTTGGTACCCTATGAACATGTTTTTATTTGTGTATTTAAAAATTATATTACTTATTTATAAAAAATCGTTTACATATTTTTCACATAATTTTAAAAATCAATTTTATCATAACTTAATTAGTTTTGAGAAAAAAATAAAAATGTTTATATGCATGCTAAAATTCAATGAAAAATCCAATATCTCTCCTACATTTAATTTTTTTAAAAAAAATCTATTCAGTTTGAAGCAAAATGGATTCCTGATTTTGTTACATGCTTTAAATATAATATTGAAGAAAAAATGGATGCTATTGGTAAATAACTGAGAAAAGAGAAGAATTTTGAATGCATTCATGTATCGAAAAAACACAAAATGAGAAGTACCACTTTAAAGTTAATAATTTCGAAAAAATAATTATAATAAACTTAAATAAATACTACTTTAAGACATTAGTGTTATATTTTTCTTACAAATAATTGCATTTTCGTATTTTTTGAACCCATACATTTTCATAAATGATCAATTTTTAGAGAGTATTAATTGTATAAGAAAATTCAAGAAGAATGCTGAAAAAAAAATATTTTTCTGTCATGACAGAAATTTTAGTTTTTTTCTTCATATAATATGGAAGTATTATATTTGCATGAAAACATATGAGGAATTAAAACTGAAATTATGAAGTTATTAATATAAAATGCCTTAATTCAGCGTTTCTCAAACTGTGGGTCGCGCCTCCCTGGGCCTAATAGGAGGGCGCAAGTCTATCTAAAATAAAAGATTTTTAAAAAAATAACTGGAATGAAGTAAAAACAAAATACTTTCTGACATAATAACAAAATGCCATTTACATTGATATAATTTATATATAACATCTGGCGATATTACGTCATCATAAAATAAAAGCTTCAATCTTGGATCCTATAACCAAATCAAAAAACATTTTGTTTGAATTGTTGTAATACCACATGAGATGTGAGATTTTTTTATTACGTTTCTTTTTTTTTTTTACGTTTCTTGACTCTTTCTGAGAAAAAATATAACGCAGATCCAAAATCAAAAAAATTTTAGGAAGATAAAAAATTCATCCTTGTAATTATTATTGATTAGCTGTGGACATTAGCTGTGGGAAGAAACGGATGACTGAATTCACTTTTCATCCTTGATCAAGCAAAATAAGAACCTGCTGAAATAATGCACATTACTCATGATACTGAAAGTTAATTTGAGAAAAGCAATGTTCATGAAACGAAAGGAAAATTTTCAAATGCTTCCAAAGAACTTCCTCAACTAAAATATGAAGACATAAGTGCCCACAAGACACACTTCGCCCTGTCAAAAAGATACATGCAAGAAAAATTCAACATCAATGGACATCAAAAGACATTAAAACTACAATAATTTGAACAAATTCTGACAGTTTTGCCTTCAAATAACATTCATGTTATGTTAGCGAAACGTATCTGTGATTTGCGTCTTGTATTAAAGTCATGCACATTTGAATCATTTAAATTCAGTTTTATTGGATTTTTTCCTAAATTATCAAAGAAAAATTGAAGAGCCCTCGAAAGTAGGTAAGTATACTTTCTCATAATTAAATTATTCACTGGAATTACGATTTTTATTGTGTACACTAAAAATAATATTAATAAAGGATTGGGATGAGACTGAGTCACCTCGCATGACCATTAATCTTAGTATCGAGTACGCACCTGCTCTCGGATTAAGACATTTTGAAGTCTTCTCGTTTTTAATATTAAAAAATAACACAATTATTCTTCATCGGAAATTTATATTCTTTTTCAATATTTAACATTAATTTAATTATTAATTTTAAATGCTAATTCTGTGAGGCTTAAAATTACAGTTCGCTTAAAACTATTTACAACATGACCATTCAATTAAAAATTATTTTATATTTTATATACATTGTCGTGCTCTTGATTTCACTGTCCTTGTAATTCAGGTATTATATTATGAATAATGTTTTCTCTTTTAAAAAGGAAATCGTGCAAAGAGCGGTAATTCAACCAGTATCTTTTAATGTATCAGTACTGCACAAGGTATTTAATTTCTTAACACAAAAAATGAACAAATTTATTAATTATTAGTGACTTCCCCATGGGCTCTTCTTGTAAAGCAAAATTTTTCATAAAAAAAGGCTTAATATTAGAAACTGACACTTTGTTATTTTTCTCTATTTAGTTAAGATCTATACTTTGTCTTCGAAGCAGCCACCGCAGAAAATCCAGTTCATAAAAAAAAAGGATGTTGAAAATTGGGTAATATAGTATACGAAATGCTTTTGTTTTCACTGTAGAAAATTCATCATCAACCTCTGCCCTAAATTCAAAGAGCGATTTATACAAAAAGGACTTTTTATTTCGCCACTGGATGTAAAAACCATGAAGATTTCTTTTTCTGCAGTTGAGAGCCCTTCTGAATTATTTTGAAATAGATCCATAACTCACTCGTAACTTGGTGTCAAGTTGTCCTCAGCAAGAAAATACTTTTTAAAATTATTTGCTATTATGGCTAAATGATTTTCAATGGTTTTAAAAACAACTTCCACATGTTCTTCGGATTTGTAAGTATTCACACATAACACACAGGGGGGTCTTTGTTCTCTATTTACTTCAGTAATGGTAAATCCCAAATTTAAGTATTGTTCAGAATATTTCCTTAATTTAATTTTCGGAACAGTGCTCGTCTGTGTACTTGTTGATACTTTATTGTCTTCGAATGTTCACTTACGACTTAAATGTGTATCTAAGATTTTGTTTTAATCTACTGCCGTAAATACTTATTACTATTAATTACAACTTTCGCACGCGTGCAAATTATAAAATGCACATTCAAGATAGATTTTGTAGCTATAGAAGTATCGACTTGACTAAAACTGACTGGAATTGTACGAGGTACAGCATTTTTACATGTTATGCGCAGACACCCGATGGGTTGCCCAGACTCACTCAGTTCGCGAGATTGCCAGATATGATGGATATGATAGAGAGCAACAGATTAGGCCAGGGGTACTCAACCTTTTTCTGCCGCATACATATGTTAGCTATTTCACACAAGCCGCTACACGAGGATTAATGGGGGGGGGGGATGATTTTGGATTAAGATAACATAGAAAATTTTAAATGTGGAAATTGATCAAAATATTATAACTCTTATTTTGCTTTTTTTAATAATTATTTTTTATATTTTTTTTTTCGTCTCCGAATTTTTTCTTAATGGGAAGCATTTAAGACTATTCTTTCACAAAGCCAGCAACAGTAAATGGTTTCACGTGATAACCAATGATATAACAAATCTCATAGGGTGCCTTTGTTATCGATGAGACATTACCCCTGACAAATATTTTTTTGCTGTTGTAAAGGTTGTTCAAGAAAGTCTATTTATCATCTCTTGAAAGAGATCTTCGAAGAAAAGTGTCATTGAACGATTCCTGTTTATTGGTATCTTTTAAATACACTTTCGTGACAAATCGAACAATTACTGAACCCCATGCTTGTTTTTAACTACAACATAGTCTATTTCTCTATCTTGTCTTGAAACAATCTATTTTCTTCGAATTATTTTTCACTTGTATGATATGAAAGAGAGTTAAAAATTAGTTCCACACACATAAAATGGTCGGTACTCCACGGTTGTCTATTATATCACTAATCAGAAAGAAAAAATGTATCAATTCGCACCCTACGTCACAGACAGCAAAAAGGAAAATTGATATATTTGATATATAACAAAGAATTTCCCACCAAATTTTTATAAATAAATAAATGAATTTCTCAGAGCAATGGGTTATGACCGGGCCACTTAAGCAGGCCCGGTGGGCCGCAGGTTGAGTATCCCTGGACTAGACTATTTTTCTAATGACATTTGTACTTTTAGAATTGGATGAAGGAGGAAATAAATCTTTAATTAAATATCATTTTGCAATCTGTTCCAATTTAAAAATTAGAGAAAGAAAAACATAATAATTATCCTATTAGTTAAAAGTAAGTAAATTACTTTAAAGTAACATATACATAATTTCATAAGTATCTTGTTAATTTGTATGGTTTATAATTAAGATTGTCTTGTAGCTTTAGAGTCAAAATGCATTATTATTGCATTCGATACATTATTATTGTATAAGGGGTAGCGATAAAAACTATGATTGAAAATTGGGTCGCTAGTATTGAAAGCTTGAGAAGCACTGCCTGAATTAAAAAATTTTATTTGCACACATTTCACAAAGAAAAAAAATTACATTATTTTAATGCCTTGGTAATATCCTGCTTTATATATTACACATTCCTTTTTTATAGTCATTTTTTCTCTTTTTAAAATATTTTTTGTATAAACACAATTTTTTTACCTTTTTTTTCTAAGATGGGGGCATGTTCACGAATTGCCTAATTTGTTAATTTAGGTTTTTCAAATGAAGTTTATCCAACTTCTAACTTTCCGACATACACAAGTGATATATCAATCAAAAGATAGTGATGCAAAGAATATGGTTAAATAAAAATAAAAGAAATAACCGATACTTCGGTCATTTTGAGTGTAACAAGTCCCCTTAAAAAAGGATTGGGGTGACTCAGTCATCCCTTGCGACCATTAATGTTAGTATCGAGTGCATTCTTGCTCCCGGGTTAAAACATTTTGAAGTCTTCTAGCTCTAAATATTAAAAATAACACAAATACTCTGCATCGGAATTTTGTATTCTTTTTCATCATTTAACATTAATTTTAAATGCTAACTCTGTGAGGCTTAAACTTACAGTTCGCTTAAAACTATTTATAATATGAGGATTCATTTAAAAAAATCGTTTTACATATTTTATACATTGTCCTGCACCTGGATTTACTTTCCGGGCAATTTGGCTATTATATGAAGAATAATGTTTTATTTTTTTTAAAAAAATGAGCTCGTGTGAAGAGCAGAAACTTCAGGTCAGTATACTTATAAATCAGTACTGCAGAATGTATTTTTTATCTCATTTAATATAATACTAATTGAAGAACAAGTTTGAAACTTATTCGTCACTTCCATGGGTTTGCCTTGCAGGGCAAAGTTTTTCAAAGAAATGCTTAATATTAGAAACTGACACTGAGTTCTTTATCTATGTTTAGCTGTCATCTATATTTTATCTTCAAAGTAGGTACTTCAGAAAAACCGGTTCCACAAATGTAAAATGTTATAAATTTCATAAAAGTATACGAAATTATTTTATTTCAGTGCAGAAAATTCATCATCCGCTTCTGCTCAATATTCAAAAATTAATTTATTACAAAATTCCTTTTTAATTTCACCACTGGATGTGAAATCTATAAGATTTCGTCTTTGGAAGTTGAAAGCCCTGCTATAGCATTTTGAAATCTATCCTTAATCCACACATAATTTACCAGCAAGTTGTCCTCAGAAGAGAATACTTTTTAAAAATATTTCATATCGTTAAATGATTTTCAAGGCCGTGGGTAGCCTAGTGGTTAGAGCATTGGACTCCAGACCGGAAGGCCCGGGTTCTATGCCTGATGCCACCAAAAGCCGCCAAGTATAAACGGAGAACGTGCTCGTTAAATCAGTGAATCCGAATGGTGTCGCCATCTATCGTGTTATTCCGAGCAAAATCGCACTGTCACCTTCTTGGGGGCTCAAATCTTAGGCTAACGACAGGCGTAAAATTCTAGCCCTTATCCGCGATGAATTTCGTGGACCTTGATCTGATGTTACTGTCGATCAGGTGGCATAAGCAACAACAAATGATTTTCAATGGTTTTAAAAACAACTTCCACGAGTTGTTCTTCAGGGTTTGTAATTTTTAAAACATTTATCCACATTTTTTAACTTTTCTTGGTTTTTTTGCCTCAAAAATTGGGTCTATAGTTCTTATTTTCTACAAACAGCATTAATTTTATCACTGTTATATATCAAACATGTGTACATATGATCCTTGAAATTGAAGATTCAAGGTATTTTATTTCTCAAATATATCGACCAAGTACCTCAGTTCCATCACAAAATAAACCATCTCAAATTCCGGTATATTTCTTCTACTAAAAAAATTGCAGTTTCATTTCTTAATTCATAAACACGTTGCAAAAATTTCTCACATTGTAATTATCTTCCTCACAATAAATAGGAGTGATGAATGTAGTTCATCCATGTCTTTTCAAAGTCCAGAGGAGATTCTTGATTTCAGGGGTCTAATTTCTATGTAGTTTACTACAGTCACAACTGTCATCAATACAATATTCAGACCAAGACTCATTTCTTTGGAAGCCAAAGCTTCTTTTTCGATCATGCAGTGTGTCCAGATCACAGTGGAGATTTTAGTTTCACAAGTACTTGTATACTTTGAAATCTTCCAGACATTGTACGACCACCATTGATGCATATTCCGACACAATTTTTCCCCATTCCAAGTTTTCCTCCTATTTAAAATCATTTAAAATATCAAATGATACTACTGCTGTTGCTTTGAGTTTTATTGGCTTACAAAAAAGTATTTCTTTTACTGCTGACATACCATTCCAATATCAAAAATATGAAATGAAATAAGCATTTTTATTGTGTGCTACATGTTACCTCTTCAAGCTGAATTGATACAGCAACTTCTCGCAAATCTGCTGCTTTACATCTTCACCTCTATCATTGCTTTCAAGGGCAACAATTTCATTTGATAAAAGTATGCACAGCAAATTTTTGGCAAAATTGCCTCTAAACATAGTTTCTACTACCTCAATTTCTGCTGGCAAAATAAACTATTCGCCAATAGTGTGATGATTTTTACATCTGGCTACTTTATATGTAAGAAGGCAGTAAACCTTTTTCATTCACTAAGTATTTCTTAGAAAATGTTTCTGTTTTTCATATGATTTTAATTTTTAATCAAAGAACTTTCCAGATTTGTTAATGTACTCATCAGGAAGAGTTTCCAAATGTCTTTTAAGTTTATTAGGTTTCATACTGTCTACTATCAATGTGTTTTTGAGCAAAAAAACACGAACGGGAATTCTTTTTCTCCATTTACTTCTTCCATTACATTCAATAAATCCAAATTTAAATGTTCTTGAGAATATTTCCTTGAATTAATTATCGGAATCAGGCTTGTCTGTCTACCTGTAGATGCTTTATCATCTTCGAATGCTTGCATACGATTTAAAAATTAATGCATGATTTTGTTTTTAAATCCATGACCGTAAATACTTAAAACCGTGAATCACAACTAACGCGTGCGCAAAACTGAATTAAATACAAAAAGCCAAACTCAAATATTTGTAAAGCAAAAAAAGTTATGCTGCAATAACTATCGATATACCATCAATACTGATAATTGCAGTGAGCTATCAGTGCTTAGTGGGGTAGTCTTTAATTTTTATTACAGCTTCCTATGGAAATTTCATTGAGCTGAAAATAGTTTTAAGCTCTTCCTTTGTTATTACATGATGCCAGGAAACAATTACATCCTCAATTAGTTTCTTTTTATTTTATGGGTACCTTATTCAGATAAGAGTCTTCAAGAGGATTTTATTCAAAGTGTACCTAAAGGTAAGAACATGCCTTGAAAATAAAAAAATGGTTATTGATTAATTATTACTCATACAAATTTATTTGTAATTAAAAATGGAATTTGCTTACATTAACGTATACAGAAATATGTAGATAATTCTAATTAAAATTTTTACTTCCGTTGATTTTAATTGAAGTATGTAAGAACCATTTAAATTTGGTGTAAAAAAAGTTCATTTTTCCTTGTCACCGATGTCCCAATTAACTGTACATAAACCGTATCCATTGCCATTGCTGGCTAAATGACGGAATATATATATGTCAGCGTAGGAGGAATGAGGCATGCGCAGAAGGCCTAAGAAGAGAGAGTAGCAGTAAACTGGCGTGTCTGGCGTTAGTCGAGCACATATAATGATTGCTGACGGGCTTGGTCCTGAATCGAAATGTATGATGTTATCAAGATGATTGAACATATATGTATTTTGTATCTGTTAACAATGAACACCTACAGAACGAGTATTGTGATGAGGTCATGTCCGGTCTAATGGTTGATCGCTGGTGTTGCTTGTTTAAATGAATGCAGAGTGTGCAGAATAAAGATCTAAGTGGCGTCTTTCATCATCTACTAATGAACACAACATTTCTAGAGCACAAGACATAATGTCTAGGTTGATGTTCATTCTGCGTACTCTCCAGATTCGTCATGTGCTGCATGATGTGTTGTTTCATTGAAAAGTGTCTTCAGGGTGAATGCCAAGAGATCTATCTGACTCTGTATCTCAAGCGTGCAAAAATGGGAATAAGGCTCGATAACTTTATACGGTATGCGCGAAAGTGAAATGAGTTCCTGCTCAGAATCATCTTAGTCTGTGGGCCATTTTATTCCAGAAGTTAAAGCTGCCCCAATGACGTGGAAGAATCCCAGTTTATCACCGAAGGAAAATTTCTTCCAAAACTATCCTGAAATGGATCAGGATGTGCGATATTTCCCAACATTGTCTTTCACCGAGATTTACAAGAGTGGTTGCTTCAAACTGATTGCATGCTACGACAAATGCCTCAATGTCAGTGGACTATGTGAAAAAAGTGCAAGGGTAGAGTTCATAATGCGATAATATATATTTTTGTGGTAACAAATTTTTCGTAAGCAAAAAAAATAAACATTCTTTCGAAACGTCTTTTGTACATTCTAATACAACTACTACGTATATAAATTGTTCTTGCAGTTTTCTACAAACACAGTCAGTCTTAGAATCTAAATCAGCGTTTCTCAAACACTGGGGCGCGCCCCCTTAGGAGAGAGTGATAACCCTAAGAGGGGGCCGCGAGCACATTAAAAAGTCGTAGGCAAAAGATTATTTAAAAAAATTATTAATTTACTAAAAGTAAACAAACAGAATACATTCTGACATAATTCAAAAAATAAAATACACATTACCACTGATGTAATAAACTTATAAATGCATCAGTACAGCACGCAATGTATTTTATAATTAATTTAACAATACTATTAAAACAAGTTTAATAATTACCCGGGACCCCATGGGCTTTTCACATATAAAAATATATACAAAAATTAACACTTATCTTGATAATTTGTACCGTCTATAATCAGTCCCTTAACTGTGGATAAAACTTAGACGATTTGCTGCCCAATGCCACCATTTTCCACGTAAGCATGTGTATGTGATGTACGGGGGGGAAGGAGAATAAATAAGCAAATCCTTTGCAAACACTGTCGATGTCTTTTATTGCTTTCCAAAGCCTTCGGAATAATTTTTTGATAGCAGTGCACAGAAAAGATCGTACTTCGGAAAGACGTATATATACGTTCGAGAAACTAATGCTTTGGCTGAGCGAGACGTTTATTTACGTCGGTGGCACCTAAGAGGTTAAAGTCGCATTGTTGCTTTGGCGTACAAGTATAGTATTATTAAATTCAATTTATTGTGACTGTAAGGGGGTGAGATGAAAATTATGATTTATTATTGGGTCGCAAATATTGAAAGTTTGAAAAGCACTGATCTAAATAGAATTAAAATCACCCTCCTTCTCTCTTGGTTTATGCGTAAAGTTTTCAGCTATTCATCTGAACTTATAATTTTTCAGGTTGTTTTTAGTATTCCTTTTTATGATAAATATCTGTTTGCTTCAAATTATGAAAAGTAATGAAAGGAGGAGGGGTTTTGAAAGTAGTCCATGTAGGCCAGAGGTCGGCAAATTTTCGAGAGAGAGAGAGAGAAGCCAATTTGTAAGTGAAACAACACAATTAAGGTATATCAAACAACCATTTACAACGAAGAACAGAGGGGGGATCTTGTAGGAATTATTGAAAATCAAAGCTATTTTGTACTCCAATTAAAATTATTTATAATATTTAAATAATAGTAAGTTATGACATATTTAAATAAAGAAACATTTCCCTTCCATCTCAAAACAAGAAATACCGAGGATATTTCTTTTTCATTGTTCAATTCAAGAACACCCTTTATCAAAATATTGCTCGCCCTAATGCACGCAAACACTGCATGAAATTATCTCGTAAACTTTGTTTTATGGGTACACTTTGTAACAACCTCATTAAGGTTGTCGATGTCCGACGATTCGAGTACAAAATAGCCATAACTATGTCAAATTCCGATTTATTATTTCTATCACTAACTTAAATCAAACAATTCAAGATAGGAAATACACAACACTACAAGTTGTAAAAGAAATCACACGGCTAAAAGGATTCCTAGTATATGAATATAATCTACTTCACTTAATATAGGAACACTTTGGACTTCTATGGTATTATTCACCATAAGTCTCTCGTTTGTTGTACGACCTCTGATCTTAATCATTAAACTCGATCTTATAACTTATTCACCGATTAGTAATAATTTACCATCCAGAAACTACTTGTCGACAAGATCTCGACTAACTTCGAATACCTAATTATCCAAGCTTTAATATAAAAAAACTCATTTCTATAAATCATGTCTTCTTCTTCGGGAAAATGTTTTCAATAGACTTTACAGTTAAAAAGGAATGATAGAATGTGGGCATTGGGACAATGATCTATGATGAGGTCTTCATCCCTATCTTGAATTTGAGTGAGCATTAAAAGTTACACTTACCATGTTTAGTGAAAGTTGGGGAAATTTATAAAAAATTTAAAAGTTAAAAATTAAAAATTAAATTAAAATTAAGAAAGTATATTAATGTACTGAAATAATAATAATAATATAAAGAAAAATTGCTGGAGCTATTTTTGTTTGCATGGGGGAGTTTGGTGAAAGAGTGGAAAACAAAGTCGACTGCTGACTATTTAAACTGTTTTGAAGCACAGTGCTCTCGTCCAATCGGGAAGCTGCGTTTCGTTAGTGGGTGTGTCCTAGAGGTTGATGAAAACCTGGAGATAGAAAAATTAGATCGGGGTCGGAGAGGGCGAGAGCCACTCACCCTATTGGTCGAGCAGGTCGCCTCCGATTGGAGGGATGAGTTGCTTGGAAAGAAAGAGAGTGAATGGATTGAAAAAATCAGAGATTAAAGATAAAATATTGAGAAATTAAAATGAAAAATAATTAGAGTAGGATATTTTGGGGTCTGTTAAATGAGGGATCAGGATCGTAGATTTCGATTTTGCGAAGAGTTCTGTTATTAATAAGGGAGATGTTAGTGAAGAAATTTATGGAAGTTCTTTTCATGAATTCCCGAATGGTTGTGATATTTAACGAAAAACTGAGGTCTTCGTTTCTCACGAACCATCGGGGGTTAGTGATTTGTCTGATGATGTGATTTGAAGCTATTTCTTAAAAATGAATAAATTTGCACCGAGATGATTAGTTAAAGGTTCGATGATAAGCCCTCTACAACCTGTCAGTATAAATGTGTTTGAGGAATCCTAATTTAAAAATTTTACTACAAATAAAGCTAATAAAAAATATGAAAACTAACAGAACATTTTTCTCTCTATATTCATACAATAAAACGGTTTAATATCTATATGTTTTATTATATATAACATAACTATTTTTTACTGCTCTTACGAAGACAAATTATAATAATTTATTTTATATAGTCAGTGTTTAATGGTATATTCAATAGTGTTTATTTATCAGTAAGTATTCTATTTATGAATCTAAGTCGTAACAGTTCCTCTCAAATATTTCAAAATATGAAGTTATGGAATGATATATATGTGTAACGCTTCTGTTAAAAAATCTAAGAAAAAACAAATATTTCAAGTTAATTATGAGATATGTTTTTCTTCATATGTTATTGTATTTTCGAAATAATTAAACTTGTTACAGTTCCACATTTTATTTACGAAATCACAAAAAGCAAGCCATAACAAAATATCCGCGCCATACTTACGACGGACAAAAGCGTTTTTTTATTTATTTCTAAGGATCTCAGCTTACATACTCTTTAACATAGAAGTTTCATGACCTACACATGTTGATTTCGTTTCCATAGCACTGATAGGTCGAAACCAATGACTGATGCAATATTGCATCATCTCACCACAGGCGCACAAAGGACATACATTCCCAGTCATATAGAATGCAGTTAAAATGAATGCATGGAATTATTTAAAAAGATAAATTGCAATGAAGTGACGTTGCTTTCCTAGAAGTTGGTCAGTCACACGACGAAGACGCTCTTTACCATAAGTATCTCGTTTGTTGTCCTCTAGAGTATTTTCATAATTCGGCTAGGAGTTCTAGGAGGATTGGATAAGGTCACTTAAGAGTCGCAACACTTACTGGGGTTCACTAAGTGGCTTTAAATCCATGAAAACATAGAGATATGACTACTAGTAAGATACATTAAAATATCTCTGATGGGTCAAAAAAAAATTTTCCGTATAAAATGTGTATAGATTATTAGCTGAAAGGAGCCTTTACACCCTGAACCCAGTGGTGGGGATGAAACCAGCCCTTACGCAAATTTTCAAAAGAGTGAAAATCATTCTTGGATTGATCAAGATTAACAATATGTTCTTTTCACAGACAAATCGCCATTAAACTTTCAAAATGATCCTCGAAAAGTTTTTATCAGGAAATAACTTAGGAAACGTTATCATCCTGTGTACATTAAAGAATTCGATCGGTTTCAAGACACTGGCATCATTGTATAAAAAAGAATAGTATTAAAAAAGCGTATATAACTCTGTACCTTCTCTGTAAATATATATGACAATGGAACGCTATAAGTATGAGGTTATCCAGCCTTACAAAAGAATTTTTGAAATAACAATGAGAGACCAATTCTTTTACATGGACGAAAGCACCCTACCACACCGAATTACGCTCTTTGACGATTATGTGGAAGTAGATGGTATTCTCCGTATGGTGTGGAAAACAAGGACTTCTGACCACAATTTTATGGAATCCTTATGGGTTATTCTATTAGGAGCCCTTTTGTGTTGAAAAAACCCTCCAAGGACCCTTCAGGCGTTAACTTTGGCCTTTTGTTTGAAGAATGGTAATTTCTGAAATAGTCATTGACTAATACATTCATTAACAGTATTAGAGCACATTTTGATGCTTGTAAAAGGTACAAAAGTGCTTTCATACAAAAGCTACATAAGGTGGTACCATATATTAATCGAGCAATACAGAGTTTGCATACCCTATTTTAACCAATTTCGCTCTCTTTTGCGTATCCCTCCCCCTTCCTACAGGCACAAAAAAAGAATTATTTCAACAAAAAAAATCGATTTAATGCATGGAAATTTGATGAACTAGTAATGAGGGACTATTCCTACTTCCCTCTAGCCCCCCTTGTCTACTCTCGGACCCAGCTAGTTGTGTGGGAGGGACTAATTTATCAGACGACATGATTCAGTAAAATTGTTTCATTGTCCCAATATTCAACACATATACAATAATAATCCAATTAAGATAGTTTTGATCAATAACTAAAGTGCGAAGGTGAGACTAGTTAGCATGGGGAATAATATTTACGGACATTCAAACAGTTTCTACGATAACTTATACAAGCTCGTTTTTAACTCGGACGCGCATTAACAGTTTACTCTCTAACTTCTTTTTAAATAATGAGCACAAAACCTAAGCTCTTTTAATTCAAAAATCGTATAGATGAGGCCTTGAACACTAATAGTTGGCTTGATCACCTCACATCCGAGCGTACCTCACTTTGGTATTCTTCAAATCTCACTTTAATAACTTAGATTCTCACTTCACTAACTCTCAAAACTCGCGAATACAGAATTTATATAATAAACTTAATTTGCATAATTCCGTTTTCTTATCTGCGGTGAAAGTTGGTTGAAATAATTTTTTCCCATGTAGAATCCCCAAGGAATTAGTTAGAGCGGCATATAGGTCCATCACAAACTAATATCTTGTAATGAAAGCAAGAAATTGTGCCAAATAATATACACTCATGGACAAAAAATTAGCTCTCCAAAAAGGAGTCGTCAAAATGAAACGAAATTTTACAAACGTAATGAATACTTTCTTATTAGTAAATGATAAGAAAATCAAAGAAAAAGAATCATTAATTTTATAGAAAAAGGCAAAAGAAAAGAGGATTTAATACCCTGTTGAACCCCCTCTAGCGCGAATGCACGATTCAATACTATCGGGCATTGAAACATACAAGTTCTGTAAGATGTCTCGAGAGATTTTGTTCCATATATGCTGTAACCTTGCCTCTAATTCGTTCAAACTCGTGGGATACCCAACTTGCCATCCCAAATGATAACAGATATGCTCAATTGGAAACAAAATCTTGGGATCGGGCAGGCCAAAGAAGGGTAGTAATAGTGCGTAGACAGTCTTGTGGAACCCTTGCCATGTGAGGCCCAGCATTGTCCTGTTGAAAAATGGCTCCTTAGAGCCGTTGCATGAGTGGCAACACATGTGGTTGCAGGATGTCATGGACATGCCGCTAGGCTGCCATGGTGCCATGGTTTAATACTAGGGCTTACCGTGTATTGTAGGCAATGGCACCCCAAACCGTCACACAAGCTGTGGGAGTGGTGTGTCACTGTAAAGCAAAGCCAGGATTGAAGTGTTCACCACGGAGTCTCCACACACGAACACGATTGTTATCACTGCTGAGATTGAATCTGGATTCGTGGCTAAAGACGACCTGAATTCATTCCACTGCAGTCCAGTTTCCTCGTGCGTGGCACCACTCCAAACGGAGGCGTGGATAGATCGGCGTCAAGGGCAGCACACGTAATGGGCGATGCGATCCCAAATGTCCTTCAGCCAGGCGCCATCGTAAGATCCGAGAAGACAGGGGCCCCTAGTGAAAGTGTTACATGTGCGTGGATGGCGGTCGATGAAGCAGTTGGCTGTGCACGTTCATTTCTTACGATATGATGGTCTTCTCGATGACTGGTCTGTCGAGGGCGTCCTGAACCTGGTCTTCGTGTAAATGACAACTCTCGGATCCAGTGGTCCCAAAACCTCCTCACAACACAATCAGAGCGCCTAATTGACGAGCCTAGCTGACCACCCAGCTTTCATCATTCCGACAATTCACCCCCTCTCAAACTGTGACAGCTGTTCATATCGTCTTCGAAAATGGCGTAATGGTATGTGTCTACCTCAGCTGTTCCTTTGTAAACGATTCAGCGCACTCAAACGAGCTTTGGTTACCTGGTTTATACTCCACGGAGAACGACGTTAAACGCCCTCTAAGTAATGCGCAATCATGCTTCATTTCTAATCATTTGCATATCTTCCCGACATATACCTTCATGCCAAGTTTCGTTACGATCCCGCAATTATTTCTTGGTATGCTAATTTTTTTGTCCATGAGTGTATATAGCGCTGGATTTAAATGCAGGCTGACATGCAAATGTGTGAGACAGCATATGATTTAATGGCGCAAAAGCTGATTTCGTCTAAACTGTGCCAAAGAATTTTTAAAAAGATCAAAATATTTTAAGCACATAAACTACTTTTTAAAGTAGTATTTTAAAATACTACGTTAAAAGCTAAAATATTGGCTCAAATTTTATTTTCTGAATGTTTTGGTGGTCTGCAAAAAAAAAGTGATAAATATATCTGGGCTTCTATATTTACTGATCTAATACTTATAAAAAGAATAACCTTTTTGAGTGTTTGAATAAACTGAGCCAACCAGACGTGTGAAATTTGGTACACTGAATAGAATTTTCGCCATCTTGGTTTGCACCTTGAAGAGACTTTTTCTAAATTTGACAGATTTTCTTTGAGATAAAGTCATGGTGATATGATAACAGTTGACTTCACATCTGTATCTTAATTCTTTGTGTAGTTTTTAAGTATTGTTACATACTTGTATTTAACTATCACTATATTTATTTATCGTTATACGTATTCTTTTGTACATTAGAATATATTTTTGAGCCGTTGTTTTTCATACCATTTTATTTTTATGCGATCCTTTTAATGCGGTATATGAATTTTAACGGCTTTGGCGCCACTTAATGTTTCTATCAATGTACCAGTAGTGAACGGAAAATGTTTGAGCCCTCCTGAAAAACCTCAGGTTTTGCGTTTAATATTTTATTAAATGGGTAAATACATACTTAGCTTTATTCAGACCTTGGGTCCCCTAGAGTTCTGCCCTTCCCCTCTGAAATGTACACGTTTACTCTTCAAAACGCTCCGTTCATTTGTTGTAAACAGTCTTCCGGCAATGCACGTTCAATTGTTTTCTCTCAACGCGGCAAAAGCCCGCACTTGATAAAAGATGAAGCTTTCAATGACAGTGACATTATCAATAATTTGATCAATTATTAGGACGGAGAAGAAAAACCAGATTCTTTGAGAGCGGATAAAATATATGTAGAGATCTAGCTTCCCAACAAATTATAAAAGCATTTTCATTAGGCTAATACCGATTCCGAAAGGAGTATCAAATTTCAAAAAGAGCTGCATATCTGGTTTTCCTGACATTTACAAGCAACTGACCAACCTTCAACACAAAAGCTTATTTATTTCTCCATGGTACCAAAAATAAATCAATTGAAATTTTACCTTCAAGTGACGAAAGCGAATTTCAACTTATTTATCAAAAAAAGGTAAGCGCTTTGGATTATTATGAGTAGCAGTAAATTATGTTTGAGCATTTTGAAAACTTCTCCATTTATACAATGAAAAGTTATATGTTTTTAAAATGTTTCCAGTATTCTTTGATTATTTATTTTGTTATAGAACTACTTTTTCAAAAATTTCATAAATAATATGCGTATTTTCTATCAGTGAAACATTTCATACGGTCCCTCTCCGCCGCATATAAAAAGTTTTCTATAGTATTCTGACGTAGTTGTTTGTTATACGTAAGAATTTATGAAATTTTCGAATATTTTTTGTGTGTGGCTTATCTTTATGCGGTCCCTAAATACCACACAAAACTGATTAAAGTCTTATACAAAGGTTTTTATGTATATTCTTTGTGGTAGAATTACAATTGCTTATCAAGAAATTCATCGTAAAAAAAGCATTGTTTTAAAAATTGATAATGGATTTGGTAACACACTTGTGTTTACAGTTCTGTTTAAATGTGTTTTGATTAAATGCATTGCAAATTATAAACTTTACTTTTTCTCTTCCTCCAAGCTAATTTCTTCTGATTTATATGTTTCGGATACTTTTTAGCTTAAGTTAATGCTAATATTGTAAATTCTTTTTTTCAGTTTATGCATTGATATTTATTTTAATTTCAACTAGCTTTGATGCTATAGTTTCTTTTTCAGTTTATACCTGAGCCAATTTCGTTTGAGTTTTGTGAGCCTCTTTGATATTTCCATACTTAAATAGTGAAATATCTAATTTCTTTTCTCTTAAGTTTTTCGATGTATATTTTTGGAACACATATTTTATCCATATTTTTTAATCCTAAATTTAATTGATTCAATACATAGTTCAGATGGAATTTCTTATCAGTGCTCCTATTACCTTATCTATTTTAGATTTTTTTTAGCTTCAAAAGATATTAAGATTGTTACTTTTTAATTTTATCAAAATTTTTTTATAAAATTAAACGAAAGATTTTCTTTAGCTTAAAATCTTCTCATTTATATTTTTTTAGGGGGGGGGGATTTTTTAATGTTACGTTCGTAAGAATGCGGTTTTTACCTATATGTTTTACATAGCTCTTTAATTTGAGTAAATGTTATAATTTCTAGTTAAGGTTAAGGGTGCTCTGCATATTTTTTGTTTTTCATATTTAAGATTTTGTAATGTTTTTTGTTCCGAACTGTTTATGGTAATTTTCGCCATAATTCGGCCTTAATTTATCTGTTTTAGATTGTATTTTGATTTAAGTTAATATACGAGTAATTTCTTTTTCAGTGTAGAACTGTTACAAGTTCACTTGTTTATTTTCTGAACTGATTTTTATGGCATATCACAGTTGTTTTGTAGCAATGCATGGTCTCTTGAATTTTCTGCTTCAATACGCATCTTTTTCTATTACATCCTTTTGAAATTTACAATTGTAAATTTCCTTTAAGAAGAAAATTTGAACAATTTTTGTTTGTTTTTCAAAACACTGATACTTTAAAAGTGTTTTTCAGTAGTTACTTTATTTGTTACATAGTTCTTACGTACCTAGTCATTACTTAAAATTTCTATGGAGATTTTTTGTAAAAATTGTTTTTTTATATATGGTATTTCATTTCTGCAAAAGAATCGAAAAATATCAAATAATTGGAAAAATTATTTAGATAAGTATTGCTTTTTGTGCTATTTTGAAAGTTTCTATAAACGTTTAACATTTTTTGAGTAAAATATATTTGGTACCAATATATGACATTTAGTACCGATAAAATTATCCAAAAAGGGAAAAGTCATTGGTAAAAATATCTTTATTCATTTTTCTGTTAATTTTTAAATAATCAATGAGTGCGGAAAATGACATACAGATCAATCTTATGTAAACTTCATATAAAAAGAAATGTTTAGATTTTGACAAATGAAACCTTGAAAATTGGATTTTGATACTGTTTCCTACATTTTTCAATGTTTTGAAGTAAATCTAATTCTTAAATCCTCGGTCCTTGAAGCATTTCTTGCCAACCTTATGAACACAACTCTGGAAAAAAAAATGATTTTCAAAATATAAATAAAATTTGCAAGAAATGCATGCACGTGTTTCCTGAATTGGAAAGTAGAAGTAAATATTAAGAGAAGGAAGCATTTTAAAATTAGAAAACTCATTCTTTTTACAACGATTTTCTTTTAAATGGTGCTTGCCAAATTAAAACGCATTTGTTCCAAACAGTATTTTCTAAATACCTCAAGTTTATAACTCGTATTGAAGCTCGCACATACACAGAATTTGAAATATAAGCTATTCTCAAAACTTTCATTTAAATATAGTCCATTAAATGAGAAAAAGAAAGAGATAAAAAATATTATTTTAAATTTTTATCATGCATTGACAAAGCAATGCTGCATAAAACAGAACAAAATTATTACAGCTGGTAATAAATTAAGCAATAACATTTCACTAGAATCACAATTATTGAATTAATGTGGAGATTTTGCTCTGGAATGTTTGCTTACATTTATATTATAAAATAAAAATTAAACTTTATAAAAATTTGTGGATGAAATTCACATTTCGTTAAGTGCATATCTTGCAATTCTTTTTTAATATTAAACATAACAAGTTTATTTTTTAACGAAAAAAATAAGTGAACTATATCAAAAAGTTATTTCTTTCGTCATTTAAAAAAATTGTAAATGAATATTTTATTTAAATATCATTTTTAGGTAAGACATGATGATACTTATTAGCTTTTTAAACATTTACGCTTCGAAAAACTTTGCCCGAAAAAGAAAAATAGGAATTTATTTTAAGACAATTTCACGATTGTTTACTTGAATTGTATGAAGACTTTCAAAATTTAAGCCTAAAAGTTTTATTTGAATGCTTCACGCAGGTTCTGTTTTCGTCAAAAAGTAGAAGTAAAAAAATTAAATTATTTTTATTTAACTGTAGGTTGATTTCTCAACCTTTCTTTGATTCCAAATTAAGAGCACCGAAATTGATTATAAAATTTTTGATTTTTGAATGGCGGACGAAATTTGTTCTGTTATTTTAGTAATAAACTCATAATAAATTAAAAATAAACTACTACAATATATTGAAACTTTTAAGTAATTAATTGTACAGAGAAATTCCTTATTTCTAATTTAAATAAAATGCAGTTAATGCAGCCGAAATAAATAATTTACCTTGTACTGCTTAAATTGTTTTTTCTCATCACTACTTAAGCTTGATTTCTATATAAAAAAAGAAAAATATTAAATCCTAAGTTAGAAAAATTCACTTAAAACAATTTAAACTTATCAGTATATTTTGAGCACATAAATACAATGACCATGTCTTTTTTTTAAATTCAACACCGAAAATACATTTGGTGTCACTAATATAGGATTTTTTGTGCATGTGTTTGTATTTCTTCAAGATAGTAAACTCTTCCCTTAACTATTATTTATAATATGTTTTGGATCCTCCAATAAAAAATTTATAAAGTACTCTTATGAGAAAACGAGAAAGACGAGAAACAGAAAACGAGTGCTATTTTTTAAGTAAAAATTAACTTATTTATCATAAGGAACCTCAGTATATAGTTTGAATATTAAACATGCACCAATAATGGAAGCACATAAATATAGGAAATAATATGAAAATACCAAGAATAACATTAATATCTTAGATAATTTCACAATTACTTTTCTTCACTGTAAAGGAAAAATTGAAAACGAAGTCCCTTTATAATTTTATTCCTCTCTCTCTCTCTTATCATGACAATCTGTATAAACATCCTTAATTTTATTTATGTCAATTGCTTTTTCAATATTTCACACTTTAAAAATATTTACAGTTTTCATACTTTTAACTACATATAGGATTTTTAAATTGTATTTCTTAATTTTAAATGCGTGAAAAAGTATATAAAAGAAAAAGGAAGAAATCAAAGGATTTTTAGTCACCTGGTACGTTCTACACTTTAAATTTGGAAAAAAAAATTTCTTATAATAATATTGCCATTGAAGAAAAATTTTATTCCCGTAATGGGCACGTGTTTTAAATTAATAAGTTGATTTAAAATATACTAGGGAAAGGAAAAACCTCCCTATCCCATTGTATAAATTATACAAATGTTCTTCCTCATTTCTCTAGTTGTTAAACTGTTATTTACTTATATTATGTAGTTCTATTTTTTTTAAATATATTGTAACCAGAAAAAACATAAATTCCTAGTCTCCATTTTCGAATTTTAATTTGTATTTCACTTTAGTGCCTCTTCAAAGACAATCTTCCTGTTCACCTTTTCCTTTAAATTTCACTGAATTTTTATTCCGTCTTTACTTTTGCACATTCACAGAGCTACATACAATTAATTGACCATGAGAAAATATTGATTCCTTTGATATTGCACATAAACGAATTTTTCAAAACCCTGTCTCTAGGATTTATTAATAATCACGGCAAATTCTAATCTTACAGAGTAATTGTGTATGTTTTAGTATGAATAGAGAGCAAATCCAGGTACTGCCAATTGTCCATTTGTGTAATTATTGCTTCATCTTATAAATAGATTTAATAATTTATTTCGGGATGTTTAATACGTTGTTATTACTTTCTGTCGGATTCATTTTATTATAAAAAATGTAGTATTCGCAAGCAATGCTGTCCCTTACATTATAATAGCGTTTCAATGTATACTTGGCAAAATGTTGGCAATTCAGCCAAATTGGCATCATAACTACATTTATTGCAGCATCACGAAAGCCTTTTTTATTTAGAGAGAAAGAGAAAGAATCACGAACAGAGTCTTTTTTCACTTATATACATACTATTGTTTTTTTTACGGTTAACATTATTTCATTTTAAGAATCATATTAGTAACAAATATCTTCGGAAATTTCTAAAATCATATATACGTATATTTTATCATCAAACATTTTAATAAAATAATTGATAATTGTCTGAATAAATGATATAAGCAATTAAACTTAATAAAAACCTATATTATTTTTCTTAAAAATTAATGAAGATAGAAATTACAGAATTAACTCACCTTTGGTAATTTATTCAAGAAGCATTGCAAATACTAAAAGAAGAAATATAAAAATTAAAAATTGCATTAACATACATCTAAATATTTTACACAGTTTATTAGTAATGTTATGAAACACATTAACGATTGCTTGTACTAGGCAAATTATGGAAGGAAAAGTATAAAAGAAATTGGAGAAAAACGTATATTGAGTTTTGAATGGTAAAGATAATTTATGCCATTTTTTAAATATTTTGTTATTCTAGAATTACTTATTTAGATCAATTTCTTTAAAATACTTTCTCAAGTATTTTTCCTTTATTATTATAATTTTAGTTTAATATAAAACTCTTGAATGAGGATTTGTGAGAAAGATTCAAATAGGTATAATTAAGCTTGTTAATTATAAGAAAAATTATCGGCTTTTTGTATTCCGATCAATTTACTTACAAAATTAAATAAAATTATTTATTCAAATTATATTGAAAATTTTAATTTGCATTTTCTTAATTTCTTCTTTATTTCGTATAATTAATAATTTTGAAATCATTTTTAAATCAATACCTTGTAAGGAAATACATTGTTACAAATTCTGGGGTCAATTTTTAAAATGTTCTTCAAAAATATTATACGTCAAGAAATACTTGGTATATAGTAAGTACCTGAGACTTTTGGTTTTGAATAGTGCTCTTTAGCAAAATATGTTTTACAGTAGCAGCATAATATGTCAATGCTCCTCATAACTTGTGTAAAGTTAATTTTCTTTTATTTCAAGAACTATACATCTGCCAACAATTGGATGTTTTTAATTCAAATATTTTAATGCACTAGTTATATAAGAAAATAATTTATTTTAATTAATTTAAAGACCTAATTGGTGCCTAAATCTTAAATTTGTACAACTAATTATTCCGAATGTAGTCAGAACTTTTTCTACAAATAAACTCTTCAGTGATTGTAATCGTATTAGAAATGCTTGCAATAGAAAAAACTAAATCTTTGTGGGATTAAAACATATCAACACTAAAAGAAGTAACAATGTTGCTTACGGTTTGAAATTGTTCAGGTGTTCCAAACAAGTTAGAGCTGTCAGTGCAATCGTTCAATTTGCCATCAGGATAATTTTCTTGAATGCAAGACCTGAATACGTCATCTAACTGAAATATTATATGCAATTAACATAAGAAAATCAGCAGATTTTCTATTACAATAAAAAATCATATTATTACAGGTGGGCTTTCTATTTCAAAAATTAATTTTTCTATGCTGATATACTATGTTTTTGTTTGATATTATTGTTAATAGGAATTTATAGGATGTTTATAATGGAAAAGAAGGGGATGATAAAGATGAAATTCAGTTAAACCTTAAAGGTTTTTTGCAATGTTATATATTTCGGAGCTCTCTTCTTCGTGCTGAGTTAATATGTTTCCGATTCACTTAACCTGCAGCATATTTCAAACTCTGCAATCTTTCAATTCATAGTTCTTTAATTTTCTTTTTATTTATCTGCACTTCTCCTCCCTGTTTCCATGGCTAGAGTAACTATTTTCCTTTTAAAGTGACTATCGCCAATAAATTTGACGACTTGTTTAAAATTGGAATGTTTGACTGGACAGTGTAAAAAAGTAGAGGTGATGCAAATTCAAATTTTACATTCAACAGGAGAGTGCTGTCATTTTTGTTTCTTTGACCCGCTGTTGTTCTTTATCCTAATGATCAAATAAAAAAGTTTAGTATATATAATATATATTTACATATATATATACAGGGTGACCCAAAACGACCGCATAAACTCTGCACAGCTAGATTCCTCGTTTGGAGTACATAAAAACTGCCCAAAGAAGCATTCCTGTACGATCCATAGTTTACGAGAAAAATACGAAAAACAAAGTATGACGTCACTTCCGGTGCAAGAAAAAAACACTTTATGGAGGAAATTTACGTCAGACAGACGCCAAGCGGGGAATCACGTGACAACCGTGGCAACATTTGCACGTGTTTCTTATTCCCGTGTTAAACCTATACACTAAGTTGCTGACATTCTTGTGAACTAATTTTATCTAATTAAAATATATGATATCATTGTATTTTATGCATTATTCTAGTGTATATATTTGTAAGGAAAAACTCTCAATAACTCTTTGATATAATTTTTGTTTTATTCTAATTTATTTATCTAATTAGGTATTCGTCTTCTTCAAATAGTGTTAGCTGGTATATTTATTTAGGTTGGATCCTAGCACCTGGTACACAGCGAATAGTTATTTTAATTCTTAATTAATTTAGTAGTTATTAATTATATATTTTTGCGCAAGAATGGCTTACAGTATATAGGATCAATACAACTTCTTTTAAAAAACTTCAAACTGTTTGACCTATCGAATAACAATTGTATCATTTCCTTAAAAAGAACTCCCTATTATTATCAATTACAGTTAAGTGTATATAATATTAAAAAATGTATGTGTTTATAATTTTAATTCATTATTCAAAGTCAAGTAAAATATTTATTCTGAAGTAAAACAATTTGATGATAATTTATGAAAGGAATGTTTACAAAAATTAAATAAATTTGTCTTTGATTTTTACATTTCACAAATTATTGATTTCTAAATTATTAATAATTATTCTTTACAGTTAAAAATTGATGTCATTTCTTTCTTTAAATTAAAATAAAATATTCTTAAAAGGAATGATGCCATCGCAAAAGCCAACAATTTTTAGAAATGATCAAATTTAATTTGATTTGTTGTTATCTTATTTTTTTTAAGTACATGTTAAACTTGCAAAAACGTTTGTTTCTTGAAGCATGTGTATTTAAAATATTAGATAATATGAAAGTTTTAAATAAATGTAGACAATTATCTTTTGGTAAAAGTGTATTTTTTTTTCCGTCGCCCTTTTTTTCCCCCCATTTTGTACATAAAATATTAGAGTTTATATGCTATTTATCCTGTGATAAAAATTAATTTTTTTAACACTATATTTACATCAAGTTTGCCTACCTACACTTAAAATTCGAATGAATATTTTATTTTACTGTGGAAAAGTTACTGGAAGAAAATGAACTTTATTTTTACAATGTATTGCATATAAATACTTTACATATATATATATATATATATGTTTTACAATATTATGGAGCATTTAAAGATATTTGAAATGTTTCTAATAAAATAACATTCTCCATCTTTGACTGTCTGACTTACTTAGTAATTATTCTTTAAAAATGTTTGGAATTTTTTTTTAGAAATTATTGTTAAAAGTAATAAAAGAAAATATTATTTCATTTTTAGTTAAAGAAATGATTCATATTAATATATAATTTTCAGGATATATTCATTGTAATGTGATTATCCATTATTATGAGTTATTTAATTACATATAAAGTACATTTTCAGGTCTAATAATTAACTAAATGATTATAATGAGTTATTTCTACATGTATTAACTGTTTTATATATAATACTTTTCTCTAAGTTGCAGTATCTATAGAAAGTGCTCTTTAAGCACATTAAAATTAATAAAGAGTTACCTTCAGTCATGTATGTGTACAGAATGCTTAAATGCCCTTGTTATATTAAGCATCGAAAAAGAAATTGCAAAAAATTTTAACTTTTCTGGAAGAAAAATGCACTAAATAAACATGTGTTTGTAATTTTACTCATTAGTACAATGTTTTGCAGAACTGAATAGTTTTCTATTGGAAATTGCACTTTTATATCTGGGTTACTAAATATAATGCATGGGTATGCGACACTTGGATCACAAATTAATATTACTAATGCTAGTATGAACTATATTAAAAGTTTGCATTACATTTTTTTATTGCAAATTGAATGCTTTTTTTTAATTGTCTTTGAATAAAGTGCCTTTAACATGTTGATCTACTTTTTAAAAATTATTATACAATATTAAGGAAATGCTTCATCAGAAAAGGTGCAATAATTATCAGAAATTCAATTTAATTATCTTTACTCTTAAATGTATTTTTCTCTTATTGAATTACATATAATTTATAAAAAATAATAGTATGATTTATCTGTAAACAATAAATGGCTCCAAAATATAAGTTAAACTTGTAAAAAAAATTTTTTAATTTACTTCTTTAAGCTATTGTTTATCTCATATTGATAAATAATATCCATTATATTTATCTGTTGATGAAAATGCATTTTATTTTTAAAACACAAGGATTGCAAATAAGATAGAAGAAATTCAACACAATATATATATATATATAAATGAATAGTTACATAAAATTTCCATTCGCAATTTCTACTAGTTATGTCTCTTGACCAGGTATTTATGTTTAACGTTAAATACTCCAGTTCCATTACTTGCAAACTTAAAGCTTATTTGAAGAAATGTACTCTCTCTATGTTATTTTGTTATCACTAATATGAATGAAAAGTATCCCTTTACATATAATTACATTTATACTTTAAAAAAAATGGAAGATAAAACAATATCAGAAAAAAAAAGATACAGAATTCTCTCTGAAATTAAACGTTTGAAAATATATCAATAAAGTTTAAAATCATTATTACATCAACAAGTTACCAAAACTTATTATGAATAAATTGAGTTCCATTCTGATCAAAATCACAGTTTCTACTACTTACAAGAAAGTTAATTTACTAATTACAGCATTGTTTTACCAGGACAATCTTATCTCAAAAACATCAGTGATTTTGGCCAATTAACCCCATAACAATAATTTTGAAAAAGATTTTCTGTATTTCTCTTCGCGATAAATATAAAATTGATCCAAATACTTTTCTTTGTTCAATATTGGTAAGTAACTCATGCAAAAAAATTTTATATTTATGTAAAAATAAATATAATGATATAAAATAAATCTAATCTATAATGATAAATCTTCTACATATTGTGCAAACACCAATATAAATGCATATTTATTATAAATAGTAAAAAAATTTGCACATCTCTCACTGTGATAGGTTTATACCACACAATCAAACTCTGAAAAACAGATACGATAAACAATATCACACAGATATGTTACAATTTTTGATGTGTAACATCTTTCCTCTCGTTTGCTGAAGATTTGTGGGAGTGATTTCGTGAAAAGGGACGGAAGTGCGTAACAAGAAGTCGGGGAAGAGCGCGCTATTTAATTTGACCAATCAGCGCGTTTGGTGGTGTCTCTTCGCTACCCTGGGAGTGAAGTTCTGTTTTTACAAGCTTTTATTTAACTTACAATGTATGTATGTAATTTGTTCAGGGGGAATCTTTCAACTTATTTTTGAAGCTGATATCTTCAACCCACTGAGCTGAAATTTTGTATATACATTTAGTTAGGATGACAATGCATGTTTTGACCATTTATATTCCGATATTGCAATTAATTAAAAATATATTAATTAAAAACGTTAAACTAGTTTAGGGCACCAACTTCGATATATCTGCATTGTTGTAATAATGTTATTGTTACAACAATGACAAAAATTGGTGTCGAAAATCGGTTTTCAGACAAACTGGAATTTCATAACGTTGCGCTATTGACTGTATTTATTAACTTTGTCTAAAAATTAATTACATTTCTACAACGTAAAAATAATCTAATTTCTACAACGTATGCAATATTTTTTTCCAAATTTCTATCTATTTTCTCGAATTTAAATTCAAAACAAAAAAAAGTAAAGCTATTTTTCAAGTAGATTGGCACATTGTATACATTTCTCAATGCTGCCAAATTAAACTGGGATCGAGTATTGTAGAAATTCCTTAAAAAATTTATCTAACTTTAATCTACGAAACCCAGACAAAAAAATAATTACAGAATTGGAAAACCATTTATTTCGTCCGGATACAGTGTAATGTTTTTTACAAAATAATAATATTTGTATTTCTTACGATTTTTTTTAAATGAGTCAAAATCGATGCGCTTTAATGAAAATAATATCTAAATTGTTTCGCATGATTTTTTTCTGTTTAAATGAATCGACATTTCGTATTAAAACAGCTGATGCTTTGCTCTTTTAGAATCAGTAATTTAAAAAGTAAAATGCTAAAAACTTTATTTTTTTATGATTTTTCAAAAAAATACTCAAAGTTTTAATTAAACATTTTATAACTTCGTCATTTATGAAGATAATCTCATAAAACTTTTTTTCGTGAGTAGAAAAATATTACCCAAGATCTGTAAGAAGATTGAAGAAATTGCTAAAAATATAATGAATTAAGAAAAAAATTGTGTTTTTCGTCTAGTACCCTATTTGCGATAATTCATTTAGCTAGACTGTTCGAAAATAACCGGCAAACACCTAGCAACAATGGTGCGTTGAATGAGATGAACAGAGACTGAGATACCTGTCCAGCGATAACTAAAAAGTAAAAAATAAATTAAAAGTAAAAAACTTTTTTAAAAACAAGCTTTTATTTAAACGCACTGAAAAGAATAAAATAAACTTTTTCTTTAAAACTTTTTTTACTATCAACTTATAAAGTCATTATACAATTTATATGATATAAAGGCTTGTCGCGTGGTTTACCTCTGCAGATAAACAAGTACATTCTTTTTAGGGCGTTTAAATAAAAGCTTGTTTTTAAAAAAGTTTTTTACTTTTAATTTATTTCCCCTTTATTCGGGAGGGGCTCCGCCTCTCCTCCCCCCCAGTGTGGTCTAGGCCATGGGATCTTTGTTTTTGTTTAGTTTTCTCACTTTAGGATTAAAAAAGAAACTAAGTCCTTTAGCTGGATCTTGATGTAGATATATCCACTTGGTGTTCAACTCAAGTAGCCATCAATAACCGCCAGCCTTTTTTTGATGTTAAATTTAGCATTTCAAAAGATTCTAATTCAAAAACTCGGTTTCGTTTGAGCTTGACTCTAAATCCACTTCGCACATACCAGCAAGCCTTATTAGACTTCACCAAGGAAAAACTTGCGATCCTTACACTCAATTGTCAAAGTCTGAAGGCTCACCAAACAGATTTCGACGTTATTTCACAAAATTGTACGTTACTCATGTTGGCAGAGGCGTGGTTAGATAATGACGAACGTGTTTCGATACCTAACTTCGATTGCTGCGTAACATTTAAACGACCGGACCACAGAACCGCTGGTGTTGCGATTTATCGCAAACAGAACTACTCACATGTTGTGGCTCCTCATATGGATATTACTTATCGTCAAACTAGAGGGCTGGGTATTGTTATGGTATTGGGGACATATATGCGGCAGAATGCTCATTTGAAAATGGACAAACAGTGATTTCGGTAATCATATACATTTCTCCGAATCAAACGGTTCAAAAAATTAAAGATTTCAAGCATTTTTTACTTTTATTATATACCGAAGGTGTTTCTGCTCTTTAAAAAAAACTATCACTCGCTTCCCATGATTTTGAGTTGTGATTTTAAAGGTAACTTCAGTTTGCTAGAAGTCGAGCCACTCATAGCTTTTTTGAATGATGAACTCAAGCTCGAAATTAACACAATTCGAAATGTCTGGACAACTAACAGTGGTACTGTTATAGACGCTATTTTTCAACGGTACTTTGAAATCACAAGTATATGAGTCATATTTTAGTTATCATAAGTTATCATTACCAATCTTCCCCAAATTGAACAAGAATAATTATTTTTGATAAAAAAATTGCATTACTCTTTGTGTTAATTAAATAAAAATTTTCATTAAAGATAATTATTCCGTAGAAAATTATTTCCAGTCATATTTGATTCATTTTTTTTCCAGTATATAAGTTGCTATTGCGAATTTACCTCGATAATATGTCAGATGTTACACATCGTATGCGACTACTGTAAGGCTCGTTTCTTTTTTAATTTTTTGTAAAAGAACTATGGATTAAAAAATGACTAATTTTATTTTGATCATGTAGTTGTGAGCAAGACTTTTATTTTCAATATATAGATGCAAATTTATTCTATTATACACATTTCAGTTTTAAAACTTTAATGCCTTAATTTTTTACCATATTTGTAATTCAATTCTTGATAAATTATATCTTTTGTCTGAAATAGTGCAGCGAATAAAGACTTTCAAAATGCTGCACAATTTTTTTACGTGTAATTTTACAAATGGTAAATGATCATTTTGTTTTCTAATGTTTGAAAGTGGTACTTGATTCATCATTTAGTATAAGCATTAATGAAGCTGTAGTAAATTAAGATATTTTTCCATTTTTGTAGTGAATACTTCTCAAAAATGTTTTTTCCCCAGTAATATTATAAAGTAAAATAAGTTTAAAAAAATACTTCTTTTTGATATGACATGTACGGTTTCATATCAGATTCTTGTGTTCTAATTTTAGATAATTAAATACTTAAGTATCTCTGTTACTACTCTGAAGATGTGTAAAATAAGTAAAACTTAAGTTAATTAAACATTATATGTTCTCTATATGATTTTATTTAAAATACACAAAAATTTGCTTAAGTAAACTAACATATTTTACTTTCTTATGTATGTTCTCTATATGATTTTATTTAAAATAAACAAAAATTTGCTTTGAAGTATTTACACGCTTGTGAAAGTCTACATCTCTCCAAAGTCCTTTTTGAATAGGTTTCTTTCGTGAAGACAAAAATAGTGAGAATAAAACTTGGCTTAAGCTGGCGTCGGTATTGAAAATATTCTTCAAAGTAATTGTATACATAATAAACAGTGAGGAGATGGTTTATAACCCTCACGTTTCAACATGCTTTCAAAACACTCATATTTTACACTGGTATATGAAAAATGCAATTTTTTTCCTCAATCATATTTCCATTTATTGATTGAGCAACCATTTTAGCAAAATTAGACATTTTTAAAAGTACAATGTGAAACAGCGATAGCAAAATAGTCCTAGCGATTGTAGAAAACAAACTGCAGCGTAATCACATGACACAGTTTTCACGTGATCGTGACGTCACTTGAATTTAGTCCATTGGACATATCAACAACAGTATTTGCATATCTTTCCAGACGATGATGTTTAAAACGTTCGCCACGCATGTCGCGTCATGCATTTGCGAGCCGTGGAAAGACGTTAAGCCGCCGTTGAACTGGTATTTTAAAGGCTGCATCTTGAAGCTACCGGTAGTCTTCGTATGGTGGCCATGTAATCCGTTCGTGACTACTGCGACATGTACTTGCGACTATTGCGACATGCCATCTCAAGGAACTGGTGTATCGAGACGTAGTGACAACACAAATGGACTTCGTTGCTTGTCTGTATGCTGCTTGTACTTCGGTGCCCCCCCCCGAGGCTGCGACGTGTGATGACAGCCATTCCAAGGCGTGCTCAAGCCTGCCTCGACATGCACGGTGGACATTTTGAACATCTGTCTTAAATTGTGTATATACTGCTGTTGATATGTTCAGTAAAGTGTTTTTTCTTGCACCGGAAGTGACGTCATACTTTGTTTTTCGTATTTTTCTCTTAAACTATGGATCGTACAGGGGCTTTGGATCGCTTCTTTGGGCAGTTTTTATGTACTCCCAACGAGGAATTTAGCTGTGCAGAGTTTATGCGGCCATTTTGGGGCACCCTGTATATATATACACTATTTTGTCTATTACTACTTTTGGTGTGGTGTGGTAGTTAGGAGAGGGTGTGCCAGCTCAGGTGTCGTCCACGTCAATTGACCATGGTTCAAAATTACGCGGACCGTCGCCAAAAGCCCTCGTGTTGCTAATCAGTGCGACGTTAATATTCTCTCACTCTCACTCTCTCTCTATTACTACTTTCATTAATCCCTGTTATTAATTATTCGACGTATATATATATGCAGTGCACCAACAGATCCAACAACTCCCTCTAGCGGTCTCCCAGACAGACTCCCACTCCTAATTCTAATTCTAGGGATAGCAGCAGTTAGGTTGTTTTTTGTAACACGATACCTATTATTTTTCACAGCCCGTGTTGTAATGTCTGTAAAAAAATATAAAAAAAATACTAGCTAGCCGTGTCTTCATTATTATGATGCTGTTTTTTACCATATTCAAATTATAGTAATATAAAATCAATAGTTAAGCCATTAAAAAAAACGTACGAATGTAATGCTGTATTTAAATTATTATTGTAAATGTGTCTTTTTTATAGTTAAAATAGAAATCAAGGGTATCTAGCAATATTATTCGTTGAAGCTGTTTAATGCGATTCCTAGACGTAAAATGAGATGGTAATTCCAGAACTAAAAAAGTGTGCTGATTCATTAGAAAAAATAAAGTACATAGGTACGGAGCAAGATTAGAACGAACAATTTTCTTTCTCATTCCTGAATTCTAGGATTATAGAGTAAAGTATTGTCATTTTTTTTATTTGTTTGAGATTTCCAATACACACATTTCCGAAAGGTGATAGACAGGAGACAGCATCGCTGACCAAATTCGTTAGCTTTTACAACAGACATAAAAGTGCATAAAAAACGCCTAAGTGTCTTTTTTTCCTCGGTTTTAAGTGTTCTAGTTGCATTCCTTTCTGCATTTATTCTTTTATGGTGATCAAATGAATCGGCTAAAACAACTGGAATGAATGAAGGAAGTTTCTAGGACAAATGATAAATTTTATTTTATTTAAAATATAAATTTAAAGTTTCTTGATAAATTCTATTTATTTATTTTATTTTATTTTGTTTTATTTAATTATTTTTGCTAATAATGATGAAATAAATGTTTTTAAATTATACACACAGAATAAAAAGGATGTCGTAAATCCTAAATGCATATCTAAATTTCCGGTTGTGAGTAAATTGTTTTAAAATCTTTTCTACAATGATGTTTTTCTATTTTTTAGCTTTGTAGTAAAGTAATTTAAAGAAGAGTTTTTCATGTGCATTATAACTTCTCTATGAAAAGAGTTTTAATTTAAGCCCAATCAAAGGATCCCTAGACCATGATATTTTTTATATTGAAGGGGAAAAAACATTAGATAAATACCGAAAATCAAGACATTTCTAAGATGTGTTTACATTACCGGTTTAGGAAGAGGTTTTTCACAAGCTAATAAGCTGTCACAACGATCTTGATCACCAGCTGGAAAAAAAAAATTAAAGATTGTTTTCCAATAAAAAAAAAGGTTGCAATTGGAATAAATTTCAAAGTAAACAGGCTTGTTACATGCTGATAACTTGCCTGCACGCAATTTTTTTTGAATTATTACTATATTTCAGGGAATGTCACAAATTTCCACGAAAAATGGTGGCATAAAATGAATCATACATTCTCTCCAGCGTTCGATTTTTAATGTTGGTTAAACTCTGCATTCGGAATATTTCGAAAGAGGAATCAGCAAATATCGTTTAATGCATTATATTTTGATAAATGAAATTTTTGATTTTTTGTTGTTTCTTACATTTAAAACTCTCAAATGGTTAACATAAGATTAATATACAAAAAAAAACTATATTGGTTAAAAGTCTGAAAAAAGCATTGTGTATTTTAGACCGTTCCAATTGCTGATTAATAGTTTTTCTAGAAAAAGCGCATCTTATTATTGTCTAAATTGTACTGAATATGTATTGAAGAGACTTTTCCAACAGTGCGTGCAAAGTGTCTTTGAAATAGGCTAATACTTCTTGAATTTTCATCCAATGTACTCGTCGTGGAAATGGAAGGAAAATGAGCAGTGAACCCTTCTCCTGCAAATTAGTAAACAATAAAAGGGCAGGAACAAAAGCGCTTAACGGCTGCTTAGTGTAAGTATCCTTTCATATCATTGTCGTCTACTACAAGCATGGCGTTATGTATGTTTAGGTTGGTAACTCAATCCGAGCACTCATGCCAAAGTCAGCATCTTCTCGCAGAAGTGGAATTGAACACTAATGGCAGTACAGCCTGATTAACTAGGGAATTGTAAGGGAACTGTACTAGGGATTGTAATACCGATATACCGGGATACTGAATACACCGTTATTTTGAGACAATCGTACAATTTTGTAATGCTGGTATTCTCAGGTTTAAATGCTAAGTTTTTTGGTATTTACTACATTTTTTTAAATTATCTCTACTATCTGTTCAGGGATCGCCAAAGTAGCAAAATAGTGTACGTTTTTTGTTTTCATGTCTCCTAATGGTCAGAATTAATTAGACTGTGAATATAAAGTTGCATCGTGAAATCATTAGAAGTGAAAAAATATATGAATTATTCACAGTTGTGGGCCAAAAAACTATTCTATTACTGAACACGCGCAGGATTCGTAGTACGGTATTTGTATCAATTAAAATAAGATTGTAAGTGTGAAGAAAGTGAGAAATATTTCGATATTTTTTTTTTAACTGGGGAGTTCGTTATTCTAATTGTATTTGCGAATCATACTTTAGGGATCAAAATATTTTTCAGCCTTTATTAAATATATATATACTCATATATATAAATATTAACCCATAATAATAAAAAGAATAACTTTAAAGAACATAAAAATCAGTTGATAATACTTCGGTCTGGCTTCATTATTTATATGATGAATAGAATATGGTGGCACACTGTATAATGTTCAAGAGTTATTAAAAAGAATGGAGAAAGAGTAGAAGAGGATTCCAAATACATTTAAAAACGAAACGTGATAGAAATTTGTTACAGAGGAATGAATCTAATTGTGATCAAGATACAAATTTAAACACAGTTTCTAAGCCCAAACCATCAAGAATTTTAGATTATTTTGATAATTGAAGATAATTTTTGGATGAAATTATAAGTAAAATGACAGCATTACATGGTTTCCCATTTCGAGTGTTTTACGCTTCAAATAAATTAAGAAAATCACTATCCACCAGAGTTTTTAAAAATCTACTTACATCAATTAATACAATGAGAAGAATTGTTATAAACTACAACAACGATGTTCACAGTTCTTTGAATCACAAGCTAATACAATTAAAAGTAAATGGTGAAAAATTTAGTGACGAGTTAATGATGGATGGACGATTGTAAGAAATACTATAGACGCTATTTAAATATAAATATTTATTCAGAAAAAAAATGGGGAATATAGGGATAACATATGACTCGGAAAGTATGCCAGCCGAAAAATGTGTAGAAGTGCTTAAATCTAATTTAGTGAAACATGGATTTTCCCTGAAAGAAGCTATTGTATCCATAAAAAGTTAGAAAGAGAGACTAATGGAGCTGCAGCTATGAACAAAGTTGGAAAGTTGATTTGTTCAAATAAGCAATATTGCTTATTCTCTATGCTCTTCGAATTCAATTATTCGTAATTAATGAATTATTCAAAAAAAAAATAATAATAATAATAGAGTAATCCAAAAACTGTGAACATAGAAACTTTGGAATCCGACTTTGAAATGAATGAGCGTGATACTAATGAAGATAATTACAATGTAATTGTTGAAGATGTTGCTGATGAGGTTGAAACATCAACTCATCGAACATTGCTTCCTATAATTCATAAAATTCGAAAAATCGTTAAGCTATTTAAACGTTCCCCAACAAAAATGACTTATTATAATATTATGTACTAACTGAAAATAGGACACATGTTAATATTATATTCTAAAATACTTTTCTATTATAAGGAAATGTATCATTTAAATCTCATTTTCGAATTTTTTTAGTCAATTTTTTATTTAATCTGAAAAGGAAAAATACTTACAATTTCCAACACAAATATTTGTTTTAACATTAAAATTGATGAAATCATCACTGTATCCTTTGAGGGCTGTCACACTGTTAACAGCAATAACTCCAAGCACTAGGATTTGGACTGGAAATTGGATCATGGCTACTCCTAGGACTTCTCCTTTGATGTACTGAAAAATATAAATTTATTTTAGTATAAAAATTTAAGATGGATTGAAAATTTTAGATTTTTGACAAACATTATTCTACCAACAAGTAGAAAAGTGAGAAAGTATAGAAATGTAAATACACAATACAAGTGTATATCTCACTCTTAGTATACTTACAGGAATATTCACTTACTAAAGAGCTAGACTAGAACTTCGACCTTTAATCTCATTTTTCTACAATGATGTTTATGTAGGAATTATATTGCAAGATTTCGTATTATCTTATTTGGACTTAACAAAATAAGTTCTCTTGTAACATTAACATTTGTAATGGATGGCATCTGGTAATCTCTTCATAATGTGGATGTATTCTCCATATCTACAAGTCTAGATCTTCTACCACTCTGTACATATCTAATGTATTGTACCTTATGGTTAAAACTGAGTTTTTGTAAGATGAAATCACTTGGTACAGATAACACCTACAACAGCGTTACATGTGTTCATTTTTATAACTAATCGGTGCTTCTTGAATGCATTGAAATATCCAGACGTGGTAATTTGGTCACTGAATTTTATCGTCCCTTACAAATTCATGACGCAATAATATATTTATATACTTTTTTCGCTTTACCTTACATTTATTTCTGTCTTATCAAATAAAATGGAGGTCTCATTATCGCCTTAAAATTTCAGCTGATCATATTTTGAATTTCTAATTTTAGAATCATGTCTTTATTTTATTTGAATAAATTATTGTAAAAGGGTATTAGATAAAAAAAAATCTTTTTTTAAAATCTGTAATTTTTATGCAATTCTTTTTATTTTTGGCCAAAACACAGATAAAATGTTTGATACACTGAAAAAAAGTCTAGTGAGATTATCTTCATAAATAACAAAGTTATTATATTTTTAGTTAAAATTTTGAGTATTTCTTAAAAAATAGTTTTAAAAAAATTCGGTATTTTAATTTTTAAATGACTGATTCTAAAAGAGAGAAGCATGAACTTATTTGATGTAGGAAATAATTTAAATAACATGGAAATAAGTTCGTACGCAACAATTTAGAAATCATTTTCATAAAAACGCACCAATTTTGGCTCATTCTTAAAAAAATCTTGAAATATACAAATATTATTATATTGTAAAAAAAATAATTATACTGTATCGTGGCGAAATAAATGATATTCCCGATTCTGTAGCTATTTTTTGTCTGAGTTTGATAGAAACAATTATATTGCTATTTTAAAAACATGTAAAAAGTCACATTCCACTAAAGACATGGAACTTCACTCCGCTGAAATGGAAATGACGCTTGGCGGAATAATCAACACACGTGAGTAAAACAATTACATGTTTTAGGGTTTTTAATTAAAATCTTTTCAACCAATTGCAATATCGGAAGGAAAAACAGTTCACGTCCTATTCTCAGATTTATTGAATATACGCACAAAATTTCAAAAGATTCGGTCAAGCCATTTCAAGGGAGTTTTGTTACAAAAACTGTAAAACGAGAATTTTACAAATTAGATATATATATTATATATATATATACAGTCAACTCTCACAATAATTTGAAGTTGGAGGGACCAATGATAAACTTCGTATTACCAAGAGTTCGAATTATGAAGAGGATAGAAAAAAACTCCCAAAATGCACGAAGAGAATTTTTTTTCTATCACATTTAATTTTGAAACTATGTAATAGAACGACAATTGTACGTAAATGTATACAATTATTTTAAAGTATTTTTAAAAATCACTTACTATATACAGTATAAATATTATGCAGAAGTTAAAAGTTATGTATTAAAAGAATACATTTATGTTTTAAAGCAATTATTAAAAGAATACATGCTGCACATAATTAATCTTTTTTGACGCAAAAATCTGTTATCTTTAAAAATCTGTTTAATCTGTTATCGGTTTCCTCAGACACTATCCCCAACGTTATTGGTTCTTCTAGGTACGATCGAATCCGTTTCATGCTCTATTTCGTGCCACATGCCATAAGTCACGCTGATGAGTCATAAATCGTCATGTCATTTCGTCGCAAAATACACAAACCTATAAACTCTTCTTCATAGTAGCGGACCATCCTTTCTGAACATATGTGTAGCAAGGTCACGATTTAAACGGAGGATATGGATGGCTTAAAACAAGTGTGGCTGATCTATTGTCCACTTAAAGGAAGGCAATGAAACTATCTGTCTGCTTGAGGAACCGGGAAACACATCAAAGAAGGTATATCAAATAAATGGTCATCAAAGGCACTATGTTACAAAGGAGACACGTATAGACAATACAACATAAAACATGTAAGCTACAACCTGTTTGCTACAGGACTCTATATGATAGTGAGTGTTCGAGAGCTATACAAGATAACTTTGAATTACGCTTGTTGTAGTCTAACTAGCCGCAAATTTTACTTCGAAATATCAAGAGGCTTTTTCTAGGGGTTTAGCATATGCTTCGAATTACCGAGAGGTTTGAATTAGCGAGAGTCAACTGTGTATGTATATAATTCAAACAATATAATAACAGAGGTTTCGGTATAATTTTATGGGTGGGAGTCTACAGAAAAGAGTGTACTTCAGAAAGGCGTCCGAGGCAATCAACGCTTTGGCTGAGTAAGATGTTTATATACGCCGGTGGCACTTAAGAGGTTAAAGTCGTATTGTAGCTTTAGCATCAAAGTGTAGTATTATTAAATTCAATAACTTGTTATTATGTGAAGTGGAAGGACGCGATGAAAATTATGATTGAATGTTAGGTCGTAAATATTAAAAGTTTGAAAAGCACTGCACTAAAGCTATTCATCACAAACTTCGGTTATTTTGTGTCACGGTCAAGTTACAAGGACGTCACCGAAGCTGGCACTGTTCCATACGACCTTCCACATCACGCTACGAGGGGATTTTGTGTCTTGACAGATTTCACGAGCATCTATCCTTCTACACGGCGTCTTTAGAGTCACTCGATTTCGAACTAGAGACTCGACAATGCTGGCCAAAGGGTCACGACCATGACTACTTGGCCACCGCTGCCACATCCTGCGTTCAGTAAGTATATTAAAACTAGTTGCTAGGCTCGGTTTTGCACGGGCTTTCTCTACTTTTATAAATTTTCCCTTCTAAATATCAGCACGTCCAGAGGTGGGTGTGATTTCTATATTTTAATGTCATAAAAATTCCCTTTTTCGAAATTGTTTTTAACCGTCGTAGAGGTTTCTTCCCTCTCCGCTTAGCCCGGCGTTGCACGAGCATTTACAGAGTGTATAACTTAATCCCCATGTTAATTTCCTCTTTCCTTCATAGCGTCATCCCTTCTGTGTGGGTGTTTAAGCGTACGATATGAGTGATTGCAATAATAATGTCATTAAAATTCGCTTTTTCGAATTTTTGCCATTTCTTTTCACTATCAGACAGGTTTCTTTCCCCTCCATATACTCCCGGCATTCTACGAACATTTTTGAATGCATAATATATTGTCATTTAAATTCCCCTTCCCCTCTCACTGTCAGCACTTCCTGGTGTGTGTGTGATTGCCATATTAACGTCATGACAATTCCCTTTTTCGAAATTTCTTCCACGTCTTTCAATTGACAGACACGTTTCTTTTACCTGTCTATAGCCTGGCGTTACAGTGGCTTTTTTTAGTGTAAAACTCTATTTTCCCTCTTTCTCTCTCTCTCTCCCCCAGAGATTTATCTTCAAGCTTCTATCAATGACTCTATACTGCTTTAATTTACAAATTACTAATTTAAAGCAATAAAAAGGAAACGATTCTTTTGCCAAGACCAAAAAAACTTTAATTATTCGTTAATAAAAGTTAGTATCTAAGAGTTCAAAATTATAAAATTGATTTCATTAATCAATTTGATTCTCATAAATCAATCAATCGACAGTCAAAAATCCATAAGAAATCAATTAGAAATCATTTTTATAAAAGCGCATCGATTTTGAATCATTTAAAAAAAATATTGTAAAAATTGGAAAGATCGTTAGTTTGTAAAAATATATATATATATACTGTATCTTGACGAAATAAATTATTCTTAAGATTCTGTAATAGTTTTTTGTTTCATTTTCATAGAAACATTAGATCGCTTTTTAAAAAACGTTGGGATTACCAAAAAATTTTCAACTACCGGTACTTTTTTCGTGACCAAACACAACGGAATAAAAAGTCCGCAGAAGTAAAACAATTATGTGTTTTAAAGTTTTCTATATATAATTAATATCTTTTTTAATTTATTGCAACATCGGAATATAAGTGGTAAAAATGGTTTCCTCGGATCAATCCCGATCTTTTGGTACATTCGGTGAGATTCTCCGTGGTACGGATCGTGAGAAGATAGACGTACATACATAGATACGTTTGTTTATCTAAGAGTTTTAATAGTGTAGATGCTTATAAACGTACAATATTTGTTCAAATTGCAAAATTTTATGAGCAAAAATATCTTTTCTGCAAATAATTACATATTTCACGAACTAACTCTGTCAAGAAGAAGGTGAACAAACAAAACGGCAACTTACCTTTCACCGTCAGACACTCAGTTGCGTATGTAACGAACCGTATGCGATTTTCGACTTTAAATAGGTATGAATTGAATTTTTTTTTCTGAATTCAAATGTATCACGATCATTCTTAGGGTTTATTCCGGTACATGTTTGTTCAGGTAGATAATTGGATTTTTTGACATATGTTTTCCAAAAGTGATATAAAGTCATGAAATCGATAATTACCCATCAAAAAACAATATATTTTTTTGCCAAATAATTTTTATTGTGTTGTTTCAGACGTATTTGGATATAAATATGAAATGACAATAAAGTTTAGATTATGAGCACATGTTATAGAAAAAATCAAAGTTATAGATTTAATAAATTTCAACTGTTTTTCTGTAAATAAATATGTGACTAGTATAAATACACCTTTTTAAAAATCTGTTTTTTAAAATGAAAATACACATCTGGTTCTTCTCACATTAGTTGAAAATATCCCATGAATAATAATTAAACAGCCATGCTACAGTTGTCGAAATAAGATGTCGCTACCCGAAGGTGTTGGGTGTGGGAGGTTTCGAGGGAGGAGCAGACGTGATATTAGAATAATTTATTTTATTCAAATTTTAACACTGTACGAAGTGTACTAACCTAGTGAGCAATAAGAAACCTTATCCCGAATTTAGATGACTAAATTATGAAAGGTACTTATCTAGCTTAAATCTCTTGCATGATCCGGCTTGCAGCAATGTTGATCTCTTACTTCAGGGGTGGCCAACTCGCGGCACTCGTGCCAAAGTGTGGCACGCCGGAGTTGTAACAGTGGCACTCGAACCTATTGAAACATTTGAAAATACACTAAAAAATAAAAATTTTATTAAGAAGTGGTTGTCTCAGACAAAATACCTCAAAATATATTTTGAATAATCCTAATTAGTTGAATTGTAATAGGAAATTATGTAAAGAATATCTCTTTATTGATGTTTGCGCGGGATTTCCGAAAGACATGAAATTTAAGGGAGCGTGTGTTTCCGTGAGTGCTTGCTACTCAAGAATGAAGACTGGCTGCGGGTTTAAGCGTTTATCACCCCAATATTATGGGATATATAAATAGTTTAAATTTAAGATTACAGGGGAATGATTACAGTTTTCCTATCCTAGTTGGTCATATATCTTTTGTTAAAAACTTTTGCAATTGTTGTCTCATTTTAAAGAAAAAAATATTAGCACGTTTCACAATAATGCAGCAATTATCAACAAAAAATTAACAATGCGCCGAGCTAAATAGATTTAAAAATGTAATATTCATTTTGAAAGATTCATTCAGTGCTAGGTGGAATTATTTTCAAGATGTTAAAAGAAAATGCTGATCTCCTGATAAATCCTTTTTCAAATTCTCTACAAGACGTGTAATGTTACCCCCCCCCCCCCCACACACACACAACACACCGGAAATCAAAATTAGAATCATTACGGTCTCAGAGGTGTTAATTTCCTCTCGAGGAGTGAAAATATAATCAAACAGGTATACTTCTTTTAAATTTAAATTAAATAATTCGAATATTTTACACATTATTTACAAAGTAATATGGTTTCAAGATGTTTGAAATATATTCATAATTTTTAAAATTATAAGCATATGCAAATAAGAAATAATTTTATAATAAATTTTAAGTAATTTTTGCGTTGCGCACGCTAATTTCTAAAATAGTACCCTTTGATGTATATAACTTTATAGAATTATAAAATGTATCATACTCTTTAAAGCCTAGTAATTTAACAACAATATATCTATTGCGTTTCAAAATATTTGAAAAATATTGAAATTTTTTTTAAATATTTAAAAATATAATTTTTTATTTAAAAAAAAATATAATGCATTATTTTATTTATTTAAAAATACTACGGTGTAATAAGGATACATTTAACTTTAAAAATCATCTTATTGCTAGTAATTAAAGCTACTACTTTAGAAAATAGTATGCGCAACGTAAACCTTAATTAATATTTCTTATAGATATATTTCTTATTTTCCTATGCTTATATTTTTTTTAAATTATGATTATATTTTAAACATTTTACACTTTTCTGAAGCCCCATTCCTTTATAAATAATGTGTAGAAAAATTCAAATTATTTAATTTTAATTTCAAAGAGTTATATGTATTTGAATATTGTTTATATGTTCAACCCTCTGGAGAAAGTTAACACCCCTGAGACCTCTTAATCTAAACCTTACAAGATTGAAAATAACTATACGAAACTTATTTCAAATCAAGAGATCTAATTTATATTGAACTTTGGAAACTTGAAACAACAGGCATTTTTTGCAAATTTACACGAATTTGGCTGTCAGATATTTTTGCAATTTAAGAACAACATATGTTTGTGATCAAATGTTTTCTATTACTAACATGATATGAGTCAAAATTATGATTAATATACACCTAAAATAGCCTAATTTTTCTGGGGTCTTCAAGAACTAATCCTAATATAGATGAATATGGATGTTTAAATATAAATTACAATTAAATATATGAAAATACTCATTTTTACTTTATACCTGAAAAAGCTTATTAAAAATTTTTTTATTAACAATAAAATCTAAGTGTGTTTATTACATTATTTTTAGATTTTCTCGATTTAGACTTGCAAAACAATATGCTATTTGCGTAAAACACCTATAAGCCAAGAATTAGCATTTTTCTCGCCTTCTATATCTTTGTTTTTTGAAAAAGTTGGAAGTGGAACGCATAATCATTTATTATCAGATATTGACATTCTTACCCCTGCCTTACACTATTCCTCTGGATACTTCTTCTACTATTAATCTTACGATACCCAACCACTCTTGGATTTCAAACCTACTCTTGGATTTCAGTTTACGATCATCTGTTAACCATTACTACGCCTACTCAATGACTAGCATTTAAATAGAAGTTGAATTTGCATAAAACCAAATCATCTCCACGAAAAGTGATTTTTAAACTCATATCGCAGTTAAAGTATATTTTCCCCAAGAGGATTAGTGGAAGCCCGAATGCAAAGCGATAATCTTGCTAACTCTCCGGTCTCTTTTCTCATACTGTCAATTCATGCCCCTCACCGACATTCTTCCAGACGCACGTACTCATCTCATTCTTATCCCCCCCCCCCTTCCGTTGAATCAGTTCAAAGGATATAACCTATTGCTATAGAGCATAGATTCTCAACGTAGGTGATAACGCCCCCTAGTGGGCGTTTGAGGCTTTCAGGGGAGAGTAAAAGACCCAAAGAAAATTAGGGGGCAATGAGATGGCACTGAGGGGATTGGGCAGATTAACCAAATATAGTCTAAAAAAGACTAAAAAACACGCTGATTATGCACTAACAAAAGTAAACTTTTATACTGTTTATCTTATGTTGATTGCATGTATTTAAATCATTTCTACATCACATATGTACGAAAATTCACATATTTCGGTAATTCGGGAAGTGGATGAAAAAAGATTACATTACATTCAGACCTACATTAAACTGAATGGTATAGTGTATTTTAATTTTTGTAGTGCACGTGTTGTCTTTGTCTGTGACAGTAGAAAAAATTATTTGTCCACTGCATTTCATTACGTACATAATCCAAGAAACATAATTAAGTATGTTAACCAGGAATTAACGTGGGATTCTTTAAAAGCTGAAACTGTCAATTTATATTTATTTTAAAAGCAATAGCTTTTTTTTTATTATGAATTACATCGTACCATCCAAACCCCTGCCTGTCTTTCAGGAAAGTTAAAACTTTTATTCCACTCTTCATTCTATTCAGTAGCGTGTTTCAATTCCAACAATATCCTGTATATGACTAAAATATATAATATTACACACATAAATATATTTGTGGCAATAGCTATTTAAGATTCGCAAGTAAAAAAATTGAAGCTTTAAAAAAAATAAAATAAAAAATATGTTAAAGAAGTAAAGAATATTTTTTAAAATTTAACTCTTGTTTTCATCATGTATTATGTTTATTCCCCATGTTTCATCATACACTCTTATTTCTCTTGAGTGGGAGGGGCGATATCGAAATAATCACTATAAAAGGTGCAGTATGGAAATATTCACAAGAAAAGGGGACGCCATTTCAAAAAAGGTTGGAAACCTATGCTACAGTGTCTTCACAACCAGTTAATCGTTGGTAAAAATTAGTCAAAGCTTTTTTGGTATTCAAAATGGAATATTTAATAAAATTAACGTCCGGCACTATGCTTTCAGTTAGATTTGGCTTTCAGTTAGATTGGTTGGAAGATTTCGTTTCTGTGGAGACAGAAAAACAGGCTTCTCAACCTGCAAGAACGCTTGTACGGTCTAGTGTAGTGAAGTGAAAGCCAGATTATCGAACTCTGAAGGTTCCGCACTCAAAATACAATGATTGGAATACGACCTTATGATAAGAATCGTCATCACGACACAAGCCTCTAAGAAATGTAGGGTGATTATAATTAAAATTCAAACATCTAAAAAGCTGTGAAAAAATATTAACTGCTCAGAATGGTTTTAAATTTGAACCGAATAAAGAGACACTGTAGAACAAATAGAAAAAATGCATTGGCGTTTTACCGGTGCTTATTATGCCCTTTGCGGCCCTAGGTCCTCTCCAATGTATTATGACCTAGCCGTGGTGAACGGATAACAAGGAAGTCCATTTATGCATCAAAAAACTAAACCAATCATTCTCATTGAATACTATATTTGGTTTAATATGCAATCCATGCCAAAACCATCGTAATTTGATTCAAAGTGTCACTTGTAGCCTAATCCACTTTCGTTGGGTAGCTTGCAGCGCTATTGACAGACACACTTTGGAACTCTTTTTCTTTAACTATTCCATTGCTCCCTTTTTCAAGTACATGCAGTTGAAATTTAAAGTAATACTGACATGTGGTTCTTTTTTTACAACATTTGCAAAGTAAGTATTTAATTATAACCGCCTTGTGTTCAGGAAATATAAACAATTGAGTATTTATTAAGTACTATTCCAAGCATGTTATATATATATATATATATATATATATATGCTGACCCGACCACGCGTTGCTCTGGCTTTGTTTTAATACCTTTATTCAATGTTATTCTAAGTCATTCCGTGCAGTCAAATTAATCTTCGCTTACAATTCCGCAGGGTTAAAATAAAGTATAAAACAACATAATTATTTTAATTTTGCATTTTATTCATATCCTATTTGAGTATAGTATAATGCAGGAATTACTGACGAAGTTGATAAATAACAATATATTAATATTTAATTTTATAAATACGGTGAATAACGTTGATTTTTTGCAATTTTTAAAATTATTTTTATTATTTTAAAGTATAACAATAAATAATTTTATATAACTAATCAATAATCAGTGCCCATTATTTTTCGGTAGATCGTCTTTTACTAACTCAAATATATTAAACGGTTTCCAAACACGTGAGCATATAACATCTAGTTGCCCATTCGAGAAACATGGATTTTCTAAGTCCAAGCCTCAAATGAATATTGTTTGGGTTTCAGATTCATTTATGGTCATCACGAATGCCAAACGAATCGGGAATTGAAACCTTTTGAATGATATTGGAGATTTTGACGGTATCAGTGGAATATGTGGCAACAGACTGAGAAGCAACAGAACCGAATTCTCGTTTAAACTTTAGAGTTAAAATGTTTGCTTCAAGAAGTTCCCGAAAATTCTTTTGATGATCAAACGTGCACCGTTGCATTATCTAGATATATTTAAGTTACGCAGTAGAATAACCAAGGAACCAATCTTCAACCGAAGATTGTGTGGTGACATTCCTGATACATGTAAAGAATTCAAAAATTTGGTTGGAAAATTTACGATTGATTTAAAAGGCATTGGATCACCTAGTGGCAATTCTAAATCTGGAAGTTTATTTCATCAGAATATCAAAATTGTTTCTGATTAAGTAATAGGAAAATAAAGAGGCAATAATTATCTAGATAATTATACAGTATATCTGGAAATACATTCTCAATCAGTTCCTTTCTGTCTGAAGAACAGTACAGAAATTGTCTGGCTATTTCATGCATTACGCATTGGAATGAAGCTCTACTTTCCCGTTTCTAATATTCAGAAGTTGGTTAGAAAATATTTGCTCCGATTGATCATCTTGCAAATGTACTCACGTGTTTATGGTCAATCGAAGTGTTTCCCCGATTCTGCATAAAAACAATTGTTTTAAACATGCGTTAACCTCGTGAGCAAAAGTAGAGCGAGAAATGACTTTTAATGTCTGTCGGAAATCACCAGACGACAGCAACACCGAATATTTTATCGTTGCCGTTTAAATCTTACAAAGTTCTATGTAATGCTTTGAGTGAATGTTTATGGGTCATGGTACACTTATCCCTGATCATTATTGAATTCATTTGCAATACTGCAGCCTATCCATTCTTTATTTTAATGGTACATATTGCATTTTATGAATGTCCAATCACAGCTTGATGCGGAAAGTGTAGTTTTTCCACCATCCAACGAACTGACAACAATGCTCAAACATGCAATTGCTAATGTAATTCCTATTCCATTCATATTCTCTTAGATACATACTTATGGTCATCAAAAGAATTACCGGGAAACTTCTTGAAATAAACAATTTGACTGTAATTTTTAAAGAAAAAATCGGTTCTGTTTGCACTGATATCCTCAGAATCTCCAATACCATTCAAAAAGCTTCAATTCCTGATTCGTTTGGTTTTCGCGATGACCATTAATAAATCTCAAAGGCAAACATTGCCATTTAATTCTTGATCTTAGAAAATCCATGTTTCTCGAATGGGCAACTATATGTTGCAATCTCACGTGTGGGAAAACGTTTAATCTATTTGAGTTAGCAAAAGACGGGGGTTATTGAAAAACATTGTGCACAGAATAGTGAATAATTATATTAAAAATATTTATTGTTATACTTTAAAACAAAAAAATTAATAATTGCACAAAATTAACGTTATTTACCACATTTATAAAATTAAATTTTCATATGTAGTTACTTAACAACTTCATCAGTAATTCCTGCATTGTACTATACTCAAATAGGAGATGAATGAAATGCAAAACTGAAATCCTTGTTGTTTTATACTTAATTTCAACTCTCCGAAATTTTAAACGAAGATAATTGCATTATATATCTTAGGATAATATTATATCGACGTATTAACAAAGCCACAGCAACGCGTGGCCGGGTCAGCTAGTATATATATATATATATATATATATATCGGTTTCATAAAAAAATTAAATGGAAATGAAATTAAAATACTTTGCGTGTTAAAGATCTAAAGTTCACCTTTTATTTTGAAAACTTCTGAGATTTTTTGCAAAGTCAGATTTTTTTTGTATTTAAAATGATTTAAGATACTATCAAATTTGTGAAAAATTCGTCCTTTTAAGAAAATTTTATCTCAAATGGATATCACAAATATAAAAAAAATATTTTAAATATGAAGAATAAAAGAAAACATGGCATTTTTTTTTCACGACAAAGAGTTGGCAATGCAATTTTCCCTGAAATTTACTGAAAATTGAATGAAAGGTCACTAAAAATGCTTCCAGTTATTGGTCATTTAAACTCATTTAATTAGTGTCTGGTGTGTGTGTAATTGATTCATTTATTTGCACCGGTATTTTTCTTCTTTTCTAGATTTCAATATTCTCACATAATACGTCTATTTTCATCCTTTAATAGTATTTAGTGGCATAGCTATAAGATCTTTGTCATCTTCTTGTAGAACCGTTTTAAGAAATTCTGATATCAATAATTTGATTAAATCCTTGTCTCTAGTACAAACTTCCCAGATATAGTGATGAGTAAGGAAATTTGATAACTAGTCTCAAAAATACATTACTGAGCACTATTGTGAAATCTCGGCACTAAGCATTTCGCCCTTTTCAGAACAAATGGTGCTGTTAGTTTGACCCAGTATAAACAAAAGTTCAACTCTAACAATGAACTCATGGTGGCAAGAAGTTATTAATACTGTAGGCGAATCCAGCTCAAGTAGCGACAGGGAATTACAATAAGTTTAATTTAAGCTCACTATGAGCCAATTTTTGAATAACAGTGGTAAACAAAATTGTGGACACTTACCAGAAAGATCAATGCCACAAAGTACATTGACACTGTTCTAGAACCCGAAGTTCTACCTTACATCAAGAGTCTATTTCCCAACAATGATTCAAGTATTTTTCAGCAAGATTATGCTCCTTGCCACGCAGCAAAATTATCGAAAGAGTGGTTCCAAGCAAAAAATTAAATTGTTGTCCTTTCCAGAAAACAGTCCTGAACGCAATCCTTTTAAAACTTGTGACACCGTTTGAAATTCTTGTCCGAATGAGGCCCTCATCAAATAAAAGGGAACTAAATGAGGCTATAGCTGTTTTCTGGCATCAAGTAATAACGAAGGAAGAGCTTGAAACTATCATAAGCTCAATGAAACATCGATGTGAAGCTGTAATAAAAAAAAGGCTACCCTGCAAAGTACTGGTAACCTAATGTTGTTATAAATTATAAGTGTCTGAGGTATTATTTCTGGTGTATTGACATTGTTTATATTCTTTATGATTATATTATGGATTATAACCTTTGTGACGCTTGTCAACCTATGACTTCCAACCATTTAGAAGTGGGCTCTGCACTAAAACAATTTTAATTGTACTGGTGAAAAATACTGGAGGCCCGTGTGCTGCTAGTGTAAGTGGTAGTTTTTGTTTGTTTGTTTTATTGAAAAATGGGACATGGGTGATATAATGAAAAGCCCCATCCCTAAAATTTAAATTTTAAAAACTCTACTCCTGCTACAAAGTTAAATTAAGAAGAGGAAAATGACAATTGTAATTGCACAGTGGTCCATGGCATTGCTACTGGTTGAAAATTGCCCATATTTAATTATGAGTTACACGTACTTGACTTACTTTTTTCAGTGTGTTTCACGGGGCTGTATGTGCCCGCATCGTTCACATACTCTTCGGTCTGGCATTGGCGAAAACCAAATTTCTCAAAAGTTTCAACTCCATCTGTCTTAAAATTTATTCTCTAAAAGAAATTTTTTAACGAGTATGTTTTAGTTAAAAAGAGAAAATGATGTACAAAATTCGTAAGCCTAAAAAATTAAATTATCAAATGCACATTCGTTTTCAGCTATGCTCCTTTCCTTTATAATTCTAAGAGTAAGAGATTTCAAAATAAATGATTAGCTCAATTGCTTAAATTTTAATTCTATTTTATTTGCAGTAATCATTAATACGAATTCAAAAATTTTAATTGGTTTAAAGCAGTATTTTGAAAGGGTTTTGAGTAATTTTATCAGTTAGAAGTTCTTTCAAACAATAATAAAACTCGCTTAAAGTTTTCTAAATCAAAGAATAAAGATCAAACATATCAGTGTAAATGCCCCATTACATTTGTTCGAAGAGTCTTAATTTAAAGATTTTACTACCAATAAAGCTACAAATATAAAAGAACATTTTACCCTATAGCCATGCAATAATATTGTTTACCTATCTATATGTTTTCTCATATAACGATTTCATAACTATTTTTTGCTGCTGTTACGGAGCCAATATATAAAAATTTACTTTGTATAGTCAGTGTTTAATGGTATATTCAGTGGTGTTTTTCCTATGGCTAAGAATTCCATTTATGAATCTAAGTCGTAATAGGTCCGTACAAGTATTTCAAAATATGAAGTTATATGTGGAAAGACTAATACATAAGTGTAACGATTGTCTTCAAAACACTAAAAAAATGTTACAATTTAATTATGAGATATTTACTTCTTGACATGTTATTGTATTTTCGAAATATCCAACCTTGTGTCAGTTCCATATTTTATTTACGAAAACAGAAAAAGCAAACGAAAGCAAAATATACGTACCATACTTATAACGGACAAAAGCGTTTTTTTTTTATTTATTCATAAGGATCTCAATTTACCTACTCTTAACATAGAAGTTTCGATAATCGTATGAAATGACACACGCATGTTTATTTGCCATAGCAGTTTGATAAGTCGAAACCAGAGACTGATGCAACATTGCATCATCTTACCATAGACATACAGAAGAAAGACATTCCTGGCGTACAGAATGCATTTAAAACGACTACATGGAATCATTTAAAAAGGTAACCTGCGATAAAGTGACGGTAATTGGCTAGGAGCTGGACAGTCATAGGACGAAAATAATCATTTGCAACAAGTGTCCCTTCGGGTATCCTCCAGAGTATTGCCACAGTTTTTATACGTAGGGTACGATTTCTAAGAGGAAGGTACTAGGTTACCTAAGAGTCGCAACACTTACGGGGATTCACTATGTAGCTTGAAATACAAGGAAAGATAGAGATATGACTGCTAGGCAGATGTCTTAAAATCTCTTTGCTGATTTTGGAACAGTTTTGTCCTGACAAAACGTGCGTAGATGATTAACTAAGAGAAGCCTTTACACCCTGAACCCAGCGGTGTGTATGAAACCAGCTCTTGCGTAGTTTCAAAAGAGAGAGCATTTTGGAGTGGTGAACATCATTCTTGGATTGAGGAAGATTAACACCATGCTCCTTACAGAGACAAATTGTCATTCAAATCTCAAAACGTTAATGAAAAGTTTTCTTCAGGAGAGAATTTAGAAAACGTTATCATCGTGCGTACATTAGAGAAATCGATCGCTTTCTGGGCACTGGCATCTTTCTATAGGGAGGGATAATACTAGACGCGCTTACATTTCCCTATATCTTCTCTTTTGATGTATATGATATAGAATGCTCTTAGAATGAGGTTCTCAAGCCTTACAAGTTAATTTTTGGAAAAACGGTGAGGATTAACAGTAACAATTCTTTTACATGGATGAGAGAAAGCACCCTACCACACATATTTACACTTGTTGACGAGTATCTGGAAGAAAATGGTATTTACCGTATGGTGGTATTCCTGGCCTTAATTTCACGGAATACATATGGGTTTCTCTAGGAAGAGCCATTGCACGTTGAACCCCCCACCCCACCCTAATCTCGAATTCCCTTTTAGGAGTGGTTCCCCCGCTTCTCTTTTTTCTTTTTCCATGTCTTTCCTGTCTCATTAGTTAGACAGTGTCTGTGTGTGTGTTGTGTTTTTTCCCCTTTTTTTTGTATGTGCAATGTTATACATTTTGTGTTTGTAATGTTATACTCTCAAGAATTTTGTGAAGAGGGTCCCTTCGGGAGACCACTTTGTATACTTATTTTGTTTACATTAATAAAGTTACATCTCGCAGGATTGATTCACAGCTCGAAACCATTTGGGTGGGCTTGATTCTCCCTAGTAAGTAAAAACCTTCAAAGACCCTTCATGCGTTAAAATTGACTGTTTTGGATGAATGGGAATTACTGTCAATATCGTTGACCATTTCTCTCATTAACACAACAATTCTCAAACTCTGGAGCGCACCCCTTTTAGGGGGGGGGCTCATAACCCTACATGGGGAGAGCAAGCATATCAAAAAGACGAAAATAAATGAAATTATTTTTAAAAAATATTAATGTAATGAAAGGAAGCTTAAGCAAGACACATTCTGATATTAAAAATACACGTTGCATGTTTATTGTAATCTGATCCATTCTCTAATATAATACTTGTCCTATTACATAAAAGCAGCTTACTTAAAATATCTATTAGTAAGAAGTAACACATATACAAAATTTAATATTAATCTTGATAGATTGTACGGTTTATATTGAAGGTCGTAGTGCAGCTTTTGTGTCAAAGGTACATTATTATTGCATCCAGTACGTTATTATTGTATGAGGGGGGGTGAAGGAATCGGGACGCAAATTTTTGAAAGTTTGAGAAGCACTGCATTAACAATATTAGAGCACGTTTGAATGCTTCCCATAAACGTGCTTTCATACAGAAGCTACACAAGGTGGACCAGCTCCTAGATGAGCAATACAGTGTTGGCATATTTAATTTAACTAATTTCGCTCTCCTTTGCATGTCCTTCTCTCTCCTTACAAGCATAAAAATGAGCTATTTTGACAAAAATTTGATTTAATGTATGGAAATTTGGTAAATTAATTACTAATTCCAAAAGCAAGAAATAGTATCAAAAATATATATAAAGCGTGAGAGTTAAATAAAGGCTTACATGGAAATAAGTGAGTAAGGGTATGATTTAATGGCGGAAGATCCGATTTTGGTTAAATTGTGCCAAACAATTGATAAAAGATTAAAATATTTTAAGAATAAGTAATAGAATTTAACGTAGCACTTTAAAATACTGCGTTAAGACCTAAACTTCCGGTACAAAAACTCCACAAAAAAAAAACTTTGGGGGGACTCTATTTGCTGATATAATACTAATAAAAGATAATATTTTTGAGTGTGTGAACTAACTGAGCCAGCCAGATGTGTGAAATTTGGTACGCTGAAGGAACTCTTACTCTAAATTTAACAAAGATATTTTTTTAAATACAGTCCTGGCGATATGACAACAGATGACCTCTCGTCCATCTCTTTATTTTTCATGCAGTCTTAAAGATCGTTACCTACGTGTATTTTAATTATCATTATATTTATTTATTGTTATCATTATATTTATTTGTACAGTAGAAGCGGTTTTTGTGCTTTACTTTTTATGCGATTTTTCTGTGCGAAAAGTCAGGTTATTCCTTCAATATTTTATAAATTGGGTAAATACGTACTTGGCGTTAGTCGGACCTTGTCCTGGGACCGCCCGCAAATTTGGGGTTGCAAGGGTGTACGTTACGCCTCTGCAATGTACATATTTACTCTTCAAAACGCTGTGTTCATTTCTTGTAAACAGTCTCCTGGCAATGCGCTTCAGTTGCTTTCTCTCAAATGGACAACAACCCACGCTTGATTGAATACAAAATTTTCAATGACAGTGATATTATCAATAATTTGATAGATTATGAAAACGGACAAAAATCCAGGAACCTTTAAAATAAAAAAATATCATATATATGTAGGGAAACAGCTTTCCAACAAATTGGAAAACATTTTCTTATAATAGATACCAATTCCGAAAGGAGTATCAAATTTCAAAAATAACTTCGATTATGCATATCTGGTTATCCTAACTTTTACAAGCAACTGACCAACCGATCTTCGTCACAAACACTTATCTCTTTCTTCTCATAATGCCGAAAAATACATTAATTCAAATTGTATCTTCAAGTGACGAAAGCGAATTTGATATTATTCATCACATGAAGATGAGTGCTTTAGACTACAATGAGTAGCAGTGAATTATGTATGTGCATTTTGAAAACTTCTTCAGATATACAACGAGAAACTAAATGTTTTTAAAATGTTTCCATGTATTATTTAATTATTTATTTTGTTATGGAAGTACTTTCTCATAAATTTCGTAAAAAATTTGCGTATTTTCTATGTGCTACTTTTTTATGCAGTGCCTCTCCACCGTATATAAAAAGTTTTCTGTTGTGTTTCGACGTGTTGTTTGTTATATGTAAGAATTTATGTAATTTTCGAATATTTTTTGTATGGTTCGAATATTTTTTTTGCGTGGTCTACTGCACAAAAACAGGTTTGACTGTATATACGTTTTTGCAGAATCACAGTTGCTTTTGGAGTAATTCACCCTAAAAAAGCGTTTTTTTTAACCCTCTTAGCGGTTTGAACGTCTTTTTCCGCACGTCTAGAGATGCTTCGAAAACGCACCACACGTCTTTTTCTCACTTCAAGAGAGTGCTTCAAAAGCGGGTAGGCCGTGTTTTTCTGAAATCCTTTCCCCTCTTTTATGGTTTAACACCATGAAAGATAATTAGGGAGGGTTGTAGCGACACAATGGTCACTGACAGGAAGTTTTACAGCTCTCGGAGAACCCTGCGTTTTGACCCTGAAGCAATCGTAAAAAAGTTGGGAAGAATTTCTTTAGACACCTTACTGAACGAACTATAAGTTATAGTGTTTGTAATTTAGCTTCATTTGAGATATTATTGCGTTTGAATTAAATAAATTCTTTTTGCACTTTTAGCAATTTAACTTTTTTTTTTTCAAGTTTTGAAAAATGTTCCAACGTATAAATAAAATATTATATAACTCACTTTTGATTTTATATTAATTTGAAGTTTTAATAAGTTGGGACTGTAATCTGCTATTTTATATAGTTGGACAAATAACTTTTTAAGTATATTCTCTTTGTTTGATTAACTCGTATTATTTTCTTCATCTTAAAATGATGAAACGGAAAAAGAAGTTTTTAAAATATATAAATCTCTATATAATATCTAGAACTATATTTATAATTGCTTCATTTTTCTTCTCTTAACCAATGTTTTCAGTTTTTAAACCATGATTATTTCATTATAAGGTGTCAAAAAAGTTAATAAGAAACCGAACACTTCAAAATTTAAAACCTTTTAAACTTTCCAACTACTAAAAATGAATAATTTTTAAACTTTTGCATCAAATTATTTGTAAAAAATTCTTAAGCTTTCATAAAAATAATAATGGAAAAACTAATTCAGATCCATTATTTTTTTTTAAATTTTAAAGCCAGATGTTCAGGGCGCGTATTGTTACAATACACCAAATTATATTTGAATTAAAAAAAAATGCTTGAGTTTCAGTTTACTTCAGAGAAAACATGAATGAGGGGTTTTTTTTATACCAATTCATATTTTTAACCTTGAATATTTGAATAAATAGTAATTAAAA